>JAVJIF010031636.1:0-262106 GCA_038442645.1 Agave tequilana | reverse complement strand
TTTGTTGTTTTAGTGTGTTTCAGGGTTCTAATGACTCTAAAAGCATTCTTCCCTAAAGGAAGGTGATTTGACTCAAGTCACCTCATTTCGGGCTCAAGTATCAAGCTTGCAAGATCATATGGAGAAGCCCACTTGAAGACTTTGTAGTCATCTAGAACCTATGTAAGAATTAGTTTGTTAAAGTTTGAGTTTTGGAAAATTGGCTCTAGGATACACACACACATATTTTTATACAAGTTTTCATGTTTAGCTTTTATCCTTAAGTTTCATGCCTTGATATATACATGACTCCAACTTTTTAAAAAATGAATATCATGTTTAAATCATGTATGTATACTCTTTCTAGCATGATTTACAATACTTCAAAATATTTTACAAAAAATTCCAAGTTCTGGTTTCTTGTTGTTTTTCTGTTTCAGGCAAGACCGGCCGACCGGACCGGTCGACCGGAGCTTGTATCTAGGACGTGCACGCTTGTGCATGTCTGTCGGCCGACCGTCGGGTCGACCGACTGAAAGCAGTTTGCTCTCGGGTTTTCTGGGTCGACCGCGCGGTCGACCGCCTTCAGAAAACTGTGTTTCATTTTTAGAGGACGGTCGACCCGAGCCCAACGGCTCCTTGCCAGCAGGGCGGACGGCCGACCGGACGGGTCGACCGTCAGGCCTGCAAAGCTCCAACCTCTCTTTCCTCTTTGGTGCAATCTGAAATCTGTTTTCTTGATCTGTTTTTGGCAGACTTTTTCTGAGTTTTTGGAGATCTTTTTCAGATCAAATAAGCTTAAAATAAATTAGTTTTAACCCCTTTCTCTCCCTATAAATAGAGGAGAATAGTCTCTTGCAAAATACCAAGAAAAATCCTTAAGTTTTCAAAGTTTTCAAAAGAGAAGAAAAGTTTTTAAGCTCTCCATTCTCTCATTCTTTCTTGAGCTTGTTTTCAGTTGTGTTTTCTAGCAAAGATCATTCTACAACTGAGTTTTCTCACTACACTTCTTAGAGCCAAAATTCCCTACTCAATCTATAAGAAAGTTGTAAAGAGAGAAGTGTTTGTAGAGAGTTTGTGATCCTTTAGAGATCACTTGGCTACTTGTTACTCTTTGTTCATTTTGTGGTGATACCTCTTCGGTAGAGGTTCTTGTATTTGGTAGAGCTCGGTGCTCTGGTCTTTGAAGACCTGTAATCGTCCTCGGTGGATAGTGGAAACCCTTCACGGAGGTGAAGGCGGGGAGTAGAGCGGTGGCTCGAACCTCGAAACAAACATCTTGTGTTTGCGATTGCTTTGTGTTCTTGCTCTCTATTGCTTTCTATTTCCATTGCTCTCTATTGCTTTTTAGCACTTGTTTGTGATATTGTTTCCTTTACTTGTGATATATCTTGTGTGTATTTCATCATTGCATATTATTCATTCTTTGTTCGATCAATTCTCATACAACAAGGTTGCATTGCGCACCTCTAACTCATTCAAGAGGAATCAGGAGGAAGGAGTTCAGAACCCTTCACCGGGTATTCGGCTCTTAGTCTTGTTTTGAGAGATTGTTGCATCATTCCTTTATACTTGTTTTAAAAAGATTGTTAGATTAGCAATTACACCTATTCATCCCCCTCTAGGTGTTTTTCAATGGTATCAGAGCTTGGACTCTAGGCTCTTGGTTTAACAACCTTAGAGAGATCCTACATTTGCTAATCATTTCATTCATTTTCACTTAGTAAAAATGGCCGATGGTATTAAGACCCCTCCTAAGTTTGATGGACTTAACTTTCCCATATGGAAGGTTAAGATGACCGTTTTCTTGCAATCTCTAGGTAGTCGAGTTGCAAAGGTCGTGACCAAATCTTTTAGTGCACCCCCCGGTGATGAATCCACTTGGTCCGAAATTGAGACTAAGGAATTTGATGCCAATGCTAGGGCTCACTATGCGCTACTTCAAGCCCTCAATGATGATGACATTTCTAGTGTCATCCATTGCAAATCCGCATTTGAGATTTGGACACACTTGCTAGTTACACATGAGGGGACTTCACAAGTGAAGAGGGCTAAGATAGACCTTCTTCGGTCCCAATATGAAATTTTTGCATGCAAGAAAATGAAACCATAGATGATATGGTTACAAGATTTACAAAGATCACTAATGGACTTTCTTCTCTAGGTGATGCCATTGATAATGACTAAAGAGTTAGAAAGATCATCCGGGCTCTTCCTCCTTCATGGGAAGTAAAAGCAACAACCTTGAAGGAACTCAATGACAAGGAGGAGATGGAGTTAATTGGTCTCATTGGGAACCTCAAACCCATGAGATGGAGAGAAAAGCAAGGGAGGAAATGGCTCCTTCCAAGAAGAAAACAATAGCCTTCAAGTGTCAATCCTCACACTCCGATGAAGACAATGAAGAAGAAGATGACGAAGAGCTCTCACTTCTTGTAAAGAATGTTCGGAGGATGTACAACAAGGCTAAATTCCAAGGAAGAAGGAGATGGCAAGAATAGAGGAAAATTGTTTGTTTTAATTGCAAGAGACCGGGTCACATTATGCGGAGTGCCCGGATAAAGCAAAGCCTTCCACATCCAAGAAGCCTTCAAGAAGAAAGCAATGAAGGCAACATGGGATTCCGTAAGCGAATCCGAGGACGAAATCGACACCGCCAACATGTGCTTCATGGCTAATGAAAGCACAAGTAAGGTAACCCCTTCCACTTCTCTTATGATGAACTTTCCATGGATGAATTAGGAGAAGCTTTTGTAGAATTATCACATAACTATGATTTTCTAAAGAAAAAGTATTTAAAAATGAAAAAGAAAATGAGTCTCTTAATCATCAAGTATTTACTCTTTCTAAAGAAAAGGATGACTTGCTCTCTACTTTAGTTGCTACTCAAAATGATTTTAATAAGTACAAGATTTCTTGTAAAGGCAAGTCCCCACTAGTTGATTCTAATGAAATTACCATGCTTAAAGAAAGAATAGACTCATTAGAATTGTTTTGAAAAATTGTGAGTTTGATAAAAAGAAAATTGAGGCCATGTTCCTAAGAAACAAGCCCCTAAGAAAAAAGCTTTCCATGCTCATGCTCATGTTCATACCACACAACCTCTACATCATGCCAAACCCCACAAATATGCTCACACTTCACACACACATCATGCATTCATGTGTGGTAAAGTGTTTTCATGTTCATATTGTGGCCGTAAAGGTCACTTAGTTAATTTTTGTTATGATAGACTAAGTGCATCTCGTCATAATGTTTGGGTTCGCAACACTAACTTTCAAGGACCCAAGAAAATTTGGGTACCAAAGTCAACGATTTTGTTAAATGATGTAGGTACCATCCAAGGCTCAAAGACGTAGAGGGTTGTGGTATCTTGATAGTGGTTGCTCAAGGCACATGACTTGGGACATCAACAACTTTGCAACCCTATCAAGATACCATGAAGGTGGCACCGTCACCTTCGGAGATGATGCCAAGGGTAAAATCATCGGTATCGGTAATGTCAAACTTGGTACATCCCCTTTAATTGAGAATGTTGTTTTAGTTGATGGCCTCAAGCATAATCTCTTGAGTGTTAGTCAACTTTGTGATAAAGGTTTTGATGTTGTTTTTGATAATGTAGTTTGTAAAGTAATTGATAGAATATCTAATACTTGTGTGTTTTCCGGTTTTCGTGAAAATAATGTTTATATGATAGATATGTCTAATATGTCTTGTAATATTACTTGTTTAAAAGCCCTCGATGATGACTCTTGGTTGTGGCATAGAAGATTAGGCCACATTTCATTTGACCATATATTTAGGTTAAACACAAAGGAAATGGTGAAAGGTATTCCTTACTTGAATTTTGAAAAGAACCGAGTTTGTGACGCATGTCAATTTGGGAAACAAACCAAGTCTTCCTTCAAGTCAATTAAGGATATCATGACATCACGTCCTTTGGAGTTAATCCATATGGATTTATTTGGTATTACTCAAACCAAAAGTCTAAGTGGGAATCGTTTTGCATTTGTTTTGGTTGGTGACTTTTCACGTTTTACTTGGGTTTTCTTTCTAGAACATAAAAATCAAGCATTTTCATATTTTCAAACTTTTAAGAAAAGAGTTGAAAAAGAAAAGGATACTTCAATTTTAAGAATAAGAAGTGATAGAGGAGGTGAATTCATTAACCTACCCTTTACCACTTTTTGTGAAGAACATAGAATTAAGCATGAACTATCTTGTCCTAGAACTCCACAACAAAATGGAGTAGTTGAACGGAAAAATAGAACATTGCAAGAGATGGCTAGGACAATACTTAGTGAATATGGTCTACCACATTATTTGTGGGCCGAGGCCGTTAATACATCATGCTATATATCAAATCGTGTTTTCTTGTGTAAAAATACTTCAAAAACTTCTTTTGAAATGTACTTTTCTAGAAAACCAAATGTTTCATATTTTAAAGTTTTTGGATGCAAATGTTTTGTTTTAAATACAAAAGATAATTTAGGAAAATTTGATGCTAGATCTTATGAGGCAATTTTTGTGGGTAATTCTAATACTAGTAAGGCCTATAGAATCTTCAATAGATCATCTTTGACTATTGAGGAATCTATACATGTTAAGTTTGAATAATCTAATTTGTTTGTTAAGAATGTTGTAGAAATAGATGCATTGGATGAAGGTTTGGAGAAAGTTACCTTGGAGGATACACCTACTATGGGAGACAAGCCAAAGGATGATGAAGGAAGTGAAGCTAAAATAGAAGAGGCTCAAGGAAATGAAAATCAAACAAATGAAGTGGAGCCTACTCAACAACTTCCAACGGATTGGAGATACAATCCCCATCATCCCAAGGACCTCGTCATAGGTGAAGTATCAAAAGGGGTAACCACTCGCTCTAAACTTCATGATTTTTGTGGTCACTATGCATTTATTTCTCATGTTGAACCCAAGAACGTCCTCGAAGTCGAGGCCGATTCATATTGGTTACTTGACATGCAAGAGGAGCTCAATCAATTTGAGCGCAACCAAGTTTGGCACCTTGTTCCTAGGCCCCACGATAGACCAACAATTGGTACTAAGTGGATCTTTAAGAACAAGTTGGATGAATCAGGTAACGTTGTTAGGAATAAAGCTAGGTTAGTTGCCCAAGGTTACACTCAAATCGAAGGAATCGATTTTGAAGAAACCTTTGCACCCGTAGCATGGCTTGAAGCCATACGGATGACACTAGCTTTTGCCTCATATAAAGATTTTAAATTGTTTCAAATGGATGTTAAAAGTGCTTTTCTAAATAGTTTTATTGAAGAGGAGGTGTATGTTGAACAACCCCCGGGTTTGTTGATCCTACACATCCGAATTTTGTGTTTAAATTAGATAAAGCTCTTTATGATTTAAAACAAGCCCCTAGGGCTTGGTATGAAAGACTTTCTTCATTTTCAATTTCAAATGGTTTTAAGAAAGGCAAAATAGATACAACTTTGTTTACAAAACATATAAATAATGATATTCTTATTGTGCAAATTTATGTGGATGATATTATTTTTGGCTCTACTAATGAATCTCTTTGCCAAGTTTTTGAGTCATGCATGAAGGATGAATTTGAAATGTCTATGATGGGGGAGCTCAACTATTTCCTTGGACTCCAAATCAAGCAAAAGAAGGATGGGATCTTCATCAATCAAGCCAAGTACACAAAGGAACTAATCAAGAGGTTCGGGCTTGAAGGCGCTAAAGTAAGCAAAACTCCCATGGCAACAACTACAAAGCTTGATAAGGATGAACAAGGTAAAAGTGTAGACATTAAACTTTATCGTAGCATGATAGGTAGTTTATTGTATTTGACGGCTAGTAGGCCGGATATATGTTTTCCGTTTGTCTTTGTGCACGTTTTCAATCTTGTCCTAAAGAGTCTCACATAATTGCGGTTAAACGCATAATTAGATACCTTAAGGGCACTATTGAAATGGGTTTGTGGTATCCGAAAACCGGTCAATTTTCAATGACGAGTTTTTCGGATGCCGACTATGCGGGTTGTAGGGTAGATAGGAAGAGCACAAGTGGAACATGTCAATTCCTAGGTAATTGTCTTGTATCTTAGTCTTCCAAAAAGCAAAATTCGGTAGCCCTATCAACCGCCGAGGCGGAGTATGTTGCAGCCGGAGCTTGTTGTGCACAAGTTCTTTGGATGAAACATACTCTCCTTGATTATGATTTACATTTTTCTCATATTAAAATATTTTGTGATAATACTAGTACTATTCATATGACAAAGAATGCAAATCAACATAGTAAAACTAAGCACATTGACATTAGGTATCACTTTCTTAGAGATCATTATGAGAAAGGTGATATTGATATAGATTATGTTTCTACCGATTTTCAACTTGCCGATATTTTTACTAAACCATTAGACTATACTAGATTTTCTTTTATTTGTGGTGAGTTGAATGTTTGTATTATGGATTCTTGAAGAAAAACTTTTTTATTTTTATTTGTTTAACCCTTTTTGATGTATGACAAAAAGGGGGAGAATAAGTTTAAGTTTGATATTATTTGCGTTTTATGGAGAAAAAGAATTGATATTATTTGCGTTTTATGGAGAAAAAGAAAGAGTTTTCATGTTTTATGTATATAGCTACTCATAGTCATTTCTTTTATACATAGCATAATTTGAGGGGGAGCTTCCAAGCTCTTCTTCATTTTGTTTAAATAACTTATATGTTTTGTCATCATCAAAAAGGGGGAGATTGTTGGCCCAAGGTTACAATCACCCGTTATAGTGTGTTTTGATGATTACAAAACATATTAGTTATTTGTACTAATCATGTTTGTTGTTTTAGTGTGTTTCAGGATTCTAATGATTCTAGAAGCATTCTTCCCTAAAGGAAGGTGATTTGACTCAAGTCACCTCATTTCGGGCTCAAGTATCAAGCTTGCAAGATCATATGGAGAAGCCCACTTGAAGACTTTGTAGTCATCTAGAACCTATGTAAGAATTAGTTTGTTAAAGTTTGAGTTTTGGAAAATTGGCTCTAGGATACACACACACATATTTTTATACAAGTTTTTATGTTTAGCTTTTATCCTTAAGTTTCATGCCTTGGTATATATACATGACTCCAACTTTTTAAAAAATGAATATCATGTTTAAATCATGTATGTATACTCTTTCTAGCATGATTTACAATACATCAAAATGTTTTACACAAAAAATTTCAAGTTCTGGTTTCTTGCTGTTTTTCTGTTTTAGGCAAGACCGGCCGACCGGACCGGTCGACGGAGCTTGTATCCAGGACGTGCACGCTTGTGCATGTCTGTCGGCCGACCGTCGGGTCGACCGACTGAAAGCAGTTTGCTCTCGGGTTTTCTGGGTCGACCGCGCGGTCGACCGCCTTCAGAAACCTGTGTTTCATTTTAGAGGACGGTCGACCGGACGGTCGACCCGAGCCCAACGGATCCTTGCCAGCAGGGCGGACGGCTGACCGGACCGGTCGACCGTCAGGCCTGCAAAGCTCCAACGGCTCTTTCCTCTTTGGTGCAATCTGAAATCTGTTTTCTTGATCTGTTTTTGGCAGACTTTTTCTGAGTTTTTGGAGATCTTTTTCAGATCAAATAATCTTAAAATAAATTAGTTTTAACCCCTTTCTCTCCCTATAAATAGAGGAGAATAGTCTCTTGCAAAATACTAAGAAAAATCCTTAAGTTTTCAAAGTTTTCAAAAGAGAAGAAAAGTTTTTAAGCTCTCCATTTTCCCATTCTTTCTTGAGCTTGTTTTCAGTTGTGTTTTCTAGCAAAGATCATTCTACAACTGAGTTTTCTCACTACACTTCTTAGAGCCAAAATTCCTACTCAATCTATAAGAAAGTTGTAAAGAGAGAAGTGTTTGTAGAGAGTTTGTGATCCTTTAGAGATCACTTGGCTACTTGTTACTCTTTGTTCATTTTGTGGTGATACCTCTTCAGTAGAGGTTCTTGTATTTGGTAGAGCTCGGTGCTCTGGTCTTTGGTAGACCCTGTAATCGTCCTCGGTGGATAGTGGAAACCCTTCACGGAGGTGAAGGCGGGGAGTAGAGCGGTGGCTCGAACCTCGAAACAAACATCTTGTGTTTGCGATTGCTTTGTGTTCTTGCTCTTTATTGCTTTCTATTTCCATTGCTCTCTATTGCTCTTTAGCACTTGTTTGTGATATTGTTTCCTTTACTTGTGATATATCTTGTGTGCATTTCATCATTGCATATTATTTATTCTTTGTTTGATCAATTCTCATACAACAAGGTTGCATTGCGCACCTCTAACTCATTCAAGAGGAATCAGGAGGAAGGAGTTCAGAACCCTTCACCGGGTATTCGGCTCTTAGTCTTGTTTTGAGAGATCGTTGCATCATTCCTTCATACTTATTTTAAAAAGATTGTTAGATTAGCAATTACACCTATTCACCCCCCTCTAGGTGTTTTTCACAACCACCCCCAGGAAATCGCCCAGTTAGGAGTCGTCTAGGTCCAGGTACATGAGACTAGGCTTGCAGATTATTTTTCCTTTTTCTTGCTTGCTATTTTCCTTTTACGTTTGTTTGTTGGGTGAATGTTGTTTGTGTTTTGCATGCAAGAGTGGTGCAAGGATCCAATTTTATCAAGGTTAGTTAGGAACACTCCACTTGCACCTACACCACCTCCTGAGTTTATTCCAGTCATGGCCAACTATGTATCGCTTCAGGAAAAGTTTTACTCAATTAAAACATCACTTCCCTCCTGCTTTCAGTTACTAGAGATCAACTTTAAAAATTTTGAGCCAATTTATAAGCACCCTTCATAGATTTCATGGCATAGAGCCTAAGGATGCACATTTCTTCATCCGGGAGTTTGAAGAATTACGTTTGATGATGCAAATTCTCCAACTGAGAGAAGCCGTAGTTACATTGAGATTCATTCCCTTTGCTCTTGAGGATACAACTAAGAAGTGGCTGTATAGCTTATCTGTCAGTTCGGTTTCATCTTGGGACGGTTTCGTCTTGGTTTTCCTTAAGAAATTCTATCCATTCCATAAGACCATTCTCTTCAGGAAGAATATAATGCAGTTTAGACAAGAGACCAATGAACCATTCTGAAAATATTTTGATCGGTTTAAGGATCTGTTAGCCCAGTGTCCTCACCACAGAATAGAAAAATGGCGGCAGTGCCAAATTCTCATAACGATTTTGATTACCGAACCAAAATGCTCCTTGAGACTATATGTCAAGGAGATTTCTTAAAGAAAGATGAGGATCAAGGTTGGGATTTATTTGAAGCCTTAACTGAAAAGACCATTCAGTGGCAGTTTTATCCTGAAAAGACTAATCCCACAACATTCAAAACTAATATGTATTCCATTGAGTCTTCCATAACTGCCGAGGCCAAAATTACACAACTGACAAGGAGACTAGAATTGTTAGAGGCTAGGGAACAGAACACGGTTAACCAGATCAACCCACCCCAAATGCCAAATCTGGGTTGTACCTACTGCCATGCCTTGACTCACATTTTTGAAGAGTGTCTCTTATACCAAGCTTAACAGATGCCACTGTATGGTATGAATGCAGCCTTTACCAGACCAAATTTCAACCCTTACTCCAGGACATACAACCCGGGATGGAGGAATCATTCTAACTTTTCATGAAGTCAGTCAATTCAAGACAAAATTTTCCCAATCAATTCACAGCTCAAAATTATCAACCCAATTTCCAACCAAATTTTCAATCAAATTTTTGGCCTAACTTTCTACCAAATTTCCAACATCAAGCTCCACAACATTTTCAAAATCTTCTCCAGAAAGAAAAATGACTGAGTTGGAGAAAGCTTTGGAAACCTTGTCTAAAACACAAGCTTCAATGATGAACAGTCACAACCAGGCTATAAATAGGCTAGAAGTTCAGATTAGTTAATTGGCAAACTCTCTAAATGAAAGACAAAAAGAAACATTACCAAGTCAGCCTTTGCCTAATCCAAAGAATTCCTTTCCAATTCATGAAGCCGAAGATGTAACACCGAAATAATAAAATATTGTTCACATTCTAAGATCTGAAAAGTAGTAGACGACCAAGTTTCTTATGCCCTAGTTTTCAATCTCCCAGTGTCCAATCCTTCAATGTCTGCACAATCAAAACCTGTTTCAAATGACCCATCTTCATCATCAAGTTCAGAACCATCCACCTCAAAGTCTAAAGAAAAACAGAAATCTGCTGAGCAAACTTACAAGCCTATTGTGCCATTTCCTAATAGGCTAATAAACACCAAGACAAATTCTCAAATGGAAAAGATAAGAGAAATGTTTAATCAAGTACAAATAAATGTGCCACTTCTTGATGCCATTCAACAAGTACCATCATACACAAAATTCTTAAAAGACATGTGCACTAAGAAAAGAAAAATAAATGTTCCCAAAAAGGTCTTCCTTGCCTCAAACATCAGCGAGTTGCTATCCGGTCCCATCCTTATGAAGTACAAAGACCCCGGATGTCCAACTATTTCATGTATCATAGGACAGGCCACCATCAACCGGGCACTGCTTGATTTGGGAGCAAGTATCAACTTGCTCCCCTTTTTCGTGTATCAATAACTCAGGTTGGGCGATCTCCGTCCAACACGGGTTGCGATACAATTAGCTGATCATTCAGTGAAAGTTCCCAAAGGGAAAATCACTGATGTCCTTAAACGAGTCAGGGAGTTCATCTACCCGTGGATTTCATTGTTTTGAAAGCACAACCCATGCTGAACTAAAAGCTCAGACCCCAGTCATTTTTAGGACAACCCTTCCTAGCAATAGCAAATGCTATCATAAATTGTAGGAACAGGTCAATGCGCCTAACTTTTAGAGACATGACTAAGGAGGTAAATATTTTCCACTAGGGAAATGACCTCGAGAGGTGGATGACCGATCATTTGAAGTGAACTTGATTGATGGGTTAACTAGTGAACATGAGGAAGAGCTAGAATATGAGTCTGAACACGAATTTGATTTGGAGTCGGATGACTTCAATCTTGACCAGATAGTAGACTCCACTATCGAATGGCAACGAACGCGACACCGATCAATCCTTTTCAAGAAGAACAACCCTTAACTGATCAAATCCCTTCTTCCGAACTGAAAGCTCTTCCAAGTTACCTCATACAAGTATTTGGGTGAAAAGGAAGCTTTTTCAGTAATCATCGCTTCTTATATAATGAAAGAACAAAAAGAGGATCTTCTTGCTGTATTGAGGGAAAATAGGGAGGCCATTGGTTGCACCATGGCCGACATCAAGGGGATCAGCCCTTCAATTGTGCAACACCACATTATCTGATAGAAGAGGCAAAAACCAAATGAGGCTCAATCCTTTCATGCAAGAGGCTATACGAATAAAAATCCTTAAACTGCTAGACAATAAGATAATTTATCCCATATCTGATAGCCAATGGGTGAGTCCAGTCCACACTGTAACCAAGAAAGCCGAGTTTACTGTGGTAGAAAATGACAAGAAAGAATTAGTACAAGATTCAAGTTTGCATTGATTATCGCAAACTAAACTCCATCACATGTAAAGACCACTTCCCTCTTCCCTTCATAGATCAGATGTTAGAAAGACTGGCCGAATACGAGCACTATTATTTCTTGGATGGATATTCAGGAGATAATCAAATTCCTATTGCTCCCGAAGACCAAGAGAAAATGACTTTCACCTATCTCTTTGGAACATTTGCATACCGTAAGATGCCATTTGGATTATGCAACGCTCCTGCAACATTCCAACGTTGCATGCTTAGTCTGTTCTCAGACATGGTGGAACAATATTTGGAGAAATTAATGGATGACTTTTCAATTTATAGAGATTCCTTTGACCAATTCCTGCATCATCTCAAATTGGTTCTAAAAAGATGCATGGAAAAGAATTTGACACTTAACTGGGAAAAGTGTCATTTCATGGTCAAGAACGGAATCGTCCTTGGGCATGAAGTTTCAAGAAGAGGAATTAAGATTAATAAATCCAAGGTGGAAGGGTTAGCTATAACTCCCTGAGGCAAAATGCATAAAGACATCAGATCTTTTTTAGGGCACGCTAGATTCTACAAGAGATTCATAAAAGAGTTTAGTAAGATTGCTAGACCTCTGACGAATCTATTAGCCAAGGATGTGCCCTTCCATTTTGATGATGGATGTCTAAGGAGAAGTTAAAATAAGAACTTGTCTCTACCCCAATCATTTCAGCACCCGATTGGACTAAACCATTTGAAGTTATGTGTGATGCTTCTGACTATGCCATTGGCGTTGTCCTATGACAGCGGATTGATAACAGGTAACACGTGATTTATTATGCGAGTAGGACGCTTAATGATGCCAAACTCAATTAGACAACGACCGAAAAGAAATTTTTGGCAGTTGTGTTTGCGTTAGAAAAATTCCGACAATACCTACTCGGATCCAAAACAACATTGTTCACCGATCATTCTGCCCTACGATATTTGATGCAAAAGAAGGACGCTAAGGCTAGACTCATTCGTTGGGTCCTTCTTTTATAAGAGTTTGATTTAGAAATCAAGAACAAAAAGGGTGTTGAAAATGTGGTGGCGGATCATTTGTCAAGAATCCCAAAGACACCTGTGGAAACAACACCGATTAACGAGAACTTTCCTGATGAACTCATCTTAGTAATATGTAAAGAGCCCTGGTATGCTAACATTGTAAATTATCTTGCAACTGGGCAAATACCTTCTGGTTGTTCAAGACAGGACAAACATTGCTTTTTCACACAGATACAGTTCTTTTTCTGGGATGAGCTATATCGATTCAAATATTACCCTGAACAAATCATTAGAAAGTGTCTTTCTGAGGAAGAACACCATAATGTGTTGACATTTTGTCACGAGTTTGCATGCAGTGGACACTTTGGTCCACGCAAGACTGCTGAGAAAATTCTGCAGAGTGGGTTCTATTGG
Organism: Agave tequilana; assembly: GCA_038442645.1. NCBI lineage: Eukaryota > Viridiplantae > Streptophyta > Magnoliopsida > Asparagales > Asparagaceae > Agave > Agave tequilana. The sequence continues at coordinate 249,196 of JAVJIF010031636.1, read as the reverse complement.
CCCACTCTATTCAAAGACTCCTTCAAATTTTGCAAACTCTGTACAAGATATCAAATGATTGGTCGAATAATAGGCAAGGACATGATGCCCCTTAACTCAATTTTAGAAGTAGAAATTTTCGATGTGTGGGGTATCGATTTTATGGGATACTTCCCGAGTTCTTTCGGTCAACAATTCATTTTGGTTGTCATAGATTATGTTTCTAAGTGGGTAGAAGCTATGCCAGCAAGGACGAATGACAACCGAGTTATCATCAAATATTTGAGAGAAAATATCATTTCACGCTTCAGACCCCCCCTGTGTGATAATAAACGACAATGAGACTCATTTCTGCAATCGGACTTTTGAAGCCCTAATGCGAAAATATTCCATATTTCACAAATTATTCACGTCATACCATCCTCAAACGAATGGGCAGGTTGAAGTTACTAGTAGACAACTAAAACTCATTCTGGAGAAAATTGTAGGGCAAAATAGGAAGGATTGGACGGTTAAGCTTATTGATGCACTCTGGACCTATAGGACTGCCTTCAAGACTGTTCCATATCTGGTTGTGTTTGGAAAACCCTGTCATCTGCCAGTAGAATTAGAGCACCGTGCTTTGTAGGCTATTAAGCAGCTCAATTTTGACTTGAACAAGCTGTTGACCTCTAAAAACTGTAGATTTCTGAGCTAAAAAAGAAATAAGAAATGAAGCCTATGACAATGCTTTAATTTCTAGAAGTAGAATCAAACTTTTCCATGATCAATCTATACATAGGAAAAATTTGTCCCAGGATAAAAAGTTTTGCTATACAAATCTAGGCTGCACCTTTTTGTTAAAAAATTATGGACGCGTTGGTCAGGGCCTTTTCTAGTTCAAACAATCTTTCCGCATGGTGCGGTGGAAATTTCCGATCCAAAAAAATGGTAATATATTTAAAGTCAATGGACAAAGATTGAAACCGCACTTCACCACTGAGCCTGAGCCATATGGAACTTTAGAACTGGGTCTCTGTGCTCCAATATACACGTGATCAGGCCTTTATCTGATTTTTCCCATGCCATTCATTGTAAAATTTTAGGGGATACCTTTTTGTTAATACACTTTTTTCTATTAAAATGAAAAAATATATTATATAAAATGGTAAAAATAAATATCAAAATTTTGTTAAATAAAAACAAAAAATTTTTTGACTTAATTGTAAAATACATCATTAGGGTTTCCTCTTGTATATATACTTTTCTTTTTCTTTAAAAAATACAAAAACTAATCCGTAGTATAGGAATTTTCGCCTATACCTAGGGATAAAAAAGAGAAATTCACCCTCTCCCCTCTCTATAAATAGTCTCTCACTCTCTCTCTCATGCCTGAACCCTAAATCTGAGAACAAATCCAGAGAGAAAGAGAGAGTGCGCTGCCTCGCCCAAAACCCTATCTCATGTCTCCCTAGATCTGCCGTAGAAACCCACTAAAAACCGCAGATCTGCGACCATCTTGCCATCTCCTGAGAGCCGCCCAATTTTCTGGCGGTCAATTTTTCGGTAGATCTCAAATCTACAATCGCTTCTCTGCTGTGCTTACTTGGATTGCCCAGAGAAGTCCATACTTTATTTTTCCCGCGACAATTTCCACGGGAGGTTTGCATCCTCTAATCCTTTCTTTCACAATTTCAATTTTTAGATACATGACCCATCTATTTTCGCTAAAAAAGACTTCTCTAGGATCCTTAGTGATGTTAATGGTTATAGGCATGTCTTTTTGGATAGAATTAGAGAGAGGAATTAGTATGCTTCTGTATATGACAACTCTGACTTTGAAGCATACTATTGTCCTAATCTTGTCAAGAGATTCTATTCATGTATCGGCACCACCACCATAAATTGACAACCATTAATTCACTGTGCACTTTGAGACTGGGGACATCACTATTACTATTGACATGATTTAAGTCTACACACAGGTCCCCAGTACACCACACCACAACGAGCCCTTACCCTTCATAGAATACATGTCAATTATGCGTGCTCGTTGTACTGAGCAAGATCGTGGGCTTAAGGCTAGTACCACCTGGCGCAATGTCCATTGCATTAGATGATGGGTCCAACGCAACATTCTAGGCTTTGACCACATCACATCGTTTAGTAGGCTCTTGTTGTAAATAATTCACAGTTTCATGATTAGGCAGCACATGGTTTGCCTAAACACAGTCATACTCTACAGTTTGATCATAAACTCCTAACGAACTATGGGTGCAAAGTACTCGCATCCTGTTTTAGTCACCCGACTGTGTAGAAATTTTCTACCAGACGAGGTCTTCTCTGCTTATGATCGAGTCTTTGTAGCCTCAGAATGCATAACAAGTGCGTATAACAGTTGCTTACACGCTGTTTTGACACCTAGTGTCCAACCTGAGGACATCCCAACTGAGTCCTTTTCTGAGGAACTATTGGAGGAGGAGGATGATGAGCCTGAGTTTTGGCGACAGTCACCACTCACTGAATCGAGAGCCTTCATGTCTTCCATTTGAAAAGACATGAAAAAAATTTTCAAGGGACAAATTAGGCTGAGAAAACAAATGGAGGAGCAGACCACACGACTTAATCATATAGAAGAGGGTTTAAGAAGATAACGGTTGGCCGGCCCGAGCACTTCGGCTGGTCCGAGCCGTAGGCGAGGGTGATATCCTTTTCACTTACCTTATTTCATGCATTCATATCATATCGCATACATTGAGGATAATGCATGAGATAAGTGTGAGGGAAGGGTACTAACATAGATTTTTTTCTTATTTTCTTTTTAGATTTAGATTTTTTTCTTATTTTCTTTTTAGATTTAGACTTTTTCTTCTTATCTTTCTTTTAGATGCCTTTTAGATTTTTTTTTAACATTTTTTTAGATTTTTCTTTCTTTTAGGAAATTTCTTTTCTTTTCCTTTATAAAAATATATATATAATATAAAATTGATCAATATTTAAAAAATTAACTTGATCTTAAGAATTTGGGAAACTCTAAACTAGGATTTCTTAAAATAAGTTAAAATAAGAAGAATTGTTGAATTTTTTTAGGTTAAGTAAGAAAGAGTAGAAAGAAAATTATATTTTGAATTTTTCTTAAGTATTATATACATTTACATGTTGAGGGATTAAAACAAAGACCTAAATATATTTATTTATTAAATATATATACAATAAAAAATTCTAAATATAAATAAATAAATATTTGATCACCAATTAAGCTGGTTAGTTGTACATTAGGAACCATGATCAGTCACGCCTAAAGGTGGTTAAGTCCTTATCATTCGTGGCCTTGTTTACTCGAGTCCTTGAACCCTAGGGATGTATTCTTATCTGGTGCCCTAAGATCGTCTGGTCTGGGAGTCATTGGTTCAAGGCTCGCTACATTGGTAAATTAGAAAGCCTAATGGAGCTAAGAAAAATATTAAGTGTACATATATGTCTATATAAATAAATAAATAAATAAAGGTATAAATATATATATGAAAATATAAATAAAGGTATCATAAGTCTAAGTGCAATTTCTCATACATATAAGTGCATATATTCTAGGCTTGATGTAAAATCCAATGATCACTCTACTTTTGAAATTTAACTTTAATTGAAGACAAAGTTTCGAATGGAGACTTATAATTAAGAAGAAATAGTTTAGGCTAACCTAAGACCCTAAAGATCACATAATTTTTGCAGAAATGGATCATAAAAAAATCTTTCTCAAAATAAGTTTTCAAAAATCACTAACATTTGTTTTTCTTTTATGGATTTTGTAGGTGTAATCTGCTGAAACGCTCAGGAGACAACACTCCTCCTCTAGGGGTAACCTAGAGGTTTAACGGCTTGTTGCACATGCTCAGTACAATCGCGTCACCTGTGAAAGTGGTGTAATGACTCTAGTTTAGAAAATTTTCTTCTTTGCTTATTTTGCTCGAAGACGAGCAAAAGCTAGGTACGGGGGTGTGATTAGTAATCATTTTGTATTTTTTTCATCACATTTCCTATGCATATTCAATAAAAATACTGTTTTTAATGGATTTTTCTCTAAATTTTCAGGTCCACACTCTAATGAAAAAGAAGGCCCAAATCCTAATTAAAAAGAGGATTAAAAAAAGATTATTTAAAGCCCAATCTAAGAAGCCCAAACCTATAATGAAGCAGAGAATATTCTCCAGATATTAGAAGCTTCTACAGGACACCTGGATAGAACAAGACTGTCAGAGCTGTCACTAGCATAACGGCCAAAATTCTGCCACAGAAACGCAGCTCTAGCCGCGAATCCGCTGTAATCTCGTGACCGTTGATGCAGCGTTTAATCCTACGGTTGCGATGAAGAGGGACTAGGATTTGGTGCCTATATAAAGACCCCAGGGCCTCAGAGTCGAGGATAACTAGAAAATAGGAAGAAAAGCTTAGAATTTCTGTAGAGTTTTCTTATATTTTCATTTTTCTTTCTAGAAAAGAGAGAGAGGGTAAGAGTGAGAATTCTGTATTTGAAGGTGACATTCAATGCAAAGCTCCATGCTCTTCCTCCTCTAGTTTCTTATTGCTTTATTTTCAAGCTTTTTTACTTTCTTGGAATTAATGTAACCATATTTTCTTTCATACTTTTCATTTTCATGGCTAGCTAACTCTCTAACATGACTAACTAACCCCTAGCACTACTAACTACTAACTCTTGGATGATATAACTCATATGATTCATTGGATGCATCTAATTTCTAATCTTGTGTTTTACAAGTATTCTTTATTCCAAATGAAGATGAGTGATATTTTATTAAAGTTGTGTGATTCTCTCCAAATGACTCATGTGTGTCTCTTTTAGTGCCTTGTCACTTTGGCAAGTGCCTTGATTGAATATGATGATGGGCTTACCTGGGAATGCTAACAATTTAATACATAAGCTTCTTATTTTATGTTTTCTAGAACAATGGGTTTGATGATCTAATGAACTTGATATTATTTTTATGCATTGTTTATTTGTGAATCTCAACTCTTATGTTCCATTCTTGTTTATCTATTGAGGGCCCATGATTCAAGGAGGCCACATAACCAAGCTAAGAGAAGAATACTCCAACAATTGGGCTATCATTTAGACTTGATGAACCAAGATGGATATATTGCCAATGAATCCACATGAGACACAATTCATCCAGGTGATTAGTAAGTTAGTAGTGTAAAGTTGTTAGCCAGTCATGATCTTTCTTCTATTTTTAAAACTCTTTTCTTAAAAAGCATCTTGTTTTCTCTTTTCAATTCCTTTCTCTTTTTTAAACAAAACTAATTTATTTTTATTTTTAAGCCAATTGCCACTTTCATCTCGCATCTCTTGTTTTCATTTTCTTTTTTTTTAAGCCACACTAACCATAACTCCACAATCTTCTTCTTTACTTTCTTTCATTCTTAAACAAAGAAGAACCTTCTTTTCTTTTCAAAAATAAGAATTAAGAAACTCGGACAAACGCTTCCATCACATTCCCTCCCTACGGATACGACTAGTTATACCTCTTTGCTACAACGGTAGTTCGAGGGAGCACATAAATACAATCCCAGGGCTTGAACATAGACTTATCAACCAACACGGTTTTCTCTAAACTTCTGCACTTTTCCATTTCGAACACCTGACTCTGGTAATGAATCTCAATTCAACAACAAAACATCCAAAGAGTCAATTGAACTGATTGAATGAGACTATCTGGTGGCTTATCAAGGTAAACTCATTGTAAAAGTTTTGTGACTTATCTTTGCAAAATCTTTCCAGTGTTTCCGCATTCATATCAAAATGTGGAGACCGAACGAGGAAAAAAGAGGATTCCACAAGGAACATTAATGTCTGAACAAAATCCCCATGGAGCTTTACACTGACTTCTTTAATCTCCAATGAGATTTTTAGAAGTCATGAAATATGTTCACTTCAAGTGACACAACAAGCTAACGCCTTCGACAGCTAAGGATAGAGGAAAAAAGTTTTAAGCCTAATAAATTTTTTTCGATAATTCATCATGCTGAGGGGAATAGCAAGGCTAGCCCAACTCAAATGGTAGTTGGTAATGGCATACTAAATTCATTGATAGCTGGAGTTTGCCAAAAATCATAAGGGACCTAATCCCACCTATTCCCTCTAGAATTTCTTACCATTTCCCTTTCATGGAATGGTAGGACCATAAATTATACTTATTTTTCCAGCGAAATGGTTACAGATTTACTCTGTCATGTTAAGACCATACCTCTAACAATAAAACTTCAATATATCCCCAACGGGTATAACTCCAAATAGAAAGATGGGTCCACTAAATAATGTCCAAATCACAAAAACAATTCCGGTAATGTTAACACCACACCTCTAACCAAATATTTCTCAAATCGCAAAACCAATTTCGGTCAAGTTAGCACTACACCTCTGACAAAATTTACCTAAGCTATAAAATACATACCTGTTAAGTTAATATCACACTGATGGCAGTCATTTTCTCAATTTTCTCAAAGAAAATGAGACTTGCAGTGCTAAGTTTAATATCACATCTCTAGCACTCTGATTGAGATTTTACCTGATACAGAGTTTCAGAACTTTTATAACAATACTGCAAGGTGCTCAATTCTACCGCTATAGCAAGTGGCTATGTGGGTCGTGATCCACAAGTAGGGACTAGCGTTGGAAGCTTCTTTAGTAAGTTCTCTTTTATGCTACAATTAATGGTTAAAATTCTTCTTTAGCTTCTTAAAAGAAAAGAAAAATAAATTACAATGAAGTTAGGAAGAAAGTGGTAGACAGAGAAGGTGGAGAAAATAGAAGTGATATGTACAAAGAAATTGAAAAGAGTGAAAGAGATTTGTAAGATTGTGGTATTGATAATTTACACTAAAAGTTAAAAGAAAGAAATGAAAATAATTACTTACCTTCTTTGACCAAAAGCTAACCTTGAATCTTTGGCGATGATGTTACCTTGAAGTGGAGGCAATCAGCGTATAGTCCATAAGAGTTGATTCTCGTCTCTTTCACATTACACCATCAAGACAAAACAAGTATGAAATGATACAGACTTAGACTAAAATCCATCGTCATGAGCTGTCGGTGGCACTCACAACGGCAATGCTCTTTCGATTCTATAAGACTCACTTGAATAGCAATTGGTACAAGAAGGAGAGAGTAGAAAAGAAGAAGAACACAAAAATAAAGTACATAAAAGGTAACTATAGATTCGATTTCATAACAATAAGAGAAATGAAGAACAACTTACACCGGTGTCACAATTAGCACAAGCTTCACTCTCATTCTCCTATGAAACTCTGATCTCTTCTGAATTACATAAATGAAAACTGAAAATTACATAAAAAGAAAACTAATAACCTACACTAAAAAGAATGAAAATTGACTTAGAATCTATCTCTGCTTAGTCGTCTTCTGTCTCTGATGTGTGGGGTATTTATAGAATAGAAATGGATAAGGAAATGAGTCTAAAGATAAGGGGAGCTAACTATTTCTGAATTTGAATCCTCCCCTTATCTCTAAACTTGATTTGATGTGGATATTCAGTTCTGATCTGCAGCTTATTGAAGTATTGATTGCGGAATATAGCTTATCAAGTGACAGAATCTGAAATAGTGATCAACTTAAAAATTATAGCCTTTTACGTCTTCTTTCTGGAACATCTTGAATCATAAGATTTGAGTTTCGGTAGCAAAAGTTATGATTCAAATATTAAAATATATCCAGTCAGAATCCGAGTCAAAATTGTTTCATCTCATCCGTTGATCTTCTCTCTATCCATTTATCCCTTTGGATTTGGACTTTGTATTTGACATTATCCTTGGTTGATCTTTAGTTTTAACTACTTGGTTCACCAAAACTGAATTTAACCAACTGGATTTGGATCATCCTCCCCTAACCAAATAGATCTAATTAAATATGAATTTAACTGATATTTATTTGATTTTATCCTCTTCTCCCCATGATTATCTTCTGCAAAATAGATATTTAAGATAAGAAATATAGCAGATTTATTACATGATAAATGTGAAAATATAATAAAGAATAATGCAATAAATGTGTGCAATCACACTCCCCCACCTATGTTTTGCTCGTCCTCAAGAAAATAACAAAACTAAATCAAAGATTATTAGACCACTTTCGCAGGTTACACGATTACACTGAGTATATGCAACAAGCCGTTAAACCTCTAGGTTTCCCTAGAGGACGAGTTTGTCTCGTGAGGGTTTTCAGTAGATTACACCCACAAAATTCATAAAGAAAGAGAAACAAAGTATTAGTATTTTGAAAACACATTTTGTAAGATAAAAATATTTGAAGTATAATTGTAAGAATTAAGTAATCTATAAGTTATAAGAAAACTGAATTTTTCATTCCTAAACTTAGTTTTTATTCAAAAACTTGTTATCAATTAAGGCAATGAGTCAAACTGTATTTTTCATCTAGTCTATTACTTTACCCTAAGTCATATTCACCTTCGTGATCGTGAAATTTTGACTAAGGGTTCTTTAACTCTAATTTCTATGCCTTATTTATATTTATTTTTGGTGGTATTTATTCCTCAATTCCATTAGGCTTTCTAATCTGCCCATGTAACAAGCCTTTAGTCAGTGACACCCAAACTGGACAGTCTTAGGGCACCGGGTGAGAAAATACCCATAAGGACTTCAACACTCGAGCAAAGAAGGCCACGAAATCAAGGGTTTTTATTTATAAAATGTACCCCTTTTAGGCGTGAATACTTATGCTTCATGAGACATAAATATCCAGCTTAATCAGAGGATATATATATATATATATATATATATATATATATATATATATATATATATATATATATATATATATATATATATATATATTTTCAAACTTATCTAATTATCTTTTGCATAAATACCAAGGCTTTGTCAGGCCAAAACACATAGCTAATCAACAATTAGATTTGTTTGTTTTTTCATAGATGTACATATATTTTTTTTTCTTTTTTTATAAGGTATAAGAAACTTTGTTTTTGAACCCTAAGTGTGTAAGCGTATAAGGTGTGCATATTTCTTTAAGGTAAAGATCAAGACTAAATTACTTTCACAAATTTTCTTCCTAACCTTAGAAATCAAACAAATAATCTTATTTTGACCAAGTATAAGAAATCTTAATTATGATTCTCCTATTACTTAAAATTGATTTAATTTCTTACAAAAAATATGTCAAAATATTGTTTCTATTTTCAAAAAGTTTTTAAAAGTAAAGAAATTGTTAATAATTTTTTTTAATAATAAAAAGAAAACCTAAGTTATGTTAGAACCCTCCCCCACACCTATCTCATGCATTTTCCTCAATGTATGAACTAATGCATAGATGCATGAAAAAGAAGAAGGGGAAGGAAAATATTACCTTAAGATGGTGGTTCCAGTGGTGGTCTGATTGGGTCAAGCGTTGCTACCCAATCAAGATAATATGGTGGTTCACAGAATCCACCTTTATTAACCTCTTTTCTATTTACATATTTAGATTCTCCAATATGAATAGGATCATGAAAGATCCTATCGTGAAACTTACTCCATTTACATGACCAGTCCTGAAAAATCATCACGGAGTCATCATGATCTATACCTATATCCAACAAAAGAATGTGACTTGGTAGTGTTCGTTGTGGACTTGGACTTAAGAATGATAGGTTCATGAACCAATACTAATTCAGAAAAATCAACTATGGGTTCGAGAGTTAGTTTTGGTTCAGGCGTTGAGTCCAAGTCTAAATTGATATTCACATTCTTTTCCCATCAATGGAATGTGACTATCCAAAATTGGTGAGTCAATTTCTAAATCTATGGGTACGGGAATAAATGTTGGCTCAGAAAATTGGTCCAAATTGGGTAAGAATACCGGAGTCAACATAGATTTGAAGATTGAAATTGAATCACAAAGTTGGGGATTGGGTTCACATTCATGATCAAATTCAATCTCATTAAAATGGAAACTTGTCAAATAGTCAATGGGTGATATTGGTCAAGTTCAAGGCTTTGTGGTGAAACTGAATCTTGGGCAAAGTCTTCAAGATACATGATTCTTGGTTTTCATCAATATGGCTAGAAGTGTCGAAAATAGTCAAAGATTGGGTAGGGAGAGTTTCCTTATTCCTACGCATGATTTCCAATCTGTGAAGTCGTGCTTCTATCATATCGAGTGGATCATTTTGGAATTGAATCATGGATTCCATACTCTTTTCTAAATCGGCATGTTTTTCTTGAAAAATAGAGTAAGGATCGGTGACTTGAAAATTTTGATGGGATTTTGAGTCTTCTAAAATTTGAATTCGTCGCTCAAGCTCATCTAAGGCTTCCATCCTCTTTTCCTAGTCAATTGATTCTTCTAATGGTTGTTGGGAGAAGGAATATAGGAAGCTGGATGTTGGTAGGGTAGTTGACAATATGAATTGGGGGAGTTGTGTCCCCATTGACTCTATGAAGAGTAGTGATGATTATTCCAGTCGTGTTCATAGTATTGGGACTAGGGCATGTAATGATTCGGATAAGACTAATCCGGCACACTAGGTTGGTTAAAGTTATGATATGCCAGGTTGGTAATATCCCTAAAAGAGGTCGGGGCGTAACATGGATTACCATTAAAATTGAAAAAGTTATTGTTATAAGCCATATCTCACAAGAAATGTCAAACACAAACAAAGAAAAATAAACCAATAAGCAAACAAATAAAAAGAAAAGAAAAAAATCTAGCCTAAGTTAGGGTAGACCTTAGACCTAGATGACTCCTAACTTTTTAGACTATCCACCGGGGGTATATTGTCGAATCTGACCACAAGTTAATCGGTCAGGTAGGGGCTAGATTGGTGGGAGGTATCTGTGCTTAAAGCAACGGGCCTAATTATGCCAAACCACCAGCCTTCGGGGTTTCGCCCGTCAATCCCCAGCCTTAGACACTGATTTGGCAAGAGTCAAATTCAAATCAACTTCCCCCTTAGGTCAGTCTCCTATTTGAGTCTGAGATGTCCCTAGGGCCAACATCTACTCAGTTTTAGTTAGGCTTGGGTTAGTAAGTGAGGAGATGGTTTGTGGGCTAAGGGAGGATAATGACTTTCCTACTTTATCTTGTTTATAGGACAGCCCCTTAAATCAATTTAGTGCAATGTGTACAAGTATATAGAAAAAAAGTAACACTCAAGTAATATTTCATACAAGAATGAACCTTATAATAAATGCTATGCACACATACCTTGACTCCAGCACTCTTCAACAGTAAATAGAAAATGTAATAAAATAGACACGTGCTTAAATGTAAAGTCTAAATCATTTTTAGTATTTACAATCAATCTTTTACTGTTGTTATTAGAAATGTATGTACAGTGAGTCAAATAAAGAAATTAATAGCTACAGATATTAAACTTTGCAATTCAGCCAACCTACAGAAAATACATGTTAGTAGTTCACTCAGATTGCCACAGGAATGTAGCAAATCTGATGGCTTCTGGGCTCTGCTTTCTTGAGCAGAGTTCAGGGCCACTTATATGTCCACTGCAGCAAAAATTCCTTATTGTCAAGCCTGTACACTAAGAACAAAGAAGAAAGTTAATTAAAAATGTAAATCTAAAAAGAGAATAACTTACCGTCCCTCCCCGGCAACGGCGCCAAAATTTGATTGAGGTTTTACCTGCACAAAAATACAGAGTTTCAGAACTTTTATAACAATACTGTAAGGTGCTCAATTCTACCGCTATAACAAGTGGCTATGCGGGTCGTGATCCACAAGGAGGGACTAGCGATGGAAGCTTCTTTAGTAAGTTCTCTTTTATGTTACAATTAATGATTAAAATTCTTTTTTAGCTTCTTAAATGAAAAGGAAAATAAATTACAATGAAGTTAGGAAGAAAGCGGTAGATAGAGATGATGGAGAAAATAGAAGTGATATGTACAAAGAAATTGAAAAAGAGTGAAAGAGATTTGTAAGATTGTGGTGTTGGTAATTTAAACTAAAAGTTAAAAGAAAGAAATTAAAAATAATTACTTACCTCCTTTGACCAAAAGCTTACCTTGAATTTTTGGCGACGATGTTACCTTGAAGTGGAGACAATCAGCGCATAGCCCATAAGAGTTGATTCTCGTCTCTTTCACATTACACCATCAAGACAAAACAAGTATGAAATGATACAGACTTAGACTAAAATCCATCGTCATGAGCTGTCGGTGGCACTCGCAATGGCAATGCTCTTTCGATTCTATAAGACTCACTTGGATAGCAATTGGTACAAGAAGGAGAGAAGTAGAAAAGAAGAAGAAGAAGAACACAAAAATAAAGTACATAAAAAGGTAACTATAGATTCAATTTCATAACAATAAGAGAAATGAAGAACAACTTACACCGGTGTCACACTTAGCACAAGCTTCACCCTCATTCTCCTATGAAACTCTGATCTCTTCTGAATTACATAAATGAAAACTAAAAATTATATAAAAAGAAAACTAAAACCTACACTAAAAAGAATGAAAAATTTACCTAGAATCTATCTCTGCTTAGTCGTCTTCTGTCTCTGATGTGTGGGGTATTTATAGAATAGAAATGGATAAGAAAATGAGTCTAAAGATAAGGGGAGCTAACTATTTCTGTATTTGAATCCTCCCCTTATCTCCAAACTTGATTTAATGTGGATATTCAGTTTTAATCTGCAGCTTATTGACGTATTGATTGCTGAATATACCTTACAAATGACAGAATTTGAAATAGTGATCAACTTAAAAGTTGTAGCCCTTTAAGTCGTATTTCTGGATCATCTTGAATCATCAGATTTAACTTTCGGTAGTGAAAGTTATGATTCAAATACTGAAATGTATCCAGTCAGAATCCGAGTCAAAAATGCTTCATCTCATCCGTTGATCTTCTCTCTATCCATTATTCCTTTGGATTTAGACTTTGTATTTGATGTTATCCTCGGTTGATCTTTAGCTTTAACTACTTGATTCACCAAAAACTGAATTTAACCAACTGAATTTGGGATCATCCTCCTCTAACTAAACATATCTAGTTAAATCTGAATTTAACTGATATTTATTTGATTTTATCCTCTTTCTTCCCATGATTATCTTCTGCAAAGTAGATATTTAAGATAAGAAATTTAGCAGATTTATTACATAATAAATGTGAAAATGTAATAAAGAATAATGTAATAAATGTGTGCAATCACACTCATCTCACTGTCAAGTTAACATTACACCTATGAAAGTGAATCTTCCCGATTTTTCCAACAAAAAAGGGACTTATTATTTATACTACACCTCTCCAATGCTAAGTTAATATCACACCTCTGGCACATATCACTGTTAAGCTAACATTAGTCATTTCAATTTTACCAGTGGGAACATAATCTCTGGTTAATATTACACCTCTCTAATGCTAAGTTAATTAATACCTCTAGCATGCAGAACAAGTCCTTGTCATGTTAATATCACAACTCTAATAGTAATCTCTCTCGATTTCAAACTCCAGCAGTGGAGTTATCCAACAATTGCTAAGTTAATTGTTACCTCTTGCAGTCAACTTCAATTGCTCTAGTTTATCTGATTTTCAAACACAAATAGAAAACAAAGGTGAGACAAAGGCAAAATAATCACTTTTATTATTCATATCAAATTGGTAAAAGTGATATAACACTATCTTATTCAATAAGATGGAGTGTTACAAAAAAAGAGGAGACGAAAAGTTAATCCCGCTCAACAAGAGACTTTATCTGGTCCTTGAGGTGTTGAATATCTCTTTGACGTGCCTCCTCAATCTCAGCCAAAGCTTGGACCCTTAACTTCTCATTTGATAAAAACTTTTTCGCAACAAGTTGTGCCTAAGGAGCTTCCAACTTGGAAGCGTGGATATTGAGCTTCTACTGCACCTGACTCTTGGCAGCCTCAAGCTTCTCCACTTGCTCCTCGTTCGCAAGTTTTTGATCATTGTCTTGGATTAAGGCTTGTGTCTTAGCCATCACAGCTCGAGCACTTACCATGAACCCTCAACATTCTTGGTGATGATCTCAGATCCCTGAAGGTCATTGGTCAAGTTTTGACAGTTAGCCTTAGAATCATCCAAATGACGAGATTGCTCAGCTATTTGTTCTTCAACCTCTTTTCGCTCGCGTTCTTGGGTAGCGTGAAGGTTGCTCGACAACCATCGGGCATCATCGACCAGATTGGCACTCTCTAGATTCCTCAGATCCATCGAGTACATTCCCAATTACTTAACCAGCACCTGGTTTGCTTTCGCTTGACTAGAACCCCCGATCTATCGGATATTCTTGATTTGGTTCTCGAGAAGTGATCGCGCGAGCTCAAAGAAACTTCACCCAGGGAGTACCATTTCGGTGCAATACTTCATCGTGATGAATAATTACTCGACCATTGTTAGGACACATATATTGCATATGCATAATTATTACTGCATTCCTACATTTATTCTGTAATAAACTCACTTATCTTAATGTCTGAATGCATGCAGGATATAGTAGAAAGAAAATAAAGAAATCAACAAAAATCAATTTAAATCGAGAGGCCATCTTATCTGAAGGCTGGATCTACTAGATAAGATAATACCATCAAAAATGAAAGAAAAAAATGAAATTTTTGAAGACCAAATCGGTTTTGCTGAAGATAAAAGGATAAAACATCAAATTCAGAGAAGAAACCAGAATTCTGAGGGAATAAAAGGATAAAAGGGGAAAATAACAGACCAGATCCCCCATCCTCTGGCTCTACGGCCAGAGGAAGGCCATGGAAACACGGCCCAAGCTGCATTTTCGCGGCCATAGTTTTGAATTAGGGGGAGCGTTTGCTCTCCCTATCTTCCTACGCTATCCTTTATCCCGAATTTCCCATAAATACTTGTATTCATTGAGAGAAATGTATACCGTGAGGCTGTAAATGCTAAATTTAGAGAAAAGTTGTGCGTTGTAATGCGAGTTTGGGATCAAGAGTTTTGCAACAACGATTCTTTAATAAAAATCACTTTTCTTCAATACCGATCTTGTAGCGTTTCAGTCTAAGCTTTCTTTTACTTCTCTCTTTTATTTTTTTAATGCAATTTTCATCGTTTCATTGCATGTTTTACTTTATGATTTCATCGACAATCTCATGCATGTTTACTCTTCTTTTCTTTTGTTAGTTCTTTTATTTTTAACATAAATCGGAGGAGGGAGACATTAAAGCGACGACAAGGAACAGTTTTTGGCGCCGTTGCTGAGGACTTGTAAAATTTTTGTTTTTAAAATTGATATTTAATCTTTTTCTAGTTTTTTTTAAAAAAGAAAAAATTTAAAATTTAAAAATTTTAAAAAAAGTATTTTCAAAAATTAAATCTTTGAAAAAAATTTCTTTTTATCCCTAAGGTTTAATTTCAAAATTGTCTTTTGCAGGGATATTGCATGAACAAGTGAAGAATTGCACAACAGGATGGAGCTTGCTTGCTTACTAAGAAAATTTTTGCATTGCTAAATTAATTAAAAATATTGCTTACCTCAGAGTCGCCGGAAAGGTTAGTATTTTTTAACTCTACATACGAATCTCTTGTCAGTGGGGTTTTGGAGGTGCTTATTGATTGAACTTGTGCTGCATTAGCGCATATTGTATAAAAAGGTCTTAGGAGCTGTCTCCGCTCACATAAGGTCGGGATGATTATCCGTTCCTTTGCTCAAAACTTACAACCACATATAAGTTTTTCTCAAGCTTGAACTAATTTAAAATCAATTAGAACTAGGCCACTAAGATTTCGAGCTCAATTAAGTGGAACTATTATGGAAAGATCCGGTGAATACTTTCAAGCTTTCGAAGAGGAACTTCCTTACCTTAGAAAGGGTGACTTAGTCATTGCGGCGGTGCTTGGCCTGAAGGAAAGACTGAATCGCTTATTTGATAAGTTTGACCGGTAAACCAATAATCCTTCCAACCCAGTTCAAAGCTGTCTAACTAGGGAGAATTTTAATCTCTTAACATTAATGGTTGAAAAATTGATTACCTTTAAATTAAATTCAAGATAAAGAAAATACTTGATTGGAATTGATTGGTTGAGTCATCTTGTGTGCAATCTTATCTAGGATTTAGAAAATTCTTCTTTAGGGTAGTACCCTGGTTCATGCGAAAGTGTGTTTGTGTTAAAGGTCGATTAGAATTCATTACTATCTCTGACCCTACTGCTAAAATGGGTGATGCTAATGAAACCCAACAAATAACTTTAAAGGATTATGTATATCCTACAAGGTCCACCCAACCTTCCTGTATCACTTTACTGGCCCTTACGATAAATTTTAAAATTAAATCCAGTATGATACAGATGCTTCCAGTTTTTTAGGGATTGGTAAATGAGATCCCATACCAACATGTTAGGAATTTGAAGATATCTGTGGGACCATGAAATACAATCAGATGATAGAGGTATCCCTAAAACTTAGGTTATTCTTTTTTTCCCTAAAAGAGAAAGCCAAAGCTTGGCTTCTTTATCTCCAACCGGGTTTAATTTTCACTTCGATAGGATTAGCCAAAGCCTTCTATAGGAAGTTCTACTCTAAGCAGAAACTGCTATCATACGTCAATCCCTCAATACCTTTCATCAATTACAAGGAGACACGTTTTTCACATATTTTGAAAGATTCAAGGATCTTTTGCTCGAGTGTCCTCATCACAGATTTGAAAAAATCTGTTTGATCTAAATTCTTTACGAAGGCTTAGACTACTCGAATAAAGTCATGATTGAGTCCCTTTGCAATGGGACATTCACAAGTAAAACTGCCAATGATGTATGAGAATTTTTGAAGAGGTAGCAGAAAACACTCTAGAATAGGAGCCTGTTAGAGTCGATGATAAGCAATTCACCACCACAACTGCCACCATCAGAGGTGGTATACATAAAGTCAACTCTAATTTTGAGAATGATGCCAAATGACATCAGTAGTACAAAGACTTGAAGCATTAGAATTGAGCAAGGGAGCACAATCTTCGGCTTCCGAATCATCTAAACTAGTGGTGTCTCCTGTTTGTGTCTTTTGTGACAGTCAAGACGATTTAGTTGAACAATGCGTCGGGTTGCCAATTATCAAAGTAGAGCAAACAAATATACTCGATACATTTCGCAAGCCCAACCCCAACAATAACTCATTCAGTGAAACGTACAATCTGGGATAACAGAATCATCCTAACTTTTCATGAAAATCTTCTCAAGGACAAGGATATGGTGGATCATCATTATTTCAAGGACCATCTTCTAATAATCAATTTCACAAGGGAAATCAGTTCAATGTAACACCAACTGTCTCTCCATATGTCCCTCCCAATAAAAAAAAACTATCTTTAAAGGACATTCTCTAACAATTCATGCAGAGCCAAGTCATAACTAATCAAACTCAAACCCAAATATCTCAAAACTAGAATCAAGTGATCGCCCGGCTTGAGGTGCAGGTAAATCAGTTAGCTACATCTGTTAAGGAGAGAGAGAAAAGACATTCCCTTAGTCAAACTGTGCCCAACCCGCGCGGACAACCTTCTCCTCAAAATACTCCTACAGGCCAGTTCGAAATTGGTTCTGGTTCAAATCGTGAAGTCCAAGCCATTGACTCTTTACGGTCGGGCAAGAGAGTGGACAACCAAGTCTAAGCTCCACCTAACAATCCTAATGTTGTCAAAGAAGAAGAAAAAGAGAAGCCCAAAGAGTCAACAAAGAAAGATGATCAAGTTGTTATTGACAATCAAGAGAAATCTTTTGTGTCCAAGGCCTGATTTCCTCAACGTCTTCCATTAACTAGGAAAAAATCACTGTATGAGAATTTTGAAAGTTTTCAAAAATGTTCAAATCAACATTCTCTTCTTGGATGCCATCAATCAGATTCCTTTATAAGTCAAGTGTCTAAAGGACCTAACCACTGTCAAGAGGAAAAGTTTTATGCCTTGTGAAGCTTCATTTGCTACACAAGCATCCTGTCTCATCCAGCAACCCATTGCACCCAAGTATAAGGATCCTGGGAATCCAACTGTTTCTGTTAGGATAGGAGATCAAGTTATGGATCAGTGTCTGCTTGATTTAGGAGCAAGTGTAAACCTTTTACCCTATTCTGTATACAAACAATTAAGTTTAGGGAAGTTACAACCCACTAACCTTACATTGCTTCTAGCAGATAGGTCAGTTAAGGTCCCCAAAAAATTATTGAGGATGTTATTTTGAAGGTCGACAAATTTTATTTCCTTGCAGACTTTTTAATCTTAGACACTGAACCAGTTAGAAATCCAAGCAATCACTCCTTTGTGATTTTGGGGAGACCATTCCTCGCTACTGCTGATGCTGTCATTAGATGTAGGAATGGAGTCATGACCTTATCGTTTGGAATATAACAGTTGAGCCGGACATTTTTCACACTAGTTCCCAACCATCTATAGTGGATGATCATGAGGAGATCAACATGATTGATGTCTCAGTTAATCACACCTTTGAGAAGTCTTGCAAAGAAGACCCCTTGGAGAAATGCTTGGCCCATTTTGGAATGAATTTTGACATTGAGGAGTCTATAAAAGAGGTCAATGCATTGTTAGATTCTATTTCCATCATGGACACCAATCTATGGAGACCCAACGTGGAACCCTTGCCATTGCCAACGTCTGTTCCGGTTCCAATTATCATCGAGCCTCCCAAGTTAGAGCTCAAACCTTTGCCAGACACGTTAAAATATGTCTTCCTAGGTGAGTTAGAAACCAGGCCTGTGATAATTTCTTCCCATTTAGATAAGGACCAAGAAGAGAAGTTGCTAGATGTTCTTGGTGAACATAAGAAAGGCATAAGATGGACCATAATAGCACCAAGGGAATTAGCCCCTCCAAATTCATCTCGGAGAGAATGCCAAAACTTCGAGAGAACCATAGAGGCGCTTAAACCCTATTTTGAAAGACGTGGTGAGAGCATCGGTTATGAAATTGTTAGATGCGGGTATCATTTACCCTATCTCCGATAGTCAGTGGGTTAGTCCAGTATAAGTTATACCCAAAAAGTCCGGAGTCACAGTTGTTACTAATGAGACCTATGAGTTAATTCTAACTCGTGTTCAAACTGGTTGGCTAGTGTGCATAGAGTATAGAAAACTCAACTCCATGACTATAAAAGATCATTTTCCTCTGCCTCTCATCGACCAATGTTAGAACGTCTTGCCGGTCACACTTACTATTCTTCCTCGATGGTTATTCAGTGTATAATCAAATCCCCATTGCTTGTGAGGACCAAGAGAAAACTATATTCACATGTCCGTTTGGCACATTTGCATACCATCGCATGCCCTTGGGCTATGCAATGCACCAGCTACTTTTCAGCGGTGTATGTTAAGCATCCTTTCGGATATGGTCGAGCGATTTCAAGAGGTTTTCATGGATGACTTCTCTGGCTTTGGGTCCACGTTTGATAAGGGTTTGTATCATCTATTGCTGGTATTAATAAAATGTAAGGAGAAGAACCTAGTTCTTAATTGGGAAAAATACCATTTCATGGTAAAATCTGGGATTGTCTTAAGACATTGTTTCTGATAGAGGTATAGGTTGATAAAGCTAAAGGTAGAACTAATCTCCAAACTATCACCTCTTAGAACTGTTCGGAAGGTGTGATCCTTCTTAGGCCACGTTGGGTTCTACCGTCGCTTTATCAAAGACTTTTCAAAAATTGCTAAACTTTTGTATGACCTTCTAGTAAAGGATGTTCCCTTTGAGTTCATCTCTTCCTATTTGGCAGCCTTTGAAAGGCTCAAGACAAAGTTAACCTCGGCACCCATCATCCGACCATCTGATTGGAATCTTCCATTTGAGGTGATGTGTGATGCTTTCGACTATGCGGTAAGGGTTGTCCTAGGCCAGCGAGTGGATAAACTTTCTCATGTCATTTCCAATGCCAGCAAGACTCTTAACAACGTCCAACTGAAAAAGAGTTGTTGGTAGTGTTTTTCGCTCTTGACAAATTTTGTCCCTACCTTATAGGTTTCAAGATCCTAATTTACACCGATCATACAGCTTTAAAGTGCTTTCTCACAAAAAGATGCTAAAGCCAGTTTAATGTATTGGATCTTACTCATATAGAAATTCGATCTAGAAATTCATGATAAAAAGGGGGCTGAGAATGTTGTCCCAAATCACTTGACTAGGATAGTGGTCGAATCTGTGTCTGACATGCTACCTGTCCTTCAGACATTTTTTGATGAACAGTTAATTTCATTTCCCCTTCGACTGTTCTGTGGTATGCCGACATTGTGAACTACCTTGTCATGGAACATATGCCTGATTCATGGACCAAGTAAGAATGATTGTGTTTCTTAGCTAGAGTCAAATGATTTTTCCGGGATGAACTATACTTGTTAAAAAACTGTCCTGATCAGATCATTCGACGCTGCATTCCTAACTCTGAGTTCAGGAACATCTTTTCATTCTGCTATGATGATCGAGGGAAAATCATGCACAAAATATATCGTTTTAAAATCAAGAGTTAAAGTGTGTGTGTTTTGGCTTTCTCCATACTTCCGTTATAGCATAGAGGCTAAATGGGTCGAATCCATAGGGACGGAAAGTGCTAGAAGCTTTACCGATATGTTCACATGTATATATTAACGGTTCTTCTATGTTTCAAAGAATGAAAAGAAAAGAAAATAAGAATTACAAGAGAAGTGCACGGTGGAAACAAAGATAGAAACATTGAAAAGAATGCATTTGTGATTTTTGATATTATTTCTAAAACAAAATAAAAAGGAAAGAAAACCCATGGCTACTAACTACTAATAGCTCCACCAATATGCTAACCCCCTAGTGATAGTTGTTACACATGTATCCTTGGCCATCACTTGTTCTTGGTTTAAGAGCTTTTCAAAGCATTTCCCATAAGATCACTTTCACATCCAAACTCAAGAAATAAGAGCAAGTTACACTTAAACCATAAAAACTAACTAGAGTAAGTATGGAATAAAGTAATGGTAACTTGTTAGAGAGTTGATGTTAGAGTGTTAGAATTCATCATCATGAGCCATTAATGGCTCTTGCAAAAGAAAGACCAAGTAGAGGCTATTAGATTCATATAGATTTTCAACTAAGGAGTTAGCAAGCTAGTGGCTAGCCGTTAGTTATCATGAGAGAAAAAGCTAAGTATGTAAAGAGTTAGAGAGAAGAAAATAAGTAGAAATAAAGAGAGAATCTTTCATAGAGTATCACCCTCCATTACAAGTACTCTAACTTTCATCCTAAGAATCACTCTCTTCCCTATTACATGACTTACAAAAATGAATATATAAAGAAAAAGAAGAAGAACTAACCTACACTAAAGAGAGAAACTACCCTAAAATCTTCCTTCCCAGAAATCTGCTTAACACGGGTATTTATAGGCAAAGGGGAAGCATCAGGGAAGCATACAGGGCCACGCGTCGAAGTACGACGTGTGGCTCCCTAGTATTGTCGTGAAAACGTGGCAAAAGCCAAGTTTTCGTGACAGTGTTAGGTCGCGCAAGCGGCGCCACCTGCTGCGGTCTGCTGGCTTGTCCCCCTATTGGTTCTTCCTGATGTTTCTGGATATCTGCACCTTGTGTTGTTAGATTTAGGCTCCAAAGTCAATGGCTATATTAGGATATAAAAATCACCAGATAAATGAGATTTTTGATCTTCTTCTTCTTTCCACACCATGGACCTAGGAACACAACAGAGAATCATTATTAGCAATATTTTTATATAAAATAAATGTGAAGATGTGGCATGAAATATGCAATTTTAGAAACTAATCACACCCTCCACACTTATCTTTTTCTCGTCCCAAGCAAAACAAAAAAAAACTAAAAAAAATATTACACTACTTTCGCAGGTGATGCGATTACACTGAGCATGTACAATAAGCTGTTAAACCTCAAGGTTTTCCCTAGAGGAGGAGTTTTGTCTCCAGAGGGTTTTCAGCGGATTACTCCTACAAAACCCATAAAGGAAATCAAATGTTAGTATTTTGAAAAAGCATTTTGAAATAGAGAAAACTGTTAAAATATTTTTACGAAAATTTAAGTGATTCAAGGTCATAGATTAACTAGAAATTATTCTTTCTTAAACTAAGTCTAAATGCAAAATCTTGTTATAAATTAAAGGTGAGAATTTAAAATTGAATTAATTTTTTATCTTTCATAATACTCTTAGAAAATATGAACTTTGTGAATAGTGAAATGTTTTTGGGATATCAAATCTAACTTTCTTGCCATTTATTTTTTATATATATATTTTTTCTACCCTTAGTTTTCTTAAGCTTTCAAGTTTACTCGGCCTTTAGCCGTTAACTCCCAAACCAGTTGATTTTAGGGTACCAGATGAGAAAATATCCCTCGGCTTAAGGACTCAAGTAAATAAGGCCACAAAACAAAAGAGAATTATATATTTTTATCCACCATTTTAGGCGTGAATAATCATGCTTTCTGAGGCATAATTACCTAGCTTCAATAAGTGACTTTTATTATCATCATTTTTTTATATTTTTTATGGCATTTTCAGTCTTTGTTCAATCCCAAAAAATTGTGTATATATCTAAGACAAAAAATTCAAGATCAAATTGTCTTTCCAATCTTACTTTCTTATCCTAAAATTTAAACAAGATCTATCATTTTGACCCAGTTTAAAAAGTCATAATTTTGGTCTTCTTGATTCTTAAGATCCTCTTAACTTTCTTAAAAATAAATCAAAACTATTTCTCTTATTTCAAAAAGTTTTGTAAAAAAAGAAAAAAGGGTTTCTATACAAAAGAGAAAATCTAAAAGCTTCCTAAAAATAAGTGTAAAAGAGAGAAAATTTAAAATAATCTACGTTAATAAACCCCCCACACACACTTATCTCATGCATTGTTCTCAATGCATCGTGAATGTATATATGCATGAAACAAATGAAAATGGAAGGAAAATTACCATATGGTGGTGGTTCCACTGGTGCTTTGGTTGGACCAAGCGTTACTATCTAATCAAGATAATGTGGTGGTTCATGAACCCACCTTTATTGACTTCTTTTCCATTTACATATTTACAATCCCCAATATGAATAGGATCATGTAAGATCCTATCATGAAAATTATTCCCTTTACATGACCAATCTTAAAAGGTCATCACTGAGTCATTATGGTCAATATCTTATTCCAACAATAGAATGTGATTTTGTGAAATGGATGATTTGAGCTTTAAAATAAAAAGTTCGGGAACCAATACTAAAGAACAAAGACTGAAAATACCGTAAAAATATAAAAATGATGATAATACAAATCACTTATTGAAGCTGGGTAATTATGCCTTAGGAAGCATGATTATTCACGCCTAATATGGTAGACAAAAACAAAATAATCTCCTTCTTGTTTACTCGAGTCTTTAAAGCCGAGGGATATTTTCTCATCTGGTACCCTAAAATCATCTGGTTGGGAGTCACCGGCTAAAGGCTCAATACCCGAGTAAACTAGAAAGTCTAAGAAAACTAAGAGAAGAAAAAGAAACACACACACACACACACACACACATACACACACACACAAATAAATGGCATGAAAGTTAGAGTTGATATCTCAAAAAATTATATAAGTATGAAGTGTATATATTTAAACAAAAAATTCAAGATCAAATTGTCATTTCAATCTTACTTCCTTATCCTAAAATTTAAACAAGATCTAATATTTTGACTCGGTTTTAAAAATCATAATTTTGGTCTTTTTAATTTCTAAAATCCTCTTAACTTTCTTCAAAATAAATTAAAACTATTTCTCTTATCTCAAAAAGTTTTGTAAAAAGAAAAAAAAGGTTTCTATACAAAAGAGAAAATCTAAAAACTTCTTAAAAAGAAGTGTAAAAGAAAAAAATTTAAAACAACCTACATTAGTAAACCCTCCCCAAACTTATCTCATGCATTGTCCTCATTGCATCGTGAATGTGTATATGCATGAAATAAATGAAAAGGAAGGAAAAATTACCTTATGGTGGTAGTTCCAGTGGTGGTCTGATTGGGCAAGCGTTCTACCCAATCAAGATAATGTGGTAGTTCATGAAACCCACTTTATTGACCTCTTTTCCATCTATATATTTACAATCCCCAATATGAATAGGATCATGTAAGATCCTATCATGAAAATTATTCCCTTTACATGACCAATCTTGAAAGATCATCACTGAGTCATTATGGCCAATACTTTATTCCAATAATAGAATGTGATTTTGTGGAATGGATGATTTGGCTTTTGAAATGAAAAGTTCGGTAACCAATACTAACTCGAAAAAATCAAATTTGGGTTAGAGAGTCAGTTTAGGTTCAAGAGTTGAGTCCAAATAAAAGTATTTAATTTCACATTCTATGCCCATCGATGAAATGTGACTATCCAAAGAGGTGGTTCAATTTGAAAAATTTATGGATACAAGAATAAATGTTTGCTCAGGAAATGGATCCAACTTGGATAAGGATACCAGAGTCAACATAAATTTAAAGATTGGAATCGAATCATAAAATTGTGGGTCGGGTTCACATTCATATTCAAGTTCGATTTCATTGAAATGAAAACTTGTCAATTTATCAATGGGTTGATATTGGTCAAGTTCAAAGTGTGTGGTGAAATTGGGTTAAAGTCTTCAAGATTCCATGATTCTTGGTTTTCATCAATATGGTTAGAAGTATTGGGAATAGCCAAAGATTGGGCAGGAAAAGTTTTCTTATTCGTACACATGTTTTCCAATCAACTGAGCCTTACTTCTATCATTATGAAAGGATCTTTTTGGAATTGAATCATGAATTATATACTCTTTTCTAAGTCGATATGTTCTTTTTGCTGTGGGACTTGAAAAATGGAGTAAGGATCTTAGATTTGAAAACTTTGATGGAATTTCGAGTCTTCTAGATTTTGAATTCGTCGTTCTAGTTCTTCTAAGGCTTCCATTCTCTTTCTTAGTCAATTGGTTCTTCTAATAGTTGTTCGGGAGAAGGAGTATATGATGTTAGATGTTAGTAATGTGGTTGACCATATGATTCGAAAGAGTGGTAACCCCACTGACTCTGTGAAGAGTGATGATGATTATTCCAGTCTTGTTCATAACATTGAGACTGTGGCATATATTGATTTGGATAAGATCAATCTGGTATACTTAGTTTATTAGAGTTATGAAATTTTGGGTTGGTAATATCCAAGTCAAAAGAGGTCGGGGTGAAGTATGGATCACTATATACATTAGAATAATTATAATTATAATCCATAACAAAAAATGTCAAAAAAAAAATAAAAACAAGCAAGCAAACAAACAAACAAACAAAGAAAAAGAAATTTTTAAAAACAAGCCTATATTAGGGTTGACCTAGACCTAAAAGACTCCTAACTGGTTAAACTATCCACGGGGGTATATTGCAGCAATCTAACCATAAGTTAATCGGCCAGGTAGGGGCAGGGCCAGTAAGAGGTATCCGTACTTGAGCAACATGCCTAATTATGCCAACCATTGTTTTTCAAGGTTTCACCTCTCAATCTCTAACCTTTGACACCAATTTGACAACAGTCAAACTCTAACAACTTCCTCTTAGGGCAATATCCTATATAAGTCTGAGATTTTCCTAGGGGCTAACATCTAGAAAGTTTTATTTAGGGTTGGATTGTGTGAGTGGGGGGTAATAACTTTTTCACATTATCTTATGTTTTGTTTTGCCCTTAATTTTTGATTCGTGCAATTGTGCAATATAGATGAAGAATAAACTCATAAAGCGAGTAAATCACCCACGTATTTGTCCTAACTATATGCAATGCAATATGTACACCTCGGTCTAGATCACAACAACAAAAAATAAAATACAGTATATTGGAATGAAAATTGACACGTGCCTAGATGAAAATGTCTAAACTGTTTTAAAATATCTAATTATCGTATTTTCATTTTAAAATTATTACAGTGCATAGGTAATATAAACAGAAAACTAGCAGTAGAATACACAGATATATGCAATTAAAGATACACCCTGAAAAAGAAATGGGCAACAACTCCCTGCTTTCTTGAGCAGGGAGAAGCAGGTGAGTATGGACTTCTACAGTTATTAGATATTGAAATTTTTTACTTGTACCCAAAAACAAAGAAGAAAAGTTAATAAAAATGTGAAATAAACCGTTCTCATGCCCGGCAACAGCGCCAAAATTTAATTGGGAAAAATCGTGCACAAAATGTGTTATTTTTAAATCAAGAGTTAAAGTGTGTGTGTTTTGACTTCTTGGATACTTCCGTTATACAATAGAGGCTAAACGGGTCGAATCCACAGGGATGGAAAGTGATAGAAGCTTTACTGATATGTTCACATGTATATATTAACGGTTCTTTTATGTTTCAAAGAATGAAAAGAAAAAAAACAAGAATTAAAAGAGAAATGCACGGTGAAAACAAAGATAGAAACATTAAAAAGAATGCATTTGTGATTTTTTATATTTTTCTAAAATAAAGTAAGAAGGAAAGAAAACCCATGGCTACTAGCTACTAATAGCTGTACCAATATGCTAATCCCCTAGTGATAGTTGCCACACATGTATCCTTGGCCATCACTAGTTCTTGGTTCAAGAGCTTTTCAAAGCATTTCCCATAAGATCACTTTCACATCCAAACTCAACAAATAAGAGCAAGTTACACTTAAACCATCAAAACTAACTAGAGTAAGCATGGAATAAAGTAATGGTAACTTGTTAGAGAGTTGATGTTAGAGTGTTAGAATCCATCATCATCAGCTATCAATGGCTCTTGCAAGAGCAAGGCCAAGTAGAGGCTATTAGATTCATGTGGATTAGCAACTAAGGAGTTAGCAAGGTAGTGGTTAGTGATTAGTTGTCATGAGAGAAAAAGTTAAGCATATAAAAGTTAGAGAGAAGAAAACAAGTAGAGATAAAGAGAGAACCTTTCATAAAGTGTCACCCTTCATTATAAGCACTCTAACTTTCATCCTAAGAATCACTCTCTTCCCTATTACATAATCTACAAAAATGAAAAATACAAAAGAAAAGGAAGAAAAACTAACCTACACTAACTACCTTAAAAATCTTCCACCTCAGAAATCTACTCAACACTGAGTATTTATAGGCAAAGGGGAAGCATCAGGGAAGCATACGGGGCCACGTGTCGAAGGACGATGCGTGGCTCCCCAGTACTGCAGCAAAAATGCAGAAAATCGCATTTCCATGGTAGTACTGGCGCCGCGCGCGCGGCACCGCCTGCTGCGGTCTGTTGGCTTGTCCCCCTGCTGGCTTCTGGATATCTGCAACGTGTGTTGTTAGATTTAGGTTTCAAAGTCAATGGCTATATTAGGATCTAAAATCACCACTAAATGGGTTTTTTTTTATCTTCTTTTTCATTCCACACCATGGAACTAGGAATCACAAGAAAATAATTATTAGCAATATTTTTATATAAAATAAATGTGAAGATGTGGTATGAAATATGCAATATAAGAGATTAATCACATGACCAAGCCTGTTGTGATCATTTCAGTGGGAAGAAAAATTGCTGCAAAAATTTTGCAGTGTGATTTCTATTGGCCCACTTTGTTTCATAGCACTTATGTCTACTGTCAATCATGTGATCATTATCAATGATTAGGGAAGATTGCATGACGGAATGAAATGCTATTAACCCAATCCTAGTTGTTGAAATCTTTGATGTCTGGGGCATTAACTTCATCAGTCCCTTCCTGATATCTTATAATTACCAATATATTCTTGTGGCAGTTGACTGCGTCTCTAAATGGATAGCGGTCGTAGCATTTAGAACCAATGACCATAAAGTTATGTTAAACTTCTTGAAATAGAACGTATTTTCTCATTTTGGCTTCCCTTGTGCAAGCATTAGCGATGGTGGAACACGATTCTGCAATCATACATTTGAAATCTTAATGAGAAAATACTAAATCAATCATAGGGTAGTCACCCCTTACCACCCATAAATTAGTGGCCAAGTAGAAGTTTTCAATTGAGCCATCAAGACCATTCTAGAGAAAACTATAAACACCACTAAAAAAGATTGACCCTTCGATTAGCTGATGCCTTATGGGCATATAGAATTGCGTTCAAGACTCCTATTGGAATGTCTCCATATAGGTTAGTCTATGCAAAGATTGCCTTTTTCCTGACGAGCTAGAACACAAGGCTTACTGGGCGATCAAGTGCCTAAATTTTAACCTTGACAAGGCAGGTGAGTTAGAAAACTTCAACTTGATTAGCTGGAGAAGATAAGGAATGATGCCTATGATTGTTCAAAATGATACAAGGACCGTAAAAAAATGATACATGATCGGGAAATAATTCATAAGGAATTCCAGCCATGACAGAAAGTTGATTGATGCTAAACCTGCACAAAAAATACGGATTTTCAGATCTTATAATAAAAATGTGCAAG
This sequence comes from Agave tequilana, assembly GCA_038442645.1. NCBI lineage: Eukaryota > Viridiplantae > Streptophyta > Magnoliopsida > Asparagales > Asparagaceae > Agave > Agave tequilana. The sequence goes on along the minus strand of JAVJIF010031636.1, from coordinate 220,826 downwards.
TGCTCAATTCTTCCGCTATAGCAAGTGGCTAATGCGGGTCGTGATCCACAAGGAGGGTTTGCGATGGAAGCTTTTACAGTTTTATTGAAATCGTTATAAAAACCAAACGAGAGTTCTTCTCTATTTTTAAAGTTAAGAAAAAGAAAGTTAAAGGTTAAAGTTAAGAAGAAAGCGAGGGATGAAGAAGGTGGAAAATCAGAAAACGATGAAAAGCGACTATGTACAATGAAGTGGAGAAGAATGAAAACAATTTGGAAGAAGTGGTTGGTGATCTAAACTAAGAAAGAAAAGAAAAGAAGTAAAGAGATACTTACCTAGGTTGATTGATGACTTACTTGGAAACCTTTTTGCAAGTTCTATCTTTTTGCTTCGGAGGCTTTCACGCATAGATCATAAACTCGAGCTCGGTCCCCGTGCACATTATATCGTCAAGCATAAGAAGAACGAAGTGATGCGGAGCTTGGAAGAGGAGAACGTCTTCATGAACTATCGCTGGCTCTCACGTAGCTTAGTTAGACTTGCTTTGGAATTCACTTGTACACTTCAACAACAACTAAGGTAAAGTAGAAGAGAAGAGAGAAGCAAAAACAAATGTAAAGTAAAGCAGAAAAGAAACAAAAACAAAGCATTTACCTTTATTACTTGCTGAGACAATGAAAGAAAGGAGTAGGGTACATCGTCGGTGTCACTCTCAACATCAGCCCCTCTCTCTTACTTACATGAATCTTCTTCTACCCTAAGCTACATACAAGTTACATAAAGTAAAAACTAAACTACAAATGGAAAAACTAGTCTAAGATCCTAATCTGCATTCCCTCCCTTTTGCCTTTGAGTGCAGGTATTTATAGGAGAAATGGAGGGGGTAGAGGTGGATATTCAGTTCTGATCTGCTGTTTATTGGCTTGTTGATTGCTGAATATCACTTAACAACTGACAGAATTAGAAATAATGATTAACATAAGAGTTATAGCTCTGTCAGTCTGCTTTCTGGATCATCTTGAATCATCAGAATTGAGATTCTGTAGCAAAAGTTATGATTCGAATACTAAAATGTATCCAGTCAGAATCTGAATCAAACTTGCTTGATCTTTGCTTCAACCGATCGATTCTGAGAGGATTCTTCTCAACCAGTTTTCAACCTCTTGATTTTTCCCTGATTTACTGAGTGTGAATTAACTCTGATTTAATTCAAAATTTTTGTGGGCTTTGGGCTCATTTTTCTTCATCTCCTTAAAGAATGGGCCTGCAAATAAATTAAGCAATTAATTAGGACAATGCAGGCTTTTATTCTAAAATAGTATGGAAATATGATATTAAATATGCAACATTAGAGACCAATCACACCCCCATACCTATCTTTTGCTCGTCCTCGAGCAAAACAACTAACTATACTAAGGATTATTAGACCACTTTCGCAGGTCGCGCGATTGCACTGAGCATGTGCAACAAGCCGTTAAACCTCTAGGTTTCCCCTAGAGGACGAGTTTTGTCTCGTGAGGGTTTTCAGCGGATTGCACCCACAAAATCCATAAAGAAAGGGAAATAAAGAGTTAGTATTTTCGAAAAGCATTTTGAAAGAGAAAAATATTTGAAATATGATTGTAAGATCTAAGCAATCTATAAGTTATCAGGAAAATCGAATTTTTCATTCCTAACTTAGTCTCTATTCAAAAATTTGTTATCAATCAAGTAAGGAGTCAAATTGTACTTCTCATCTAGTCTATTACTTTACCCTAAGTCATATGCACCTTGTGACTGTGAAAATTTTGACTAAGGGTTCATTAACTCTAACTCTTATGCCTTATTTATTTATATATATACTTTTTTTTTGTGGTATTATTCCTTAGTTCTATTAGGCTTTCTAATCTGCCCATGTAACGAGCCTCTAATCGATTGACTCCCAAACCAAACGGTCTTAGGGCACCAGGTGAGAAGACACCCCTAGGACTTAAGGACTCGAGCAGACAATGCCACAAAACTAAGGATTTTATTATATGAACCTCTTTTAGGTGAATACTCATGCTTTATTAGGCACAGATACCCAGCTTAATCAGAGGATCTAATCATCTTTCACATAAATACTAAGGCTTGCTTAGGCCAAAGCACCTAGCTAATCAATAATTAGACTTATTCATTTTTTTTTTTTACTTATCTAATTATCTTTCGCATAAATACTAAGGCTTGCTTAGGCCAAAGCACCTAGCTAATCAATAATTAGACTTATTTTATTTTTTTTATATATATATATATTTTTTTTATAAGGCATAAGAATCTTTGTTTTTGAACCCTAAGTGTGTAAGTGTATGAAGTGTGCATATTTCATCAAGGTAAAGATCAAGACCAAATTACTTTGACAAATTTTCTTCCTAACCCTAAAAATCAAACAAATAATCTTATTTTGACCAAGTATAAGAAATCCTAATTTGGATTTTCCTATTCCTTAAAATTAACTAATTTCTTACAAAAATAAGTCAAAATATTGTTTCTATTTTTCAAAAAGTTTTTAATAAAAAAGAAAACCTAAGCTATGTTAGACCCTCCCCCACACCTATCTCATGCATTGTCCTCAATGTATGAATTAATGCATAGATGCATGAAAAAGAAGAAAGGGAAGGAAAGTGTTACCTTAAGGTGGTGGTTCCGGTGGTGGTCTGATTGGTCCACGAAACGCGGCCCAATCAACTTTTCTTGGGTCTCGGAGGAACCCACCAAAAGTATCTTTAATATAACCCATTAAAAAGATGAATCCATAAAGGATCTTTATTAAATATTTAACCCCATCTAATTTCCATATTCCATAACTAATTTCGGAGTCAAATTTGTCAACCACCTCGTCCCAGAATGGAGTATGAAATGATAGAACGGTTGACTTGGACTCAGGAAGGACAGGAACTAATACCGACTCGGGAAGGTGACTTAAGTCAAGTAAAGGTTCAGGAGTCGAAATTGGTTCAAGAAGTGGGTCCAAGTCAAGAAATTGATACTCTAGTCCACATGTATTTTCTAACAATGGAATGTGACCTAATTTGGGTGATTCCAGTTCAGGAATGATAGGTGGAGGAATCAAAACTGACTCTAAAATATTACTCAAGTTTGGTAACACAACAGGAGTCAATATTGATTCAGAAAGTTGAACTGGATCACATATGTGAGAATCTAGGTCACAAATCTCATTGAGTTCAATATCAAAAAATGGAGAACTTGCCAATTTATCCATGGGATTTTCAAAATTGTATAATTGGTCAAGTTCAATATGATCCTCAAAGATGGGTGATTCAATTTCATTATGAATTGGTACAGGATCCAATGTTGACTCCGGGAAAAGATTGAAGTCAGGTGAAGATACCGGAGTCATTATTGAATCAGGAAATAAAATTGAATCACTAAGTTCTAGTTCATGATCATATTCATCTTCAAGTTCTATTTCAGGCAAGGGATAACTTGCCAAACTATCAATTTTATTTGGAGTTTGGGCAAGTTCAAAAGGTTGTTCTGAAATAGAATCTTGATTTCCAAAACTACATGACTCATCGGCTCTAACAGAATGGTAAGTGACATCAGGACGGTGGGAACGTAGAGATTCGACCATCAAATCTATGTCACGATTTCTAGCATTTTGAGCATGAGTCATGGCTTCTAGCATCTTTTCATAGTTGATGGGTTCATTGTCTTGTTGAAAAGATGAAGAGTTGTTTTGGAAGTGGTATTGAAATTGTGAGTCCATCAGATTTAGTGATTGTTGTTTGGACTCACGCATACTCCGTTCCAAAATTGATGGTTTCTTATTTTGGACGGGTGGAACTGAGTATGACTCTTGAAAATATTGTGGACTAGGTGGAGAAGGAGGACAAGGTGGTTGGAAATTATGCTCGGGGGAGGTGAATCCCCACTGACTCGGTGAAGAGTTGAAATCATTATGGAAATTATAGTTATTAGATGGGGGGTATGGGTCATATTGATTCGGATAAGACCAATCCGGCACACTAGGTTGGTCAAAGTTATGATATGCCGGGTTGGTAATATCCGAAAATGAAGTCGGTGTGTAATATGGATTATTATTGTAGTTGAAAAAATTATTATTGTAGTCCATATCACACAATAGAATACAAACAAAGAAAAAAACAAACAAATAAACAAACAAAAAAGAAAAAATTCTAGCCTAAGTTAGGGTAGACTTAGGACCTAGACGACTCCTAACTGGTTAGACTGTCCACGGGAGGTCTAATGTAGACTTTAACCACAAGCTAATCAGCCAGGTCAGGGCAAGGTTGGTGGGAGGTTTTCCGTCAAAGACGTTCCTTAATTAAATAACCACCAACCTTCGGGCTTTCGGCCCTCAATCCCTTTCCTAGACACTGATTTTGCAGGAGTTAGATTCCAACATTTTTTCCCCTTAGGATAATCTCCTAATTGAGTCTGAGATGTCCCTAGGGCCAACGTCTACTCATTTTAGTTAGGCTTGGGTTAGTGAGTGCTTGGAATGTGATTTTTGGGCTAAGGAAGGGTGATTAAATCCCCACCTTATCTTGTTATGGGTTAGTGCCCTTAAGATGATTTTGTGCAAGGTGTGCAAGATAAAGAAAGTAACATTCAAAAGCAAATATCACCCAAGAATGTTTCCTATGCTATATGCTATGCTTACATACCTTGTCTCCAGCACTCTTCAACAGTAAAAAAAAGAAATGAATTGAAAAGAACGCGTGCCTAAAATGCAAACGTCTAATCAATTTTTAACTTTTGCAACAAACTTTTTACTGTTGATTATTAGCAGGTTTTTGTGATGGCATATAAGAAATAAATAATTGCAGAAAACTATAATTTGCAAAGCTAGCAGCCCTGCAAAAATCTGTTAGTAGTCAACTCGTCCTTGCCGCGGATCCGCGGCTTTTGCCGTGGAAATGCGGCAATTCAGAGGGCCCTTGGTCTCTGCTTTCTATAGCAAAGGCCCAAGGCCACTTATATGTTACTGCAACCTTAAATTTTAGCTTTGCTTGCCCTGAACCTGCAACAGAGAAGAAAATTCGTTTAGTTCTAAAAAAAATTCAGATTTCAAAAAAAAAAAAATTTCAGATTTCAATAAAAAACATGTTACCCTCCCCGGCAACGGCGCCAAAATTTGATTGATGCTAAACCTGCACAAAAAATACGAGATTATAGAACTTAAGAAAGGAATGTGCAAGTGCTCAATTCTTCCGCTATAGCAAGTGGCTATGCGGGTCGTGATCCACAAGGAGGGTTTGCGATGGAAGCGTTTACAGTTTTATTGAAATCTTATGAAAATAAGCGAAGGTTCTTCTCTGTTTTAAAGTTATAAAAATGGAAAAGAAAGTTGTTAAAGTTAAGAAGAAAGCGGGAGATGAGAAGGTGGAAAATCAGAAAACAATGAAAAGTGACTATGTACAATGAAGTGGAGAAGAAAGAGTTTGAGAAGGTGTTGATCTATACTAAAGAAGTAAAAGAAAAGAATGAGAGCTAAGAATTACTTACCTAGTTTGGTGATGACTAACTTGGAAACCTGCGCAAGTTCTACCTTTTTGCTTCGGAGGCATTCAACGCATAGATCATAAACTTGAACTCAGTCCCCGTGCACATTATATCGTCAAGCCTAGCAAGAACGAAGTGATGCGGATCTTGGAAGAGGAGAACGTCTTCATGAACTATCGCTGGCTCTCACGTAGCATCGGTGTACTTGCTTTGGATTTCACTTGTAAACTCAACAAACACAACCAAGGTAAAGCAGAAAGAGGAAGAGGAAAGCAAAACAAAAGAAAAGGAAAGTAAAGAAACGAACATAAATGAAAGTTTACCTTTATTGCTTACTGAGACAATGAAAGAAAGGAGTAGGGTACATCGTCGGTGTCACTCTCAACATCAGCCCCTCTCTCTTACTTACATGAATCTTCTTCTACCCTAAGTTACATACAAATTACATACATAAAAAGAAAGACTAAAAACCTAAACTAAGGAATGAAAACTAAGCTAAATCCTAATATGCCTTCACGTGCTTTTTTCAGCGCAGATTATGGCCTTTTATAGGCAAATACCCAACCACCAAGATCCCGGGGAGGTCGGGGGAGCAAACGCTCCCCCTAACTCCCCAAGATTGCCGCAAAAACGCGGCTATTGCCGCGTTTTTACGGCAATCTTGTGGCCAGGTGGCCACATCAAGAGGGGGGTGGCTCCTGGTTTGAAGTGGGGCTCGTATCTCCTGCTGGTTTTCTTGTTGCTTCTTCAACCGCTGACTGAATCGACTTTTGATTTTCTAGCTTCGATTCCTCGATTCAAGGAGAGTTTTTCTCAACCCCTTGATATGCCAAGATATAGCCCAGATATCTTCACTTCGAATTTATTCTGAATTAATTCAGAATAAAGTGGGCTTTTGGGCTTGTTCTTCTTTTATTCCTTTGAGCATTTGGGCCTACATTTAGCAAAGTAAAAAGACACTTATTAATATCATTTATTAGCAAACAAGTGTGGTAAAGTGACAACATAAATGCAATGTATGTGACAAATCAGAAGCGTTTAAGCAAGTTATCTCTTTTTTTATGTATTTTCTTATTAACAATGGTATGTACAATGAGAAGGTAAAAGAAATTAGAAAGAAGTGGAGTTTGTCATCTAATCTAAAGAAATAGAAGAAAGGAAAAAGACTATTAAATACATACCTACCTCTTCAGTCCTACTTACCTTTGATCCTTTTGCGACGACTTACTTTGTCTTCGAAGGCGTACAAGTATGGCGTATAGGATCGTCCACCTTCGCGATCTACACTACGAAAAGAAAAGACTGGCAAGCGACGGCTTGTTCATCTCCATAGGCCATCAAGGGCTCTTCTTGGGCTAGGCAGTCTCGAAGCAATCAGATCTCACGGTTTGCAAGTCATTAGAGAGAATAACACAAGAATAGAAAAATAAAAAGAGAATAAAATACGAATAACAAGAATAGACATAACAAAGACAAACCTTTGAGTGGATTTCATTAACAATGGAAGAAAAGTAGCCTTACACCGCTGTCACCTCAGTACAAGCATGGACTCCTTCCTCCATGAAAGCTTCCTCCACTCTCAGTTACAAAAATTACAAAAAGAAAAACCTAACCTAAACTACAAATTAGCCTAAGAAACCCTAGAATTTTCTCTATATTTTTTTTGTGTGCCTTTCTCTGTTGCTCTACAGGGGTATTTATAGAGCTGGAAGAAGTAGAGTCTCAGTACAACTCTGTCCTGCAACTTGTTATCATGTTGATCACCGAATATTTCTTATCTGCTCACAGAATTGAAAAGTTTGATCAACATAAGCGTTGTAAGCCTTCAAGTCTTCTTTCTGGAGCATCTTGAATCATCGGATTTACATATCTGTAGCAAAAGTTATGATCTATATACTAAAACGTGTACAGTCTGAATCCGAATTTATCTTTAAACTCCTCTCCTTTTATCTTTAGGATTGTCTTGCGAGCAACTAGGTTTGAGTAGAAGTCCATCCCTTTCCTTTTCTTTTAGTAATTGCAAATTTTGCACATGGGCTTGTAACTTTGACATTTGGTAATTGCAACTTTGCATTGGGCTTGGACATGGGCTTCTTTTGGGCTTCTGGGCTTCTTTTAAGGCTTTATTTCTTTATTTTTATTTCTCAAGGCCTGCACACAATAAATAATAAAATATTAGTAAATGTGCAGAATTATAGGAATAAATATGAAAATGTGATGGTAAATGTAATGATAAATATGCACTTTTCACTACCTATCAATGATCACACCCACCCCATTATGATTCTATCTTTACCAGTATACCAAAGTTTATAACTCTAAGGCTCTATAATTCTAACTTTTCACCTACCCACTTAGTTTCCTGCACACACAAAATACTAACATCCGTCTAACCATAACATCAACAACTCTGCTAATCTACCTGTGATAGAGCCTATGTTCCATGATGCTAACCTAATCTTATATTCATGAGCTAACTTTTTTACCCTCACCCGCTTATAAAAGTGTGGGAACCCTTACTCATTTGACACCACATCCGGGCGCCGATGTGGCACGTCATTTCTGCACGATGACCTAGCAACCCTTGCTTACTTTTCACTACACCCGGGTTCCGATGCAGCTGTCGTTTAGTAGGGAACGCCCCAACGAAATTTAGTTCTTGGTTCATGTTCATAGTATATGACAATGTTTTACGTTGGCTGTCACAAGCCTACCACAACCCTCCTCCTTTATCTTAGCTTTGAACAGGTAGTGAACGATGCACAGGCGGAGTTAAATAGTAAATCAACATATAAGTTTAAATTTGTAAGTGTGCTTGTATGGATCATAAAGAGTCAAATAAAGAAGTATTCCATGGTAGTTGAGATATCAAAATAAAATTTGAATGGATGAATATTGTACTTAACAACTCCTTATTGTTTACTCACTGAACTGTCGAGCTCACTTCGATTAATTATATACACTTCAGGTTTGAACAAAGGTAAGGAACCAACTTAGATGCATGAGAGCACAAGTGTTGGGGTGGATGACATCTTGTGTATTGCTTGCATTAGTCTACTTGATCCATGTCTTCCTTTCTTTTGGGCACTCTACATATCATGTTCACATATGTGGAACTTGTATATGCAATTTGTACCTGGATATGCTTTCATGGACACTTTGTATATGTAAGATTTTGGGACATAGATTGAGGTTTTACTTGGTAACGATGAGAATCGAACTTGATTTTGTTAGTGTTATAAAATACTGAATTATACTTGGGTTGAAGTAAATGATGAGGGATTATGCGATGATTGTTGATTCATGTTGTATACATATTCGCTTGAAGTATAAGTTGGTCGTGTAGGTTGAAATGTTTATTTGATTTATAAGTAGACCATGTAGGCTGAAATTATTATCAATTGTATCTGGACAGACAAATATTTTAGAAAAGATACTGCCGAAATTTCTTTTGAAACTATGGAGATTATGGATAAGATTGGAAGTAATTAGATTTATCCAAAAATTATACAGGGACCGTTACAGTGTAATTCACTGAAACCCTCAGGAGAGTATAACTCTTCCTCTAGAGAAAACCTAAAGATTTAAAGGCTTGATGTATATACTCAGTGCAGTCATGTGACCTACGAAAGTGGCTTAATAAACTCTTAGACATAGTTTTCTTGTTTTGCGCGGGAACGAGTAAAATATAGATATGGGGGTGTGACTGTACACATATTTTGGATATTTTATTTCACATTTTCATATTTTCACATTTATTTTATAATAATTTCTGTGACTTAATCTTCTTTTATGTTTAATGGTGTGCAGGTCTTTATTAACGGGGAAGGAGAAGAAATGAGCCCAAAAAGTCCAATTAATTTGGATTTTAAAAGAACATAATTCACAACTTAGGATTGATGCACATATACTGAAGATCCCAAAGCCTGAAAAAAAAATCCTTTTTGAAGAATATTGGGCAACAGAACGGGAGATATCATTTGCTTAATGCGCTTGCTCTACTGCCTTGGTATTGTCGTGGATTCATAACAGAAGCTATGTTTCCACTGCAATCCAGGGGCCATTAGGTCAGCAATTTTTTCCACTTCTTTCACGTGTCATAGTAACTGATTTTCCCCTATAAATACCACACCAAATGTAGAAGGAGGAGGGCGGGCAGAAGCTAGGATTCTTTCTCTTAGATTAGTTTATGATTCTATTTTTTTCTTTTTACTGTAATTTTTTGTTTCTTTTTAGATCTAGGATTAGAATAGAGTGAGAAATTCATGGGAAAAAGAGAGGGATCTGTAATAGGTATTGACAGTTTTTAAAGATTTCTTCTTTCTTTTCATCATTCTTCTTCTATATTTTCTTTCTAAATTAATAGCTAATTTATTTTATCATGGCTAACTTACTACTAACTCACTAGAGTATTTACTCTTGTTTGATTTTTAATCTATATGAATCTAATAGCATTGATTTGGTCTTGCTCTTGCAAGAGCCACTGATAGCTCATGATGATAGATTCTAAATCCTAAATTCTATATCATTGCATACTTACTATTCTTGTCTTGGTGATGCAATGTAGAAGGGATTTGAATCAAATTTTATGGGCCATGCTGTGACAGCCTTCCAATCAAGGCCAGTGTTCTCCACGGATCCTATATAAGGCGATTGTCAAAAGGTAAGTATAGTCAGTGGGAGAAATTAGTAGGAAAGCTAGCTATGAGTTCTTTTATTTGACTTCTTTTAAACCATTTTCACCAAATCACAATCACTTTCACATATTCTTTTACATCTTCTCTCCCTGTCATCATCTTCTATTTTCCTTCTTTTTCTTCTTATATTTTCTCTTTCTATTTTTCTTTTGAAACAAAGAAGATTTCTTAACCGATTTAGTTATTTACTGAAAATCTTCTTAGAATCACTGCTTGTGAATCACGATCCACATAGCCACTTCTATAGCGGTAGTATCGAAGAAGCCAAAGAACCATTCTTGAATTCTTATTTCAAAACTCTGTCTTCAATACTCAGTTTTTCTCCAATCAGACAATTTAGCGACGAGAGTTTTGTCATGAGTAATCGCAGAGGATTAACTCTGGAGACAACATGAATGAGCTGGCCCACAAGACAGTAAGACATCTTCTGAATGATGAAGACTAGAGCTAGACACTCTTTTTGACTGGGTTGTAATGATGTTCAGCCTCGATCATGGTCCTGCTCAAGTAATAAATTGCTTGCTCATGTCCCTAGTTATTATTCTCGGCTAACAAAGCTCCAAAGAATGATCTATAGCTCTAACATATATTCCGAAGGGTTTTTCCTAATACTGGGCTACAAGAAAGGGTGGATGTGTGAGGTATTCATTGATTTTCTGCTTGCTGGCAAGCACTGTTCCAGGTGAATGAGACTCCTTTCTTCTTCAACTCTTCCATCCGACATGAAGACTTTAGTTAATCACTGGCCAATATGCAAAGGCCTCTTTCTCCACGTATGAGTTTGACGAATAGGATTTCACGATGGCAGAGTGTGCATCATTTGCTTCGATACCTCTGGCCAGATTATTGTAGTCAATCTGGGCAATTGCTCAAGTTCAAAATCGAGTATGTATGTATCTGATTCCTTCAGGTTCGACAAGTATTACTTTTAAGCCCGAGGAAAATGCTTAACATCTGATTCCTCAGAACTAAGAGCTAGTTGTTTTCCTTTTGACTTACTTGGTGTGGCACTCAGACCCATCATGTTTGAATTCACCACCGGATACTCAAAGTCAGAAGATGACTTTTTCTTACCAAATCGCCGCCTTTGGCTGAGTTTGTGGTTGAATCATTTGATAATTAGCTAAAAATTGATGTCTTAGTCATCTGAAAGTCAGAACGGCAATCAAAGAATACTGCCGAGATAGGTCGGGTGCAGTGACATGAGGAGAGATTTGATGAGTACTTCTTTTTCTGGTCAAGTATGTTGGCCCCAAAGCCTATCACTGTAGTTTTGATGATGATTAACTCATATAAATTATAGTACTAATAATATTTTGTTTTTTAAGTTTCAGATATTTAATTAAAATCTTAGTTAGTTTTTAGTTTTTCAAGCTACACATGGAGTTTCAAGAGCTCCACCTTAAAAATAACATCAAGTACTGAAGATAGAGTCTAGCTCAATGGAATCAAATTTGGATCAAGTCTGCATGGAGAAGACGATCTTCAAGAAGACTTGAGTTTAGAACTTGTGTATAAAATAGATTAGTTTTGATTGCTCAATCTCATACACACAAAGTTTAATATATTGATTTTGGTTTAACTAGTTCATGTTATGTATTTTGGTTTATAAATATATTTCATCAAAAATAAGTTCACATTAGTTTATACGTGCTTTGGACTCTATCCATACACATTATACTTCAAATGAGTTTATTGTGTTTCATCAAATACTTGTTTTTTGTGTTTATACACATTATGCTTCAAATCTGTTTTGGAGAAACTTGATGTTCAATATATAATTTATTGTTTTAGAAAATAATTTTTATTTATCAAAAACAAGTTCATATCATTTTGTTTGTGTATTGGAGTATGCACATACTATTGAGCTTCAAATATGTTTGAACAACTTTTTTTTATCTACGTGAGTTTTGGAAAAACAAAATTGCCATTTTACAAGTTTTGTTTTTAGAAAAATCCGGTTTTGTTTCAAGAGTAAATTTCTCTATCTCAAAAACAAGTTCACAAGTTTGTAATATCTGTTGATTTTTTATCATTCATTATATTTATTGAACTTATTTTTATAGAATTTATTGAGATTTCTTGGAGTTAAAAATGGATTTAAAAATATGTTTAAATGGTTCATGCACAGTCGACCGACTCAGAGTTCATTTGCTTTGCCTGTCGACCGCACGATCGACCGATGTATATAGACATGCACGAGCCCAAGAGAGCTGATCTCGGTCGACCGATGAGTCGACCGCAGCAAAGTTCGACCGATCGACTGGTCGATCAATCAATATTGCAGAGTTCTCAGGTTTTGTCGGTCGATTGCCCGGTCGACCGACAAACCCTAATGGTAAAAAATATGACCGTTGGCAGTCGACCGATCGACCATTTATGGTATGGTTTGACCCATACGGCTAGTTTTTTATTTAGCCTATAAATATAAGTTTTTGGGAGAGTTTTTCTCAAGGATTGTTAAGATAAAATTTACAAGTTTTTAAGAGCTTTATTGCCTAATTTCTAAAGAGTTTTCAACAAGTTTTTGTGCTTAAAATCTATATCTTTATATTATTTCAAACTTTTATAAAATCAGAGAAAACAAGTTTTTAGGATTACAAGTTTTGAGCTTCTATCTTCTATATCTTCAAAGGAGTTTTCCCAATTGTTTTCTAAAGAGTTTCATTTTAAAAATCATTGTTTTCTTATAAGCTTGAGCTATCTATTGTAAAATCTATTCCTTAAGATCTTGTATTGTGAGAGGTGTTGCTTGTGATCTTTGTGATCACTAAGTATTGTACCCTTATTTTCTTTTTAGTTTTTTGTCTTTACTTTGTGCTTCGCTCTTGTGTAGAAGAGTTGGCTTTATGCCTTGGCGTTGTGCCACCTCTTGTGTAGAGCTTGTTTTATTTGTAGAGTTTCTAAGTGGAGATAGTGAAAATCCTTCATGTGATGAAGGCGGGGACGTAAATCTTGGTGCTCGAACCTGATTGGTATCCAATATTGCATATTTTACATCATAACTCCCATGCATATTACAAATAAATATGTGATTTTTACTCCTCTTCTCTACATATTTGCAGGTACACACTTAATGGAGAGATATCCAAATAATCACTTAATTAACACTAATTAAGTGATTAATCAAGATTAAAGATAAAGCCAAATTCAAATCCAGATCCAGAGAAATCCGCGCAACAAACGAAGATTCTAGATATACCACGTGGCTAACAACCTTGTAACTAATCTCCACCAGAAAGTTGTTAGCCAACGGCCACAAAAGTGCCGTGACTTGCGGCGGATCCACCGCAAAATCCGGGTCGTTGGATCTCAGATTTTGCGCCAACAAACTAGGCTCTCGAAGGTTCTCATCCATGCTATAAATACTCCATGAAGACCTGCGTACAAAAACTGAATGGAGAAGAGAGGAAAGTTAGTGTGTTGTAATTTTTAGTTGTTTTTCTCTAGGTTTATTTCTTTAGATCCCTCTTCTTCTTCCCTAGAATTCAATGTAAAAGAGAGTGATTGTGAGGAAGAGAGCTTGTGTAATCAAGGGTGACACTTGAAGCAACAAGGATTGATCCATCCTCCTTCCTCTACTTGAAGCTTGGTTCTAGTTTTCTTGCATTCTTTACATGCTTTCTTTATTGCTTTCTTTAATTCTTGCAATTTACTTCCATGCTTTGACATATTCTTTCTTAACCAAAATGGCGCCGTTGCCGGGGAGAGCGACGTTATTTTTGGTTTAAAGTGAAGTACTAAACGATTCTTCTTCTCTGTTTGCAGGTTACAGGTAAAGCAACAGGAAAATATTCATTGCAGTAACATACAAGTGGACCTGGGACTCTGCTCAAGAAAGCAGAGCCCAGGATCCCTCCAAAGTGCCGCGGATCCACAAGATTTGCCGTGGAAACGCGGCACAGAGGAGTTCACTCCTAACAAAATTTCTGCAGGGCTTCAGATCTGCAAAACACATCTGCTGTTATACTTGATTTCCTGTATACTTCACTGTATTCCTGCTTAATTAACAAACAGTAAAAAGTTGATTGAAATTGCTAAAAATTGTTTAGACACTTGCATTTTAGGCACGTGTCTCTTCAATTCTTTACTTTTACTGTTGAAGAGTGCTGGAGGCAAGGTACGTGTTTGCATTGCATTTAGACTAGGACAAACTCCTTGCTTGATTTTCATGCTTTGAGTGAATCCTTGTTATATTTCTTGTACACTTGCACAATTCAAATTTAAGGGCATAACCCGTAAATAAGATAAGGTGGGGGAGGTCATTACCCTTTCCTTAGCCCGAAAACCACAATCCCAAGCACTCACTAACCCAAGCCTAATTTAATTAAAAAAATAGACGTTGGCCCTAGGGACATCTCGGACTCAATTAGGAGATTATCCTAAGGGGGAAAAGTGTTGGAATTTAACTCTTGCAAAATCGGTGTCTAGGAAAGGGGTTGAGGGCCGAAAGCCCGAGGTTGCTGGTTACTTAATTAAGGAACGTCTCCGGACGGAAAACCTCCCACCAACCTTACCCTTCCCTGGCTGATTAGCTTGTGGTTAGAGTCTGAACCAAACCTCCCGTGGACAGTCTATTTGTTAGGAGTCGTCTAGGTCTAAGTCTACACTAACTTAGGTTAGAATTTTCTTTCTTTCTTTTGTTTGTTTGTTTGTTTGATTTTTGTTTGTGATTGTGTGATATGGCTTACAATTACAATTCTTTCCATCCATATGTCACACACACTCCATATTCGGATAATTCCAACCCGGTGTTTTACAATATGCACCAACCACATACACCGGGTTGGCCTTATCCGAATCAATACGACCCATACACCCATCTAATGATTATAATGTCCAAAATAATTTCAACTCTTCATCGAGTCATTGGGGATTCACTTACCCCGAGTCAAATTTTCAAAATCCTTGTCCATCATATTCACCTTGTCCACAATATTCATTTCCTGAGTCCACTTCATACACTCCTTTTTCTGAGCCTCCATTTGAAGACAAATCTGACTTATTAAAGAGTTTAGAAGCTAATTTACAGAGAGCTGAGCAAACACTTCCAGAACCATTTCCCTCTCCAGTTCCACAGTATTTTCAAGAGTCTTACTCAGTTCCACCATTTCCTAATGAACAACCATTTGTCATGGAAACGAGTAAAGATTTCTTGTGTGAGTCCACTCTTCCATCACCACACATTTTTGACTCACACTATTCACAAACTTTCCAAAGTCAAGATTCCTATACTCCCATTCTAGAACAATCATTTGAAGATACATCAATTCTAGAAAAGAGTATAGACATCTTGCAAGAGTCTATGTTACAATATCAAAAATCACATGCCAAGTCTATCAATAGTGTGAAAGAACAATTGGATAACCTTCTTAGGAAAGAGGAAACTCTATCCTATCAACATTTGACTAATCCAGTTATACCACACTCTATTGATATGACTCAAGACTCTTGTCATCTTGGAAATCCAGATTCAATTTCAGCACACTCACCTGAACTTGTCCAAACTTCAGATCCAATTGATACATTGGCAAGTTTTTCATTTCCTAAACTTGAACTTGTCCAAAATTCAAATCCCGTTGACATTTTGGCAAGTTTCTCATTTCCTAAAAATGAACTTGTCCACACTTCTGATCCAATTGACAATTTGGCAAGTTGTCCTTTTTCTGAAATTGAACTGGAACATGATTTTGATCCTGAACTTCCACTTGATGATTCCATATTACTTCCTGATTCAATCATGACTCTGGTGTCTTCACATAATTTCACTTCAATTCCCGAGTCAGTATTGGATCCATTTCCTATCCATTGTGAAATTGAATCACCAATCTTTTATGATCACATAGAACTTGGCCAATTCCATACTTCTGAAAATCCCATTGATAAATTGGCAAGTTCTCCACATTTTATTGAATTACATGAGGAATGTGATCTTGAACCCCAACTTTGTGATTCAATTCTTCTTCCTGATTCCATAATGACTTCGGTATCTTTACCTCACTTTAATTCTTTCCCGGAATCAACCTTGGATCCTTTCACAATTCACAATGAAGTTGAATCACCCATCTTTAAGGATCATGTCGAACTTGCCCAATTCTACACTTCTAAAGATCCAATTGACATTTTGGCAAGTTCTCCATTTTGTGGAATTGAACTAAATGAGATATGTGACCTAGATTTGCACATCTGTGATCCAGTTCCAATCCCTGAATCAT
This sequence comes from Agave tequilana, assembly GCA_038442645.1. Taxonomy (NCBI): domain Eukaryota; kingdom Viridiplantae; phylum Streptophyta; class Magnoliopsida; order Asparagales; family Asparagaceae; genus Agave; species Agave tequilana. Next base: position 204,430 of record JAVJIF010031636.1, on the reverse strand, counting down.
TATTGACTCCAGTTATATTACCCAATTTGAGTAACCTTCTAGAGTCAGTTTGATTCCCATCCTTCCTGAACTGGAATTACAAATTTTTGATAGTCACATTCCATTGTTGGACAATTCATGTGGACTTGAGTTGACATTTCTTGACTTGGACCCAATTCCTAAATCCATTCTGACTCCTGAACCTTATCTTGACTTCATTCATTTCCCTGAGTCAGTGTTCCTTTCCGAGTCCAAGTCAATTGTTTTATCATTCTGGGACAAGGAGTTTGATGAAAATGACTCTGAAATTATTAGGAAAATCTTGAAATTAGATGGGGTGGTCATGTATATAATTAAGAACACACACGCATGCATCATTTTTATGGGTCATATTTCTGTGATTTTTGGTGGGTTTCTGAAAACCCAACGACAAGCTGATTGGGCCATGTTCCGTGGACCAATCCGACCACCACCGGAACCACCACCATAAGTTAATTTTTTTTACTAACATAGGATTTACTAACATAGAATTTAGGAAATAATAATAAAAAGAAAAAAAAAAAGAAATAAAAATAAAGGAGGATTTTCATGTTTAAAGGAGTTCCCATATTTTCAAAATTCAAATTCTTTCCATATTCCTATTCCTATGATTCCTCAAATTCCATCTTTCAAGAATTCCTAAATTTGAGGTCTTTCCAAATTTCTAGGAGTCAAAGATTCTTTTCATAAATCCCTAGGGTAAATTAGTTTTGACCTAGGGATAGATTGGGAACTCTCAAAATTTCTCCTTCCTATAATAATACCCTCTCCCAACTCTTCCTCCCACATACTTCAGCCTTCACACGAGAAATTTTCCTCAGATCCCCAATCTTCTCTCAAAACTGCAGCCTCTGAAATTTTTCACTTCACCTGATTCTTCCAAACCGCCGCAGAGCCGCAACCATAGCCGCGCAAACGCGGCCGTTCTACAGATCCCTGCGCCCAGAAATTTTCTACTACGGTCGATTTTCAGTGCTGATTGGAGATCTGGTGTTACAAAATTCATCCAGAGTTCTCGGAATCCACCACAGAGATTGATTTTTTTTCCCCCACGTAATCCAGGGGCGGTTCGACTTCTCAATCTTCTCTCTTTACTGTTTTTTCTCTTAAATTCTGTTATGGCACCACAAATTTTTCCTGAAAAAGACTTTGGGCGGATTTTAATTGATCCTAATGGTTATGGACATGTATTTTTAGAACGAATAAGGGCTAGGAATTGGTACAATTTGATATATGATAGATCTGAGACCGAGTCATTCTATTGTCCTGAATTGGTGAAGATGTTTTACACTCACCTAGATCACGCCTCGGTAGATTCACATGCATACCAATTCACTGTCCATATGCCCAATGGAGATTTTCATGTCACGCTTCCTCTTCTTGAGGAAGTCACTCATGTCCCGACCATTACACACCACAGCGAGCCCCTCCCTTTAATTAATTATATGACTGTTATGGGAGCTCGCTGCACGGAGCAGGATCGTGGGCTGAAGGCTAGCACCACGTTTAGGAATGTTCATTGCATAGGACGTTGGATCCTACGCAATATTGTAGGGCTAGACCATACTACGACTTTTAACAGGCCTGTGCTACAGATTATACATGACTTGATGACACGACAACGCACGGTTTGTTTAAACAAGGTTATCTTCCACGCACTTATTGTCAACTCTTCACGCACAAGAGGTGCCAAATATTCACATCCTGTATTGATAACACGTCTGTGTAAGACCTTTCTACCGGACGAATTCTTTGAGTCATTTGACCGAGAGTTTGTTGCACCCGAGAGACCGACCAGTGCATACACTAGTTGTTTACACGCACTCTGGACACCTACTGTCCAGCCAGAAAATGTGCCGGTTGAGTCCTCATCTTCGGAGAGTTATGATGCGGAGGATGAACCCGAATTTTGGAGGCAGGAACCCCCTGTAGAGACACGTGCTTTCATGTCTACCTTATGGAAGGGCATGAAGAAAATTTTTAAGGGGCAAGTAAGGTTGAGAAAGAAGATGGAGGAGCAAACTTCCAGGTTAGAGGAGCAATCCTCGCACTTAGAGAGTATTGAGGCGACTTTGAGGAGGACACAATCTGCTGGACCCAGTACCACTGCGGTTCCCAAGAGGAGGAGGGAGTGACTTTTTACCTTACCTATTTCATGCATCATTTATCTTACATACATTGAGGACAATGCATGAGATAGGTATGGGGGGGTATGTACTAACATAGGACTTTTTCTTTTCTTCATAGGATGGTATGTACTAACATAGGACTTTTTCTTTTCTTCATAGGATTTTATTTTTTTTTAGAACTTTTTCTTTTTAGGTCTTTTATTTTTTTTCTAGATTTTCCACTTTCTTTTTAGATTTACTTTTCTTTTAGAAAAATAAAAAAATAAAAATAAAAACTTTTTGAAATAAGAGACAAAGTTTTGTTCTATTTTTAAGAAAATTAAGATGTATCTTAGAAATTAAGAAAGCCTTAATTATGACATCTTAAACCTAGTTGAAGTAATAGATCTTGTTGGAAATTATAGGCTAAGTAAGTAAAATTGGTGAGATATTCTTATCTTGAATTTTTTGCCTTAGATAATATGCACTTTACACTTACACATTTCTTGGGATGGAAACAAAGACCAAAAATGCCATATAAATAAAAAAAAAAAAAATATTATAAATAAAAGATCACTTATTAAGCTGGATAATTGTGCCTCAAGAAGCATGATTATTCACGCCTAACGGTGGTAAAGGAAATAAATAATCCCCTTTAGTTTCGTGGCCTTTTCTACTCGAGACCTTAAACCCGAGGGATGTTTTCTCATCTGGTGCCCTAAGACCGACTGGTTTGGGAGTCATCGGTTAAAGGCTCGCTACAAGGGTAGACTAGAAAGCCTAAACTAAGGGAAGAAAAAAACATAAAAAGTATATATAAATAAATAAATGGCTTGATGGTTAGAGTTGAAATCCCAGAAATCTTCACTTACACGGTGTGCATACTATCTAGGTTTTATGAGAGATAAAATATTCAATCCAATTTTGAATTCTTACCTTAATTAAAGACAAGATCTTGCATGGATACTAAGTTTAAGGAAGAATGATTATAGGTGGACTTATGACTTAGGATCACTTATATTTTTGCGAAAATAGTTCGAAAACATGTCTCTTATTCAAAATGCGTTTTCAAAACACTAACATTTATTTCCTTTCTTTATGGATTTTGTGGGTGTAATCCGTTGAAAACCCTCAGGAGACAACACTCCTCCTCTAGGGTAACCTAGAGGTTTAACGGCTTGTTGCACATGCTCAGTGCAATCGCGTCACCTGCGAAAGTGGTGTAAATAAATTGGTAGTTTAGATTTTCCTTTTCTTTTTCTTAGTTTTGCTCGGGACGAGCAAAAGAATAAGTGTGGGGGTGTGATTGGTATCCAATATTGCATATTTTACATCATAACTCCCATGCATATTACAAATAAATATGTGATTTTTACTCCTCTTCTCTACATATTTGCAGGTACACACTTAATGGAGAGATATCCAAATAATCACTTAATTAACACTAATTAAGTGATTAATCAAGATTAAAGATAAAGCCAAATTCAAATCCAGATCCAGAGAAATCCGCGCAACAAACGAAGATTCTAGATATACCACGTGGCTAACAACCTTGTAACTAATCTCCACCAGAAAGTTGTTAGCCAACGGCCACAAAAGTGCCGTGACTTGCGGCGGATCCACCGCAAAATCCGGGCCGTTGGATCTCAGATTTTGCGCCAACAAACTAGGCTCTCGAAGGTTCTCATCCATGCTATAAATACTCCATGAAGACCTGCGTACAAAAACTGAATGGAGAAGAGAGGAAAGTTAGTGTGTTGTAATTTTTAGTTGTTTTTCTCTAGGTTTATTTCTTATAGTCCCTCTTCTTCTTCCCTAGAATTCAATGTAAAAGAGAGTGATTGTGAGGGAGAGAGCTTGTGTAATCAAGGGTGACACTTGAAGCAACAAGGATTGATCCATCCTCCTTCCTCTACTTGAAGCTTGGTTCTAGTTTTCTTGCATTCTTACTTGCTTTATTTCACTTCTTGCTTTAATTACTTGCAATTTACTTCCATGCTTTGTTTTACCTTTCTTATGGCTTGTTCTAACTAATTCTTTCTCCATGTACTAGTTTACCACTAGATTTGCCATCTTAACTAACTCAAGTGTGATTGCTCTACTTCATCTTGCAAGTGTATGATCTTCTCTTCTCCGATGGTTAAACCACCGTCTTCCAAGTGAGAAAGCAATTAGGTCAACACGCTAGACGAACCCTACGCCAATGGAGTGACAACATTAGGCACGCATTCGCTATCAAGAAGTCTAGTAAGTCTTGGCAAGCTAGCAAGGTAAGCTAGTCATGGTGTTCTTTCATTCAAGCTTCTTTAAGTTTTCTTTCTTTTTCTTGTGAATACCACATCCCAATCTTGATTTCTTTTCCAACGATTTCCACCATGAACATAGCCATCCTTTCTTTTAGTTTCTTTTACATTTGATTCATTAAGTTTATAAGCAAGAGAAGAATACTCGTTTGTTCACTTCACTACCACACGTAAAGCTTCCATCGCGAGCTCTCCCTGAGATTCGACTCGGTATAGTCCTATACTATAGCGGAGACAAGAAAGGGTACATCAAATACATTCTTATACACATAATAAGTACACCTTTTCAGTCCAATCAAAAAATGGCGCCGTTGCCGGGGATGACAATTCTCTAATACGGCGCATACGTATTCTTTCTTAACCAGAACCTTGAAACATATCCTTGTGTTTGTGTTTAATATATCTCTCAACTCTACTCTTGTTTTATCTTTCATTGCAATTATTGTTCATACATATATGCTTGATATTGTTTCTGTGCTCACACTTATATAGTACCAAGTTAGCCATTGAAGCATCTCAACTCTTAGTCTAAAGAAATCTTGCGGAGAAGTTCTAGAGCACTTCGCTGGGAATTAGGCTTAACTCTTTGGTTATCTATTGATATTAGTTTTATTAGTGTAAAAGTTTTAATTCTGCATTTCATTAGCACATACCTATTCACCCCCTCTAGGTGTACTTGTTGTGCGTCGGACAATAACCACAAAGAGGAAACCGTAGATCTCAGATGCAAAAGAACAATACTACCAACAACAAATAACACACAATCCCAGAGAATAGCACAAACTCAGATTTAACGAGGTTCGACCTTTTCGCCTACGTCCTCGGGGCAAGAAAGATAGAGGTTTCTATTGATTTGTATGAATCAATACAATGTTTATAGCAATGTTGATTAAGAGAGAGCTGCCACTTTTTTTTTCCTTTTTTCTTCAACAAACCCTAGAAATCCCTTTTAACACTTAACAGATTTCAAATTCAGCATCTTTCCCAAAGCAGCCCGACCCGACTGTCGGTCGACCGACCCTATGCACCGGTCGACCGGGCCAGTCGACCGTGCCTAACCGAGAGTTAGGCATTTTCAGTCGGTCGACCGGGCGGTCGACCGATATACCCCGTGCATGTCTGCTGTGCACGTTTGTGCACGACGGTCGACTGAGCCGGTCAACCGTTCTGCTGCTTCTGCCGATGGTCGACCGGGCCGGTCGACCGTGCGCCTGTTGTGCTGATTCCTTTGGCTGTTGATGACATCGTCGACTTCCTCGACGACTTCCTCTCTCTTCCTATAATTCTCCACCTCGGTGAAGATTTCTCCAAATCTGAGCCGAACTGCAACGTACCCCAATCTATTGCCTGGCGAAATCGACACACGATCTCGGCGAAATCGACACACGATCTCGGCTTGCGCGCACCGGACGAAATCGACACACGATCTCGGCGAAATCGACACACGATCTCGGCTTGGAATCTGTAGCTCAGCTATCCACTGGAATGCACCACACATGCCTTCCCTATACTTCACCTTAGGAGAACTTCTATACATGTCGATCACCAAACGTGTCTCCAACTCAGCAACTTCACGACCTCACGAAGAACTCATCATGAGCCAACACTGACTCTCCAGCTGTCTAGCTCTATCTAGTCTACCTGTCTTCGGCACACCGAACACCATCATCGGCTTCAACAACTGGATCCACACTACTCCTTATGTAAGCTCAACATCTTCTCACCAGAAGATCAATCTGTTCATCGAGATCACAACACCTCACCTCTACGTGAAGTCCAACTCTTCACCTCTACGTGAAGTCCAATCGGCCACAACACTCCACCTCTACGTGAAGCCTCTCCACCTCTACTTGAAGCTCCAATCGGCCACAACTCTTCACCTCCACGTGAAGTTCCAAAACAGCTTCTCGAGAACCCAAACAGCTTCATACGGGTTGCATCACCAAATGGCTGTGCCTTTACGGCTGCCTACGTACCTTGCCCAAAGGATCAAGCCAACCGTAGTTTATTTAAAAATGAGCTTCATCAAGCTCAAGCACTTGTACCTGAATTTGCAGCAGCGAACCTGTCTGTCTGAGTCATATGAACCTCCTCACGACCATCATGGAGAACAACGGCCTTCAACTTGAGCTTGTCGCGATCACAAGCTTGAGATTCATGCTTCTTTACCCACAAGCTTGGTTTTACCTTGGTTCCAATGGCTGCAAACAACTCGACATCCTCAACAATGTCTTCAACCTGTTCAGCATCAACTGTGGCTACATGATCTCCACCCGATGTCACATCCGGTGAAGTCTTCTCTGATGTAGAACAAACTGGAGATGGTAGAGTAGCGTCAACCTTCACCCGCTGCGATACTTCCTTGGTCTCCGTCCTCTCCACCTGCTGAGAGACAGTGGACCTCAATACTGAAGTCTCTCCAAATGTGACATGCCTACCCAACATAATCTTCTTGTTTTCGGGGTCCCACAACCTGTAGCCATTGTAGCCATTCCTTTTGACACCCAAAAACGCAAACCTTTTTGCTCGCGAATTCACCTTGCCATTTTTGGCACTGAAGTAGGTCGGACTTCCAAATTCCCGCAGCAAATCACGATCTTAAGCAGCTTTTCCAGACCAAATTTGAATGGAGCTTTACCTCCTATCGCAGTCGATCTCCTCATGAGATGGCTAGCATACACAATCGCCTCAGCCCAAAACGATTTTTCTAATCCTGCATTAGACAACAATAACCGAACCTTCTCCAGTAAGGAACGATTTACTTCCTTAACCAATCCATGTATACCTTTTGTGAAGTGAGTAGCAATACCTGTGTTCTGACCAAATCGTAGGAATTGGTTCATGTCTCTTTCAACATTACCAATCTGCAGCTCCTTGATCTTCCTACCAATCTGCTTCTCCATTCTTCCTCTCCACTTCACCAACATATCTAGGGCTTCACTCCTTTGTCTCATGGGATATATCCAACAATGCCTAGATAAACTATCAACAAAAGAAATAAAGTACCTATGACCTCCAAGCGATGTAGTCTTAGCAGGTCCCCAAATACTTACGTGAACACAATCAAGAAGACCTTCTGAGCGGTAAGTACTGGTGCTGAATTTCACCTTCTTCTTGTCCAGAACACTGTGTTCACCTTCCAACTTGCAGGTAGCAGCACCTTCCAACGATGCCTTCTTTGCAGGAGCTAGCAAAGACTTTCACCTCCATGTCCGACCTTTACCTGCCAGACCTCCGTGCAACCATCATCTGAAGAACTAGAAGTCTCCATCTGACCTGTAACCATACTACCCTTCAAGTAGTAGAGATTGTCCCGACGGACGCCCTTCATCACCACCATGGAGCCTTTGATCATCTTGAGAATACCATCTCGAACAGATATCATCAGACCCAATGCTTCCAAAGCACCAACAGAGATTAGGTTTCTCTTCAATTGAGGTACATACCTCACTTCTTTCAGTTCCCTTACTATCCTATCAAACATCTTGATTTGGATTGTACCTACACCCTCCATGATACATGGATGATCATCGCCCATAACGACTGAACATCCCTCCAGCTTCTCAAAGCTAGAAAACCAATCCCGATTAGGGCACACATGGAATGTAGCACCTGTATCCAAAATCCACTCATTTTCTTCTGAGTAGCCAATGATGGGAGTAGTGACTGAGAATGAGAAAACTGACGAGTCCGAGTCTGATCCATCTGCCTGTGAAGTACTACTCTGAGTACTAACCACTTTTGCAAGATTTGCCTCAGCCTTCAACTCCTTCTTCTTCCCTTTAGCCTTTGGACAGTCCACTTTCCAGTGCCCTAATTCTCTGTAAAGGCACACTGGTTCTTCTTCAGATCCCTATAACCCGGCCTGGACTTCGATCTCCCTCTATCATCTTTACCCTTCCTATATGAACCGCTGACTCTTACTGCTAGCGCCTCTGCTGATGAGCTTGACTGAGAAGGCTGTCTCTCCTTTCTCCTCATCTCATAATTTGCCAAAGCAGATGACACTTCATGATAGTCAAGGGTATGTCTTCCATTAATGAAGGTTATGGTGAACGTCTCATACTCTTCTGCAGGGAGAGAGTTCAAGAGGATTACCGCTTTGTCTTCTTCATCTATCTTGACATTCACATTGACCAAATCCGTAAGAAGCTTCGTGTAGCGATTTAGATGTTCATTCATGGAGCATCTCTTCTTCATCTGAAACCCGTACAGCTTGCTCTTCAGCTGTAATCTCGATTCAATACTCTTGGTCAGATATTTTCTTTCAAGGATCTCTCACAACTGTTTCGCAGATGTCTCGTGTAACACAAGATATTTGATGTCTTGTGTTAGACACGATCTAATCAAGCCACATGCAGATCGGTTCATCTTCTCCCACTCTTCTTCAGTGATTGTGCTTCGCTTCTTCTCCAGAAGTAGAGTATCCTCGAGGTTCGATGCATTTAGGGCATCCATCACCTTGCATCTCCACATCTCAAAATTGTTAGTGCCGTTAAACTTCACCACGTCAATCCTTGGATGAGGATTCATGGTCCTAACTGATGTACTTTCTTCTACCATATCTCTAACTGGATCCTCTTATGTAATGCGGAATACCAAACGGATTTAGATAAGCAACTATGATAAAAATCAGATTTTTACCTCCTCAAGAAACCCTAGAATGAGTTTCTGACCAGATCTACTCCACCAATGATTCCTTGAGCACTCCTTACGCTGTTCTGAGATTGACACACGATCCCACGAACAAGACCACCGCTGATCTGAGATCGACACACGATCTCCACCAAATCAGCACCTGATGCCCACCGAATCGCCAGATAATCCCACGAAGAACCTGGGAAGCTCTGATACCACTTGTTGTGCGCCGGACAACAACCACAAAGAGGAAACCCTAGATCTCAGATGCAAAAGAACAATATTATCAACAGCAAATAACACACAATCCCAGAGAATAGCACAAACTCAGATTTAACGAGGTTCGGCCTTTTCGCCTACGTCCTCGGGGCAAGAAAGAGAGAGGTTTCTATTGATTTGTATGAATCAATACAATGTTTACAGCAATGGTGATTAAGAGAGAGCTGCCACTTTTTTTTTTCCTTTTTTCTTCAACAAACCCTAGAAATCCCTTTTAACACTTAACAGATTTCAAATTCAGCATCTTTCCCGAAGCAGCCCGACCCGACTGTCGGTCGACTTTCAGTCGGTCGATCGGGCGGTCGACCGATATACCCCGTGCATGTCTGCTGTGCACGTCCGTGCACGACGGTCGACCGGGCCGGTCGACCGTTCTGCTGCTTCTGCCGATTGTCGACCGGGCCGGTCGACCGTGCGCCTGCTGTGCTGATTCCTTTGGCTACTGATGACATCGTCGACTTCCTCTCTCTTCCTACAGTACTTTCAGTCGGTATCAGAGCTAGTGCTCCTGATATTCAGTTTAACCATCGAGGAGTGATCCTTGATTTTCTAATCTCTATATTTGCTTTACACATTCTTGTTTCACAAACTCATGAATTATCTTGCTCCATCTGTATTTGATGCTTCTAACATCGAAACATGAAAAATTAGAATGAGTTTCTATATTAAAGTTTTAAGATTACATGTTTATTTTACCACCACTAAAAGATCATATACTGATAATGGTAAATATTTTGAGGCTAATGCACAAGTGATGATTGCATTAAAGCAAACACTTGACAATGGTTATCGCTATAAGATTTCTTATTGTGATTCTACTTTTGCAGTATGGAACACATTGTTATCTCTTGAAGAACAAATTACAAATGATGTGGAGAGAGGTTCAAGTGAAGATAATTCCGACCAAGCATGCTTTATGGTCGAAGGGAATGACTCCCTTGAGATAAACTCAGAATTCGATCTTGATGATTATGCTAGTACTTCAAATGATGATGCTCACATGTTATTTTGAAGAACTTGCTATATTTTGTGAGGATTTATTACGAAAATATAAATTGTTAAAAAAAATAAGAGTTTGAAAATAAAGAAAGAAAATGAGTTTTTGTCTTCCAAACTTGATTGTAGCTCAAAAAAAAAATGATTCTTTGTCTTCAAAATTAGATTTTATTTTATAAGAAAAATACTATTTAAAACTCCAATTTGATTTGGCTTCAAATAAAAATGAATCTTTGAAAAACCAAGTTGTTTTGATTTTCAATGAAAGAGTTTTTATTTTGAAAGAAAATACTTCTTTGAAAAACAAAATTATTTTGATTTTCAAAGAAAAGACTTTCTCTTCTTATGGCAAAGTGAAAATGAATTTTGTTTCCCACACTTCTCATGCAAATAATGATATTTCACCTTCTATTTTTGAAAATGAGATTTGTGTTTTGAAGAAGAACATTGATTGTTTGGGCTCGTCCTTGAGCCAATGTACTTTTAATCATGGTAGATTGGAATTCAGGCTTCGCAAGAAACATGCTCCACATGTGCATGTATACACACTTCATGTTTATGCATATACACCTCATGCACAACATGCTCACACTCATACCAGAGTGTATCATTGTTCTCTTTGTCGTCGCAAGTGTCACCTTGTAAAATTTTGTTATGATAGATTAAATTTCTTAAATTTTGTTTGAAAAACTATTTTGGTTCGAAACACTAATCCCGGAGGACCCATGAAAGTTTGGGTATCAAAATCGACACCATTTGTATTTGATATAGGTGTGGGCTCTAATAAGACGGGAGAGACTTTATACCTTGGCGGTGGATGCAGTCGGATCTTAATGAACCATATCCATAGATGCATCACTATCAAAGAGTTTAAATGGGAAGACTATCTAGTTTTGGAGTAATAGAGACTAACCCTACTGGTATTGGTAACTATCTTTTATCCTCTATTTATATTATTTCAATATGCTTCCTATTGATAATTTTTATCTTATTATGGTTTGCTTGTTTTGTTTGCATGTTTAGATGCATTTTATTTTAAAAAAAAAATTGCAATGCACTTGTATGGACTTTGGGATACACTCTTGATTTTATGCCTATCATGATTCGTACCCTTTGTGTACTCGTTTGTGGTTTAGCTATATGTGTACATGCTAGTTTTGATGATTATTGTATTTGCACATATATTCGACTTATAATGCAATTTTTTCAATTATATGCATAATCTTTTATAAGTATGTTTTTCATTTATTTTGCTTCGTGTTTGTGAAAATCTTGTTAAAACTATGAGATATACATATGGTATTCTTGAGTCACTTTATATGTCATATACTCATTTGTGGTCTCTATTTATATTTGGATATATATATATATATATATATATATATATATATATATATATATATATATATATATATAATATATATATATATATATTTAAGTATTGATGAAACTTACATATACCTTGAAGTATATTTTATTTTTTTAAATCTTCAATATGCTTAATGAATATCTTGTTGATGGATATGTTTGAAGATTTGAGTTTATTATCTCCACTAATATTTATATCGTTTGGTGAAAAAAAAATTCTTGATTTGAGATCTCATCAACTTTTCTATGTGTCAAATTTTGAATTTCATATGAGTTTTGGTTTTATACAAAATTGTTTACTCTTATGAAAATGCTATTTATATGAATCTTGTGCACTCATCTTTTATTTACTCATGTGATTGCAAATAAACTTTATTCCTTTCATTCATTGATGAGCATATTCATGCTTTATAGATTTTGAGTGATAATTCTTATGTAATTACTATTTTTCATAAGATGTATATGATTGGTTTCTTATTTGATGAATTTTTGAACTAGTTTCAAAACTATCTTAATCTAGTCCTTTTAAGTCTTTTGAAAACACTACAATGTTCAAAAATTTTAATTGAATTTTATTGGTTTTCTTGTTTAAATTAATTTCTATTTTCTTAAAATTTTAATTCTATACTCAACTATTTTTAAAACATTTTTTTGAAAATAACTACTCTATGTGGGCGGATGGTTGGGTGATCATGCCTTGTATTCTTAAATGACTATTCTTTTGACATATGCATGTAGGTTGGTGAGTTTAATGAGTTATAAACATGATATTCAAGATATTTGATTTTTATATACTCATTCTTATTTATCTATATATGTATACCTTATATTTCAATTGATATTGAATTTTCATCGGCATCATGTAAATATATGATTTATTGTGCATGTTTAACTATGTTCATACATGTTTCTATAGCACATTTTGTTTCATGCTAAGTTTATGCTCATTTCAAATTGGTATCATAAATTGATATTCATTTCAATTGGTATCATCTAAGAGCTTATGCATTGGTTTGTGATTGTCTCAAAGAGGGAGAGAAATTTCGTAAGTTAAATTTCAATTGGTATCTTATTCATATTTTTTTTGAGAAAAATATTTTCTTTTAGCAAATGGTCCATATTGTCAATTGATATCAATTATCACAATTGGTATCTACCTTTGAAAATTGCTTTAAAATTTCAAAATTGACATCATAGGCTTTCACTTTCTATTCAATTGGTATCATGTCTAAACCTTCAATTAGTACTAAAATTATTTTGCAAATTGGTATCAATGTTGGTTTTATAATTATTTTCAACATTCAATTGGTATTTCTAGTTTTTAAATAATATCCATATTTGTTTTACAATTGGTATCTTTCAATTATTATCCTTTCAATTGGTTTAGAAAATTAAAATTTCAATTGTCCTCAAAATTTATTTTACAATTGGTATTTTTCAATTATTATCCTTTCAATTGTTTAGAAAATTATAATTTCAATTGTCCTCAAAATTTGTTTTACAATTGGTATTTCTCAATTATTATCTTTTCAAAAAACAGTAAGTTTATAAAGATGTTATCTGAAAGCAGTGTGCGTTTCTGACTTCTCGCAATTTAACTGTAGTAGCAATGACATACGGGTCGAATCCACAGGGAGGAATGCGATGCAAACATTTCGGTACTATCCTTAAAGTAATCTTCTTCTCTACTTGAGAAACTAAAATAGAAAAGAAAAGAAAAGAAAAGAAAAGAAAAACTATTTAGTTTCTATTTAAGAGTTAGATGGTTTTAGAAAACTAGGGCTTTGAAATTATGGTTTTAAAGGAGAACTAAACTATCAAGGCAAACCACAAACTTACTAACTTCTGAGAGAATATTCCTTCATTTCAAATTAAAAAATCATCTTGGAGTTGCACAGACAGCAAATAAGACATATAAGATAGTAAAAATTTCTACTTGTATTAACACTTAATCATAATTTAGTATTAAACTATCAAGGTAATCCAAGTATAGAATAAGAAAAATAATTGACTAGTGTTTAGAAAATTATAAAATAATATCCATCCTGATAAGCCTTCAATAGAATTTGCATTGTCATAAAGCATACACATGATTCAATCAGGTATTCAAGTAAAGAATTAGAAGTAGTGATGGGTAGAGATTAGCAAGCCATGAAAAGAGTTAGTTACTCATGATTAAAGCAAAACAAATCATAGAAGATGAAATAAAAGAGTGCATAATTGAAAAAGTAAGTAAATAATAAAAGAGATTGAGGAGAAGAACTTAAAACCTGTATTGAGTCTATCACCTTTAAGTACAGTCGCTTCTTCTTTCTCACAAATCACCCTGATTTAAACCTAGAAAATTTAAACTGAAATTCGAAACTGAAGAAAACTCTAATTATTGATCTTTGGTTGGAGATGATAAATTATGACAGATTTTTAGCTATTTAAATAGGCCTAAAACCAATTATAATAAGATACACATTAGGACTTTTAATCCAACTCCAATTTAATGTAAGAATTCAATTCTGAACTGGTTTGTAGGTAGGTGATGTATTCATTATTAAATTGACTAATCAAATAACTGAATTGTAAACAGTAGTCAATATAAGAATTGTAGTCTTTTCTATCCTCTTTCTGGAGCATCTTGAACATCAGATTTGTATTTCTGTAGTGAAAGTTATGATCAAAATACTAAAAGGTGTCCAGTTTAAATCCGAGTCTGAATTGATTTAGAACTCTGAATTTAATTAGGATTACTTTAAAATCCGACTTTAATTTGTTTCTTTGGGCTTTTTTCTCTTTTCTCCTATTTATAAAGGCATGCACATTACTAAGCAAAAAAGATTAAATAGCAGGATTTTAATTAAAATAAATATGAATATATGGTGTAACATATGCAAAATTGATCAATAATCACACCCCCACACCTATCTTTTGTTCGCTCTCGAGCAAAACAAATAAAAAGAAATACTAAAGTAGCCTAACTCACTTTCGTGAAAATCATGATTGCACTTTACACGAACAACAAACCGTTAAACCTCTATGTTATCTCCAGAGGTCGAGGTTTATCTCGTGAGGATTTTCAGAGAATTGCACCCACAAAATTCGGTGAAAAAATAATAGATAAGAAAACACTAAGATAAAAACGTTAATCAGAAATAAGGATAACTGAAAAAGAAAAAGAAAAAGATTTTTTTCTATTTCATAACAAGCAGTCACTAGTAATTATATTCATAAGTTTTCAAAAAGTTTAAGTATAATGAAGTTCAACCATAAAATCAATAAATCTAATCATCTTTTCTTAGAGATTTAAATTTAATATTTTCATATCAATCCTTCTTAAGTTTTCCAATTCTATGCATCTTTGTGTAATTGAAAATAATCTTAGTTTGAAAATATTTAATTCAAACTTTATCTTTTTTAAAAATATATGTCAAAAAATTTAGAAGTTCGAAATATTACCACTTGCACTTTAAACACTTTTTTAATATGTATAACTCATCTAATTTTTTTTGTGTAAATATCAAGACTTCTTGAGGCTCTAATACCTAAAATTAATTATTAGATGTGCTAATACATATATTAAATTTATATAATTTTTATATTTTTTAAACTTATCTAATTGCCTTTCGCGTAAATATCAAGGATTGCATAGGTCAAAGCACCTAGCTAATCAATAATTAGATTTGTTTATTTTTCATATACATATACATATACATACATACATACATACATACATACATATATATATATATATATATATATATATATATATATATATATATATATATATATATATATATATATATATATATATATATATTAATACTATATATTCAAAACAGGCTAACTATCATCATAAGCATAAAACTTATATGTATGTGTATATAAGATGCATAATCATGTCAACAAATTCTAGATGGTATTTATTTTTCAATTTTTATCTCTAAGTAAAAGGTTATAGATTCTTTCAAATTGATCTTACCATCAAAATTTCAAACTTTGTTGGATTCTTAATTTTTTATAAACTAGTTATACTTTTTGCAAAAAATTTTCTTTTACAAAGAAGAAAACCTATGTTAGTAACTATTAACTATTTTAGTGAAACTCTCTCCCACACCTATCTCATACATTGTCCTCAATGTATGAATGAATGCATATATGTATGAAAAAGAGAAAGGAAGGAAATACATTACCTCATGGTAGTGGTTCTGGTGGTGGTCGGATTGGTGCAAGTGTTGCCGCCCAATCTAAATCATGTAGTAGCTCGTGGAATCCATCTTTGACCTCTTTTTTTATTTACATTGTTATAATTCCCAATATGAATAGGATCATGCAAAACCCTAACATGAAAATTATTCCGATTATATGACCAATCTTTATCAACCATCTTATAGTTATATTGCTCAACACCTTGATTCAACAGAGGAATGTGATATTATGAAATGGTTAATTTGGACTCGAGCGTGAAATATTCGAGAACCAATACAGATTCATAGAATTGAATTAAATCAAGTTTAGGTTCTAGAATCGGGTATGTTTCAAGAGTTGTGTTCAAAATAAAGAGTTGAGGTTCACATTCCTTTCCCCGCAATGTAATATGACTTTCCAAAATTGGTGGTTCATGTTCAAGATTTAAGGGTACGAGAGTCAATGTTGGCTTGGGAGTATAGTCCAACTTGGGTAAGGATGTCAGAGTCAACTGATTAGTCTACAAATTCTGAATTATTATATCGCATTTCTCACAGTTTTTATGAATAATAGTCGTCTAAATCGTGTTTTGGTCTTAATTGCAGGTAAATCCAAAGTCCAAGGCAAAGATGGAATAAGAGGCTAATTCAGCTCAATTTATGCTAATTAATCCCGCAATTACTTGGAGGCCAAGCAAAGGATTTTCTAGAACATGCATTGTACCTAGACTCCTGAGCTGTCAGACGAATATTCGGGCGAAAGTACCTGAAAAGGGGTATATCTGGAAGCCGCTTGAAGCCAGACGAACGCGTGGACGAAATACAGAGACACGATTCCCTAGGATTGCCGCAATTCCACGGCATTCCTTGAGATTCTGCGGCAATCCTAGGGAGCCACGCGTCGATTTTTGACGCGTGGCTCCGTCTCGTCTTCTGGATCCTTCTTAGCCCTATAAATAGCCCTGCAGAGAGCCCAAACGCGAACAGTCTTCATTTTTAGGAGTAGATCTAGATTTTAGTGTAGTGTAGGTGAGAGTTCTTTATTTTCTTGTATTTTCTTTTCTTTTTCTTAGATCATTGTAGTAGGGCTGAGTGATTCATAGAGAGAGAGAGATAGTGAGGGATTGATGTAATAGAGAGTGACACTCTATATAAAGGTGCCTCCTTTCTCTTCCATTGTAATCTCCTTCATCTTCTACATGATGTTTTGTTGCTAGTTTTTCTTCTCATGGCAATCTAACTACTAACCACTAACCTATCTAACCACTTACTTGATAATCCACATGAATCGGGTTGCCTCTACAAGGCCTTGTTCTTGCAAGAGCCATTAATGGCCAAAGATGATGGGTTCTAACATCTAACTTGCTAACTTGCTAACTTACTAACCAAGCTAACTCTCTTTTACTTCATGCTCTTTTATTTCTAACATCTAACTTGCTAACCAAGCTAACTCTCTTATTTCATGCTCTTTTATTTCATGCTAGTAGTGTAATGAGTAATGCTTGTAATAGCTTGTTCTTGTTGCAATGTTGTGATTGTTATGAACCATCCATGAGCCATGCTTTGTATTGCTTCTTGAAGATAAGGATTGTGATGGCCGAGGATCAAATGTGAGGCAACTATCTCGAAGAGGTTAGTATGGTTAGTGGAGTACTTAGTAGTTAGTAGCCATGAGTTTTCTTTTACCTTTGTTTTAGAAATCATTTTCAAGTTCCTCTTCTTATTTTCTTATCGACGTTTTCATCGCTCTCCTCACCTACCACATGCTTGTTTTCATTTTCTTCTCTTTTTCATTCTTTCAACATAGAAGAATTGTTAACATCTGACGTGACTAGAGACTGTTAATGCTTCTATCGCCTCCCTTCCCTGTGGATACGACTCGTTAAAGCCAATGCTATAACGGAAGTATCGAGGGTATACTAAGCACATTCGAGCTTTTCATTTGATTTCACAAATACACATTTTTACTGCTAGTTCCACCCCGATCAAAAAAATGGCGCCGTTGCCGGGGAAGGGAATGGTTTTGATGTCACGTTTTTGTTAACATTTGTCTTCTCTGTTTTGGTGTGCAGGGCAATATTTACAGGTGCTTGACATTGCAGTACATAAATTAGCTTTGCATCTCCCTGCTCCAGAAAGCAGGGCCCCAGATTTTGAACCAAAGCCGCGGATCCGCGACATTTGCCGCAAAATCGCGGCACTTTTGTGAAAATTGTATATGTTGTTGTTCTGGGATGTGTGAATTGTAATAGCTAGTTGATTTGTGCTACTATTTTTTTTCTGCTTTGATTGCCTACACACCATAATAAATAAAAGAACTAAAATACGATAATTGGACGCTTTTAAAACGGTTTAGACATTTGCATTTAGGCACGTGTCAATTCAATTCCAATATACTGTATTTTGTTCTGTTGTTGTGATTTGGATGGAGATGTACATATGGCATTGCATATAGCATAGGACAAACACGTGGGTGATTTATCGCTTTGTGTTATATTCTTGTCTATATTGCACACTTGCACGAATTGAAATTAAGGGCAAAACCCAAACAAGATAAGGTGGGATTTCATAACCCTTCCTTAGCCCAAAAATCATCTCCCCACTCACACAACCCAAGCCCTAATAAAATTTGAATAGACGTTGGCCCCTAGGGACATTTCATCTAGGTCTAGGTCAACCCTACTCTTGGATTGGTTTTGATTTTTTGTTTTCTTTTTGTTTGTTGTTTGATTCTTTCTTTTTTGTGATTTTTTGTGTGAAATGGCATTCAACAATAACAATTCTTTCAATCCAAACATGAATTCATATTTCACACCAACTCCATTTGGATCGGATAATTCCAACCCGGCGTTTTCTAATATGCACCAACCAAATACACCGGGTTGGCCTTATCCGAATCAATACAACCATACCCACATTCTTATGACTATAATTTCTAAAATAATTTCAACTCGTCACAGAGTCATTGGGGATTCACGTACGCCGAGTCAAATTTTCAACCTCCTTGTCCACCATATTCACCTTGTCCACAATATTCATTCCCCAAATTTGCTTCTTATACTCCACCAATTGAAGAAAATCTGAGTTACTAAAGAGTTTAGAAGCCAATCTACAGAGGGCCGAGCAACAACTTCAAGAAACATTGGCCCCTTCAATTCCACAGTATTTTCAAGAGTCTTACTCAGTTCCACATCTTCACAATGAACAACCATCTGCCTTGGAAATGAGTAAGGAACTTTTTTGTGAGTCCAAACAACAATCATAAAATCTGATGGACTCACAATTTCACCACCAATTCCAAAACAACACTGCATCTCTTCAACAAAATGATGAACCAATGAATTATAAAAAGATGCTTGAAATTTTGACTCAGGCTCAAAATGCTCGTAACCGTGACATAGATTTGATGATCCAAACTCTTCATTCTCATCCTATTTCTAATGTCACTAACCATTCTGTCAGAGCCAAAGAGTCATGTTGTTTTGGAAATCAAGATTCAATTTCAGCACAACCATCTGAACTCGTCCAAACTTCAAATGTTAAAGATCCCATTGACATTTTGGCAAGTTATCCATTTTTTGAAATTGAACTTGAACATGAATATGATCATGAACCTCAAATTAGTGATTCAATTCTACTTCCTGATTCAATTATGACTCCAGTATCTTCACCTGATTTCAATCCTTTTCCCGAGTCAGTATTGGATCTAGTGCCAATCCATTATGAAATTGAATCACCAATCATTTATGATGATCATATTGAACTTGACCAATTTCTTACTTTTGAAAGTCCCATTGATAAATTGGCAAGTTCTCATTTTTGTGGAATTGAACTGAATGAGGAATGTGACTTTGATCCTCAAGTTTGTGATTTAGTTCATATACCTGAATCATTATTGACTCCTGTTTTGTTATCCAATTTGAGTAACATTTTAGAGTCAGTTTTGATTCCAATTCCTCCTGAACTTGAATCACCAATCTTAGATAGTCACATTCCATCATGGGGAAATGAATGTGGACCTGAGCTTCATCTTCATGATTTGGACCCACTTCCTGAACCGATCTCGACTCCCGAACCTCTACTTGACTTGAGTCTTTTTCCTGAGTCGATATTAGTTCCTGTGCTTCCTGAGTCCAAATCAATCATTCCATTCTGGGACAAGGGTGTTGATAAATTTGACTCCGAAATTATTTTGAAAATTTGGAAATTAGATGGGTAAAATTCCTAATAAAAATTATAAATGCATACATCTTTTTAGTGGGTTGTATCATGGAGGTTTCTGGTGGGTTCCTTCGGACTCCACGCAATAATGATTGGGCCGCCTTTCGTGGACCAATCAGACCGCCACCGGAACCACCACCTTGAGGTAATTTTTTCCTTCCCTCTCTATTTGTTTCATGCATACATATATCACGATGCATTGAGGATAATGCATGAAATAAGTGTGGGGGAGGGTTTACTAACATAGAGTTTTTAGATCTTCTTTCTTTTACACTTCTTTTAGAAAAAAATAAAAAATAAAAAAAAAACTTTTTGAAATAAGAGACAAAGTTTTGATCTATTTTTAAGAAAATTAAGATGTATCTTAGAAATTAAGAAAGCCTTAATTATGACATCTTAAACCTAGTTGAAATAATAGATCTTGTTTGAAATTGTAGGCTAAGTAAGTAAAATTGGGGAGATATTTTTATCTTGAATTTTTTGCCTTAGAAAGTATGCACTTCACATTTACACATTTCTGGGATGGAAACAAAGACCAAAAAGGCCATAAAAAAAAGAAAAAGAAAAAAAATATATATATATAAATAAAACATCACTTATTAAGCTGGATAATTGTGCCTCAAGAAGCATGATTATTCACGCCTAACGGTGGTAAAGGAAATAAATAATCCCCTTTAGTTTCGTGGCCTTTTTCACTCGAGTCCTTAAACCCGAGGGATGTTTTCTCATCTGGTGCCCTAAGACCGACTGGTTTGGGAGTCATCGGTTATAGGCTCGTTACATAGGTGAACTAGAAAGCCTAAACTAAAGGAAGAAAAAAGAGAAAAAGAAAATAAATATATATAAATAAATGGCTTGATGGTTAGAGTTGAAATCCCAGAAATCTTCACTGTCACGATGTGCATACTATGTAGGTTTTATGAAAGATAAAATATTCAATCCAATTTTGAATTCTTACCTTAATTGAAGACAAGATCCTGCATGGAGAATAAGTTTAAGGAAGAATAATTATAGGTGGACTTATGACCTTAGATCACTTATATTTTTGCAAAAATAGTTCGAAAACATGTCTCTCTTTCAAAATGATTTTCAAAACACTAACATTTGTCTTCTTTCTTTATGAATTTTGTGGGTGCAATCCGCTGAAAACCCTCAGGAGACAACACTCCTCCTCTAGGGTAACCTAGAGGTTTAACGGCTTGTTGCACATGCTCATTGCAATCGCGTCACCTGCGAAAGTGGTGTAATAAAATTGGTAGAATAGTTTTTCTTTCTTTGTTTTTGCTCGGGACGAGCAAAAGAATAAGTGTGGGGGTGTGATTAGTCTACAAATTCTGCATTATTATATCGCATTTCTCACAGTTTTTATGAATAAATAGTCGTCTAAATCGTGTTTTGGTCTTAATTGCAGGTAAATCCAAAGTCCAAGGGCAAAGATGGAATAAGAGGCTAATTTAGCTCAATTTATGCTAATTAATCCCGCAATTACTTGGAGGCCAAGCAAAGGATTTTCTAGAACATGCATTGTACCTAGACTCCTGAGCTGTCAGACGAATATTCGGGTGAAAGTACCAGAAAAGGGGTATATCTGGAAGCCGCTAGAAGCCAGACGAACGCGTGGACGAAATCCAGAGACACGATTCCCTAGGATTGCCGCAATTCCACGGCATTCCTTGAGATTCTGCGGCAATCCTAGGGAGCCACGCGTCGATTTTCGACGCGTGGCTCCGTCTCGTCTTCTGGATCCTTCTGAGCCCTATAAATAGCCCTGCAGAGAGCCCAAACGCGAGCAGTCTTCGTTTTTAGGAGTAGATCTAGATTTTAATGCAGTGTAGGTGAGAGTTCTTCATTTTCTTGTATTTTGTTTTCTTTTTCTTAGATCATTGTAGTAGGGCTGAGTGATTCATAGAGAGAGATAGTGAGGGGATTGATGTAATAGAGAGTGACACTCTATGTAAAGGTGCCTCCTTTCTCTTCCATTGTAATCTCCTTCATCTTCTACATGATGTTTTGTTGCTAGTTTTTCTTATCATGGCAATCTAACTACTAACCACTAACCTATCTAACCACTTACTTGATAATCCACATGAATCGGGTTGCCTCTACAAGGCCTTGTTCTTGCAAGAGCCATTAATGGCCAAAGTGAAATCACCTAGAGGGGGGGTGAATAGGTGATGGCTATATGATTATGACAATAATACGGAAATTAAAATTTAACACACAAATAGCACAAATATAGACTTGCAATAAATAGATCAATAAAGGTGCAAGAATTAAAAGGAGTAGAGTTGAGAGAAAATTCGAGCAAACGCAAACGCAAGGATGTGTTTCCGAGGTTCGAGCCACGCTCCACGTCCCCGCCTTCACACTTGAAGGACTTGCACTACTATCGTTGATCCCACCGGATCGCCAATACAAGGACACACTTGTCCCTACACTTGTGATGCCGCAACACCACCCGAAGCTCACTAGCTCCCTTGAGGCCAATGCCTCTACAACTTCACTCAATAAGAAAGGTGATCACACTTGATCAAAATAGCTCACTTGCACAATCCTAGAGCCAATGATATAGATGTAGAACTTGGGATTGTGGTGTGCAAAAACTAGAGAGAAGGTAGAGGAATAGGCTACAAGTTGGGTGTTGGGAATTTAGGCTTTGAGAAATCTTTTGTAAAAGAAAGGAATTGGAATTCTTTGTAAAGCTCTTGTGAAAATCTTTTGCAATTATTTTTCAAATAGTTAGTTCTATCAATATGAGGTGACCCTCTATTTATAGGGGTCAAAAACAGCCTCACAAAATCGCTGGTATCAAATCCCAAAAGAGAATCAGCCAGAAAAAATAGCTGTTGGATCTGTCAGAACTTTTGACAGAGTCCGGTCGACCGGGTCGGTCGACCGCCAACGGTCAAAAATGTGACCGTTGGGGCTGGCGGTCGACCGGGTCGGTCGACCGAAAAATCCTGTGAACGCAATTGTGCCTCGGTCGACCGGGTCGGTCGACTGATATAGACATGCACAGTTTGTGCACATCGGTCGACCGGGTCGGTCGACCGGCTACTGTGAGTTCTGAAATATCTGAACTTCCAGAACCAGAATTTTTAGGTTTTGGGTTTTAGGTCTTGGGTTAAATTTTTGGAACTTGTAAAACATAGAGTATGAGCATATGTCATACTTCTATCATGTTAAAAATAGTTTGATAAAAATCCTTTTGATAAATACTTGTTTTTCCATGAAAATGTTTTTCCAAAAATATTGTTTTTCTAAAAGCTTATTTCCAAACATGTTCACTTTAAAACTAAGTTAGAAATGGAAATTGAAAATCTTTTTGAAGCCATGAACCTAACTAAGAGGTGTGTGTGTGATAATCCCATAGCTCTACTTCTAATATCTAGCTTTGACAAAATATCTAAAATAAAAATAAAAATACAAATCTTGTTTTCTTTGACTTCTTGATCTTGTCTTGATCTTCACATCATCATCTTGATCCCGAAGCATCCTAGTTGTGCATAGCTTAGGAATCTTCATTTTTGCGGCGTCCAAACTTGTGAGTCTTTTAGAGGAGCCGTCAAAAACCTGTTCTTGAACCTGAAATCCTTTTAAACAAAAATATTAAATACATAACTAAATATGTTTTGTTATCATCAAAATAACTGGGATAATAGCCTTTGGGCCAACAATCTCCCCCTTTTTGATGATGGCAAAACATATGTAGTTATCACAACATATTTTGGGTAGAGACTTCAAATGAAGCTCCCCCTCAACACATGCATATATAGGAAAACATATGTAAATGATAAACACCATATTTCCATGCCAACAAATGATACCAAATACTCATGTCATAGAATAGATGAAGGAAATGAGTTCATACATGACATAAATAAGTGATACACAAATACAAAAGATACGCATAAAGTAAACATCCATGTCCAAGTCCACAACACATACTAAAAAAAAAATACATGTCCAAAGCAAAATAAAAATATACATGTCCAAACACAAATAAAGTACTACATGTCCAAACACAAATAAAATACTACATCACAAAATATATCTCTCAAGATAACTCTCCCAAAATAACTCTCCCCCTTTTTGACATCATCAAAAGGGGAGGTCACTCAGCAGCATCATCATCATCTCCAGCATCCTCGTCCTCCTCGTCGTCGGCATGCTCAGATGAGCCCTCAGCCATCTTCTTGTCACCACCATCTTCTTCCTCTGAGAAAGAAGCAACCTCCTCTGGATCCATGCCATCAACTCTGGTGCGCGGTGGTGGAACAGAAGAACGAGCTCTGGGAGGGAATGGAGGACCGGTGGCTGGGAGTCGACAAGCAATCGGAGTACGGTCAGGAACGAGCATGTCAAATTTTGAGAAAAGAGCCTGAAACTGAACGTCCACGAATCTCATGGACTCAGCAAAATAAGACATGTTGTTCCGGATCTCCGCCCGAAAAGCAGCATCCTGAATGGAACGAGCATCCAATTCCGCACGAATGGCTGCGTCGCGCTTCTCGACCCAGGCCTGGTGTGCCTCGATCTGAGAGCGGACCTCTGAAGAGACAAGAGCCAGAAACTCAGGAGGAAACACAGGGGCTGAAGAAGAAGATCCTGATGCAGAAGATGAGCTAGGACCAACAGGAGGAATAGGTGGTTGCACAGGAGCGTGTCTACGCAGCTGGGCTTCCATCATCTTCAGGACAACTCCATTGATGTTGGTCAAAGGATTGGAGGGACTTTCGGCAGAAAGATCAAAATCAAGAGCCCTAAGAAGATGGGTAATAAGCATGCCGTAGGGCAAGCTTCTACCCACAGTACGAATCTGGTCAGAAGCCATGTGAGAGGCTATGACTCTAGGAAAGTTTACCTTAATGCCTCGAAGAAGGCAATAGATAATCAAAGGTACGCAACCCCTAGCGTGGCTATACTCACCATGCTTAGGGACAATGTTGAAGAAAATAATCTTAGTAAGGACCTGAGCAGTGAGAGTGTACCTACTCACAACCTCATTCCTTACTAGACCGGGGTTGTCATCCCCGTGGATCAAGGTAGAGGCGGTGAGCGCAGACTCACCGTCCGGAAATTCAAAGTCATGCAGATCATGGGTATACACATCTGCTCCACCAGTGGAGAGATGCAGAATCCTAGCAAATCGACCGATAGAAAGGTCGATGTCTCTACCTAAAACTCTAGAAGTGATACGGTTACCATCAAATTCAAAATTAGCATAAAAGTAAGGAACAAGAGAGGTGTAAACTTGCTCCTTGATGGTCAAGAAATCCACTAAATTGTTGGACTGCAGAATGTGGGGGATATTCAAGTGTTCAAAATCTTGAATTACAACAAATCTCCCCGAGTTGATATTCCTAGTGGAGAAATGGGAGTATCGATCAGCTGCAAGATCATTTATAAAGGGGCGAATGGGTCTAGGAGCTTGGGAGGAAGGTTGTGCAACTTCCTTTCCCTTCTCAGATCGGGAACGTTTAGGTGGCATGATGAAAAAATAAAATTTTTAGGTATAAACAAAGTTAAGGCTTGATCTAGATGCTTAGAAACCTAGAATTGATGACAATAGATAGTTGATTCCAAAGCAAGATATGAAAACAGAGTCAAAAATCGGATTTTTACCTTAATCTTGAAGAACTGAAACCCTAGATCAGTGAAAACCGAATTTCTCAGAATCCAGTGGATGGAAGATCCTGAAATTGAAGATCTGGAAGTAGAAGAAGGAGTTTAAGGAGGGTTTTAAATTAATTTGGGATCGGTTTAGAGATTGGAGAGAAAAAGAAAATTTTTGGAGAGAGATGGAGTTGGGTTCGTCGGCTGAGTGAGAGAGAGAGAAAGAAAAAAATGAAAAGAAATGACAGATATAGGGCAAAATTCGACGATCGGTCGACCGGTCCGGTCGACCGAAACAACCCGAGAGCTCTGTAAATATAGAGCGGTCGACCGGCACGGTCGACCGATTTATCCCGAGAGCTCTGCTGGCTTGATCGGTCGACCGGGACATATAGTCGGTCGACCGATAACAGAAAAGAAATAAAAATTTCTTCTCAGGCAGAGTCGGTCGACCGGGGCTTTATAGGTCGGTCGACCGGCTTTGCCTGAAATCTGTCAACAGCATCTGGCCCAAAAAAAAATTTTAAATAAATTTGTAGTTAAAATAGGTATGACATATTAAACATATAGGAATACACCAACAGGTTTTAAATCTTCATTAAGTTATTACAACATCAAATTCATGCAAACCCTTTTTTTTTTAAATTTATTTTCATATTTAAACAAAGATTTTAAAGATGTTGAAGCCGAATACCCAGTGACGGGTTCTGAACTTCATCCTCTTGATTCCTCTTGAATGAGTTGAGGTGCGCAATTGCCATCTTTAAGGTGTTTGTTTAAATAGGAAATTTTATAAATGTTTATTTTATTTATGAAAATAATGTGTATATGTATACAAATAATAACCTATACATGTGGACATACAATAAACAAGGCATGAAACAAAAGATATAGAAGTTAACACAAGGCACATATACAACATGATAGAAAAGTAGTTCTATACAAGCATATATCAATAGAGTACAAAAGCAAACTATCAATTCTATACATATGTATACATGACTAAAAATTAAAAACTGGACATGGCATATACAATCATGATAGAGTTGCAAGTTTATACTAATCATGTATCAATGAGGCATAAAATTAAACTAGCAATCCTATAACAATTGTATATACAAAATTAAACTCTTAAATGGAGATGTTACCAATTTACGGGCAATCTCCAAAAATAGGTGCCTCCACGATAGCGATGCAAACACGATATGATCTTTAATCCTTGTTGCACCTACCATCCGGGCACCACCTCCTCCTAAGTCTTGGAGGGTGTAGATCCACCTATACCTGTATCATTTAAATTCGGTGGCTCTTTTGGTACCCAAATCTTAGTGGGTCCTTTGGGGTTAGATCCGGGGCGAACCCAAACAAATTTATTCTTAACATTATTCTTAGCATAACAAAACTTTTCTAAATGGCCTTTGCGGCCACAATGCGTGCAAATAAAAATTCTACCACTACTATACATAAATGCATGGTTATGTGTGTGAGCATGTTTATGTGTAGAGTGTTTATGATGAACATGTTTTCCTTGGGCTACTCCCTTAGGAAATTTAGATGCAAGCTTGTTAAGATCAAATGCACATTTCTTTAAAGTGTTATCTAAAGAATCAACACGTTTTTGAATTTCAACAAAAACATTTTTATTACTAGAAATCATGGGGATTTTCCCTTTATTAGCTACCTTATACTTATCAAAATCATTTTTCAATTTTTCAAAAGAACTAGATAACTCATTTTTCTCTTTTAAACAAATTTCAAGTTTGTTTTTCAAAACATCATTTTCCTTTTTCAGTTTCTTATTATGAGATTGTGAAATCTCATACCTATGTTGCAATTCTTCAAAAATTGAGCAAGTTCATCCATTGTGAGATCATCATCATCAATGGAAGTTTCTAGACATACCTTAGATGAATCCTCACCTTGTGCCATAAAGCACATGTTGGCGGCGTCGTGCTCCTCTTCGGATTCCGACTCCGAGTCATCCCATGTAGCGGCCAAGGCTTTCTTCTTCTTCCCATGCTTGGAAGTTGTTGCTTGAAGAGCGGGGCAATCGGCAATTAGGTGACCGATCTTCTTGCAATGGAAGCAAGGACCGGGTTCTTCTCTTTTCTTCTCGTACCTTCCTTGAGGTTTCCCTCTTCGGAAGTTACTTTGCCGTCCCTTCTTGTAGAACATCTTGCCCACCTTCCGGATGAGCATGGCGAAGTCCTCATCGCAATCTTCGGATGAGTCGTCTTCCTCAATGGTAGTAGGAGTGGCTTTGAAGGCAATTGTCTTCTTCTTTGGTGCCTCCCTCTCTTCTCTAACTTTCATCTCCATCTCATGCGTCTTGAGATTTCCGATGAAGCCGGAGAAGTCCATCTCCTCTTTGTCATTAAGCTCCTTGAGTGTGGTCGCCTTGACTTCCCAAGCTTTGGGAAGAGCTCTAATCACTTTCCTTATCTTTTGATCATTATCAATCTTGTCGCCTAAGGAAGAAAGAGCATTAGTTATTTTTGTAAAACGGGTGAGCATATCATCAATGCTCTCATTTTCAAACATGTAAAAGTTCTCATATTGAGAACGTAGCAAGTCAACTTTGGCTCTCTTGACTTGAGACGTTCCCTCATGAGTCACAATGAGTATGTTCCAAACCTCAAATGCGGATTTACAATTAATTATGCGTGCAAGGTCATCCTCATTCAATGCTTGGGTTAATGCATATTGTGCCCTAGCATTAGCCTCATAGTCTTTGGAAGTATCCTCGGACCATGTTCTCTCATCACTAGTGGGTTCAATAAAATCTTTGGTAATGGCCCTAGCTACCCTAACACCTAAGGATTTCAAAAATAAGTTCATCTTGACTTTCCAAATGGGAAAGTTCAAGCCATCAAATTTGGGTGGGGATTTAATGCTAGAAAAGTCCATGGATGCCATGAATGCACAAGCAAATATAAATGCAACAAAAATGTATATAGCCAAATATGGATCTCCCTAAGGTGGTTAGACCTAAGTTGTAGGGTTGGCTCTGATACCAATTGAAATCACCTAGAGGGGGGGTGAATAGGTGATGGCTATATGATTATGACAATAATGCGGAAATTAAAATTTAACACACAAATAGCACAAATATAGACTTGCAATAAATAGATCAATAAAGGTGCAAGAATTAAAAGGAGTAGAGTTGAGAGAAAATTCGAGCAAACGCAAACGCAAGGATGTGTTTCCGAGGTTCGAGCCACGCTCTACGTCCCCGCCTTCACACTTGAAGGATTTGCACTATTATCGTTGATCCCACCGGATCGCCAATACAAGGACACACTTGTCCCTACACTTGTGATGCCGCAACACCACCCGAAGCTCACTAGCTCCCTTGAGGCCAATGCCTCTACAACTTCACTCAATAAGAAAGGTGATCACACTTGATCAAAATAGCTCACTTGCACAATCCTAGAGCCAATGATATAGATGTAGAACTTGGGATTGTGGTGTGCAAAAACTAGAGAGAAGGTAGAGGAATAGGCTACAAGTTGGGTGTTGGGAATTTAGGCTTTGAGAAATTTTTTGTAAAAGAAAGGAATTGGAATTCTTTGTAAAGCTCTTGTGAAAATCTTTTGCAATTATTTTTCAAATAGTTAGTTCTATCAATATGAGGTGACCCTCTATTTATAGGGGTCAAAAACAGCCTCACAAAATCGCTGGTATCAAATCCCAAAAGAGAATCAGCCAGAAAAAATAGCTGTTGGATCTGTCAGAACTTTTGACAGAGTCCGGTCGACCGGGTCGGTCGACCGCCAACGGTCAAAAATGTGACCGTTGGGGCTGGCGGTCGACCGGGTCGGTCGACCGAAAAATCCTGTGAACGCAATTGTGCCTCGGTCGATCGGGTCGGTCGACTGATATAGACATGCACAGTTTGTGCACATCGGTCGACCGGGTCGGTCGACCGGCTACTGTGAGTTCTGAAATATCTGAACTTCCAGAACCAGAATTTTTAGGTTTTGGGTTTTAGGTCTTGGGTTAAATTTTTGGAACTTGTAAAACATAGAGTATGAGTATATGTCATACTTCTATCATGTTAAAAATAGTTTGATAAAAATCCTTTTGATAAAAACTTGTTTTTCCATGAAAATGTTTTTCCAAAAATATTGTTTTTCTAAAAAGCTTATTTCCAAACAGGTTCACTTTAAAACTAAGTTAGAAATGGAAATTGAAAATCTTTTTGAAGCCATGAACCTAACTAAGAGGTGTGTGTGTGATAATCCCATAGCTCTACTTCTAATATCTAGCTTTGACAAAATATCTAAAATAAAAATAAAAATACAAATCTTGTTTTCTTTGACTTCTTGATCTTGTCTTGGTCTTCACATCATCATCTTGATCCCGAAGCATCCTAGTTGTGCATAGCTTAGGAATCTTCATTTTTGCGGCGTCCAAACTTGTGAGTCTTTTAGCGGAGCCGTCAAAAACCTGTTCTTGAACCTGAAATCCTTTTAAACAAAAATATTAAATACATAACTAAATATGTTTTGTTATCATCAAAATAACTGGGATAATAGCCTTTGGGCCAACACAAAGATGATGGGTTCTAACATCTAACTTGCTAACTTGCTAACTTGCTAACCAAGCTAACTCTTTTTTACTTCATGCTCTTTTATTTCTAACATCTAACTTGCTAACTTGCTAACCAAGCTAACTCTCTTATTTCATGCTCTTTTATTTCATGCTAGTAGTGTAATGAGTAATGCTTGTAATAGCTTGTTCTTGTTGCAATGTTGTGATTGTTATGAACCATCCATGAGCCATGCTTTGTATTGCTTCTTGAAGATAAGGATTGTGATGGCCGAGGATCAAAATGTGAGGCAACTATCTCGAAGAGGTTAGTATGGTTAGTGGAGTACTTAGTAGTTAGTAGCCATGAGTTTTCTTTTACCTTTGTTTTAGAAATCGTTTTCAAGTTCCTCTTCTTATTTTCTTATCGACGTTTTCATCGCTCTCCTCACCTACCACATGCTTGTTTTCATTTTCTTCTCTTTTTCATTCTTTCAACATAGAAGAATTGTTAACATCTGACGTGACTAGAGACTGTTAATGCTTCTATCGCCTCCCTTCCCTGTTGATACGACCCGTTAAAGCCAATGCTATAACGGAAGTATCGAGGGTATACTAAGCACATTCGAGCTTTTCATTTGATTTCATAAATACACATTTTGATTACTAGTTCCACCCCGATCATCAACATAAATTCAAATTTTGAAACTGGATCACAAAATTGAAGATGGGAATCACATTCTTGTTCAAGTTCAATCTCATTGAAGTGCAAACTTGCCAATTTGTCAAGGGATTGGGATTGATCAAGTTCAAAATGGTTTGAGGAAATTGAATCTTGATTAAAATTTTCAAGACATCATGATTCTTGGGTCTCATCAGTATGGTTAGAAGGGTTGGGATGATCAAAATTAGGTAGGTAGAGTTTTCCAATTCCTAGCATTCCTTGTGTTGATCAAATGATTCATTGTCGCTTCTAATTTATTGATGGAAAGATTGTTGGTTTAAATCAAGTCGTCCATACTTTTTCTGTGTTAATCAATTCTTCTTTTTGTGGTGGGACTTCGAAAATGGATTAAGGATCCTGGATTTGGGAATTTTGTTAGGGTATTGAGTCTGTCATGTTTTGGAATTATCATTCTCTTCCAAGGCTTCCATACCCTTATGTAACTTAGTTTTTTCTTTAAATGGTTGTTCTTGATAAAGAGTATATGAAGCTGAATGGTGGAAAGATAGTTGACATTATGACTCAGGGTAGTTACATACTCATTGACTCGGTGAAGAGTAGAGATGATTATTATAATTTTGTTCATAATATTGAGATTGTGGATAATGTTCACTCAGGTAAAACCAATCCGGCATACTTGATTGGTTAAAGTTATGTCTGCCAAGTTGTCCAAGTCAAAAAAGGTCAGGGTGAGGATGGATTTGTATTTGCACGGAAAATAATGATCCATATCTTAGAGAAAGAAAAATCAAACAAGAAAACACATTAATTAAAAAAACCTAGCATATTTTAAGGTAAACCATAGACCAAGACAACTCCTAACTGGTTGACTATCTACCGGAGGTACATTGCAGCAATCTGACCACAAATTAATCGGTTAGGTAGGTGGAAAGATCAGTTAGAGGTATCAGTGCTAAAGCAACGAGCCTAATTACGTCAAATTACTGTTTTTTGAGGTTTCGCCTCTTAATTCCCAAACTTAGACACCGATCTGACTAGAGTCAAACTCTAACAACTTCCTCCTTAGGTCATTATCCTATTGAATCCGAGATGTCCTTAGGGCCAACATATATCAGATTTTAATTAGGCTTGAGTTAGTGAGTAAGGAGATGAGTTTTGGGCTAAGAAAGGGTCATGACTTCCCCACCCTATGTTGTTTAATGAGATTTGCCCTTAGTTCATTTTCATGCAAAGTGTGTAAATAAATAGATAAAAAATACTCAAGCAATTATAAATCAACCAAGACTGTTTTTTAATCTATATGCAATGCAGACGTACCTTGTCTCCAGCACTCTTCAATAGTAATTCAAAAAGAAACGAAATTAGACAGATGCCTATAATGCAAATCTAATCATTTTTTAAACACTTTAAATAATATATTACTTTTATGATTAGAACAATGTGCAAATATACATATTTAAGAAAACTGAAAATAGTAGAGACTTAGTTTTGCAATTCTGAAGCACCTGCAGAAGATTCAGCATGTGGATCAATCATTTTGCCGCGTTTCCGCGACTATTGCTGCATTTGCGTGGCTATGTGGTTTGATCCTATGCTCTGCTTTCTTGAGCAGAGGCATAGAAAAGCAAGCTGATCTGCACCCTTCAGTTCCTTGAAACCTGTTCCTGCATATACAAACAGAGAAGAAAGATTGTTAAAAAAACACTCTACGTTTCCTCCCAGCAATGGCGCCAAAATTTTAAATGTTGAAAACAGAGAATTTAGAAAGATGTTATCTGAAAGCAGGTATGTGTCTCTGACTTCTCGCAATATAGCCATAGTAGCAATGGCTATACGAGTCTAATCCATAGGAAGGACTGCGATGGAAATATTTTGGTGCTATCTTTAAAGTAATCTTCTTCTCTGTTTAAGAGACTAACGTAGAAAAGAAAAGAAAATTTATTTTGTTTTTATTTAAGAGTTAGATGGTTTTAGAAAACTAGGATTTGAAATTATGGTTTTGAAGAGAACTAAAATGAAAAGAGTTTTTTTTAGAAAATATGAAAAATGTCAAAGCTTTCTAATCATCTAATACACCCATTCCTTGTCAACAATCGACGTTTCAAAAATTTTGATAATTTCTAGTTGAGATAAGGGGGAGTAGGAGACAGAGAGGAGGGCAGTCACCAGTGACGAAAGGCGCGAGTTACCATAGGACTACAGAGAGGAGAGCGGACCATTCCTTTCCTATTCAAACTAATTATTTCTTGTGCTTCATTTTGTTCCGGGTACGAGTGAGCTTGGGGTTGGAGTTGCGCCACTCGACTAGAAAGGTCCATAGCGGGATCATGCCAAAAGGGTTCGGATAGAAAGACAAGAGCTAGGGAAACTGGTTTAGCTTGAATCATCTCCTCTCCTTTATAGTCGAGCCGATCTAGATCTCCTTCGACGGGGTTTATTCTCCGTCATAGGCCCTTACCACACTACTAACTTACTAACTTTTGAGAGAGTATTTATTCACTTCAAATCAAGAAATAACCTTGGAGTTGCACAAGTATCAAGTAAGACATATAAGATAGTAAAAACTCCTACTTGTATCAATACGTAATCAAAATTTAACATTAAACTACCAAGGCAATTCAAGAATAGAATAAGAAAAATAAGTGACTAATGTTTAGCAAATAATAAAATAATACCCATCCTCACATGCCTTCAAGAGCAATTACATAATCACAAAGCATATATATAATTCAATCAGCTGTTCAAGTAAAGAACTAGAAGTTGTGGTCAGTAGATATTAGCAAGTCATGAAAAAGAGAGAGTTACTCATGATTAAAGCAAAACAAAGCATAGAAGATGAAACAAAAGAGTGCATAATTGAAAAAGCAAGTAAATAATAACAAAGATTGGGGTGAAGAACTTAAAATCTTACATTGAATCTGTAAACTTCAAGTACAGTCGCTCCTTTTTTCTCACAAAATCACTCTTGATCTAAACGTAGAAAATTAAAACTGAAATTTGAAAGAGAAAGCAACTAAAGAAAAACCTTTGCTATTGATCTCTGGTTAGAGATGATCAATTATGAGAGATTTCAGCTCTTTAAATAGATCTCAGAGCCAATTATAATAAGATACACATTAGGACTTTTAATCCAACTCGAATTTAATGTGAGAATTCAATTTGAATTGGTTTGCAGCTATCTGGCGTGTTTATTGCTGAATAAAACTTATTAAATAATAGAACTGAAACAATGATCAACATAAGAATTGTTGTCCTTTCAGTTCTCTTTCTCGAGCATCTTGAACCATCAAATTTGAATTTCTGCAGTAAAAATTATAATCAAAATACTAAAAGACGTCCAGTCTGAATCCAAATCTGAATTGATTTAGAACTTTGAATTTAATTAGGATTACTTTAAAATCCAAATTTAATTGGGTTCTTTGAGCTTTGTTTCTCTTTTCTCCTATTTATAAAGGCTTGCACATTACTAATCAAAAAGATGATTAAATAGTAGGATTTTATTTAAAATAAATATGTGAATGTGATGTAGCATACGCAAAATTGATGAGTAATCACATCCCACACCTATCTTTTACTCATTCTCGAGCAAAACAAGAAAAACAAAACTAGCCTAACCTAACTCACTTTTATAGGAATTACGATTGCACTTAGCACGTGCAACAAGCCATGAAACCTCTAGGTTACCCCTAGAGGTCGAGTTTGTCTTGTGAGGATTTTGAGTGAATTGCACTCACAAAATTCGGTGAAAGAAATAATTAATAAGAAAAGACTAAAATAAAAAAGATAATCAGGAATAAGGATAACTAAAAAAAGGAAAGAGATTTTTTTATTTCACAATAAGTACTTACTAGCAATTAAATTTATAAGTTTTCAACAAGTTTAAGCATAATCAAGTTCAATCATAAAATCAATAAATTTAATCATCTATTGTTAGAGATTAAATTCAATATTTTCACACCAATCCTTCCTAAGTTTTTCAATTCTATGTATTTTTGTGTAAGTGAAAATAGTTTTAGCTTGAAAATATTTGATTCAAACTTTACCTTTTTTAAATATATATGTCAAAAATTTTAGAAGTTCGAAGTATTACCTCTTCATTGCCCTTTAAGCACTTTTTTTTAATATGTATAACTCATTTATTTTTTGTGTAAATATCAAGACTTCTTGAGATCGTAATACCTAACTAATTGATTATTAGATGTGCAAATACATGTATTATATTTATATATTTTTATATTTTTTTCAAATTACCTAATTACCTTTGGCGTAAATTTGAAAGCTTGCTTAGGCCAAAGCACCTAGCTAATCAATAATTAGATTTTTATTTTTCATATATATTTTAATACTATATATTCAAAATAGGCTAAGCTACCATCATCATTCTAAGCATAAAACTTATGTGTATGTGTATATAAGATACATAATTATGTCAACAAATTCTAGGTAGTGCTTATTTTCAATTTTTTTATCTCTAAGTAAAAAATTATGGATTCTTTCAAATTTATCTTACCATCAAAATTTCAAACTTTGTTGGATTCTTAATTCTTTAAAAAATATTTATACTTTTTGCAAATTTTTTTTATAAAGGGAAAACCTATGTTAGTAACTATTAACTATGTTAGCTACGTTAGTGAAACCCTCTGCCATACCTATCTCATGCATTATCCTCAATATATGAATGAGTGCATATATGTATGAAAAAGAGATAGAGAAGGAAAGATGTTACCTTATAGTGATGGTTCCGATTGTGGTCGGATTGGTGCAACCGTTGCTCCCCAATCTAAATCATGTGGTAGCTCATGGAACCCATCTTTGACCTCTTTTCTATTTACATTTTTATTATCCCCAATATGAATAAGATCATGCAAAATCCTAACATGAAGATTATTCCGATTGAATGACCAATCTTGGTAAATCATTTTATAGTTATATTGCTCAACAACTTGATCCAACAGAGGTATGTGATATTAGAAATGGTTGATTTGGACTCGAGAGTGAAAGATTCTTGAACCAATATGGACTCATGGAATTGAATTAAATCAAGTTTAGGTTCTAGAATCGAGTATGGTTCAAGAGTTGGGTTCAAAGCAAAGAATTGAGGTTCACATTCATTTCTTCATAATGTAATGTGACTTTCTAAAATTGATGACTCATGTTCAAGATTTATGGGCACAGGAATCAATATTGGCCTAAGAGTATAGTCCAAATCAGGTAAGGATGTCAGTCAACATAGATTCAAAATTTTAAACTGAATCACAAAATTGATGATCGAGGTCACATTCTTGTTCAAGTTCAATCTCATTGAAGTGCAAACTTGCAAATTTGTCAAGGGATTGGGATTGGTCAAGTTCAAGATGGTTTGAGAAAATTGAATCTTTGTTAAAGTCTCCAAGACACCATGATTCTTGTGTCTCATCAAATGTCTAGTAGTGTTCGGATGGTCAAAATTGGGTAGGGAGAGTTTTCTCATTCCTAACATTTACTGTGTTGATCAAATGATTCATTGCTGCTTCTAACCTAATGATGGAAAGATTGTTGGTTTGAATCAAGTTTTTCATACTATTTTCTAAATCAATCGGTTCTTCTTGTTGTGGTGGGATTTTAAAAATGGAGTAAGAATCTTTGATTTGGGAATTTTGTTGGGGTATTGAGTCTGTCATATTTTGAAATTATTGTTCTCTTCCAAGGCTTCCATACCCTTTTGTAACTCAATTTTTTCTTTAAATGGTTGTTCTTGATAAAGAGTACACGAAGCTGAATGTTGGAAAGATGGTTGACCATATGACACATGGCAGTTGTATCCCCATTGACTTGGTGAAGAATAGAGATGATTATTTCAATTTTATTTATAATATTGGGATTGGGGATAATGTTGACTCAGGTAAAACTAATCTGACATACTTTGTTGGTTAATGTTATGCCATGTCGGGTTGTCCGAGTCAAAAGAGATCGTGGTGAAGTATGAATTCGCATTTGCATGGAAAAAATTATAATAGTGATCCATATCATGCAAAGAGAAAAATCAAAACAAGCAAACAAATTAATAATAAAAATATAGTCTATGTTAGGATAGACCGTAGACCTAGATGACTCCTAACTAGTTGACTGTTCACTGAAGGTACATTGTAGCAATCTGAGCACAAGTTAACCGGCCAGGTAGATGGCAACATCAGTGAGAGGTATCCGTGCTAGAGCAACGAGCCTAATTATGTCAAACCACTGTTCTTCGAGATTTTGCCTCTTAATCCCCAATTTTAAATATCGATTTGATTAGAGTCAAACTCTAACAACTTCCTCTTTAGGTCAATCTCCTATTGAGTTCAAGATGTTCCTAAGGCCAACGTCTTTCAAATTTTTAATTAGACTTGGTTTAGTGAGTGAGGAGATGGTTTGTGGGTTAAGGAAGGGTCATGATTTTCCCACCTTATATTGCTTAATGGGATTTGCCGTTAGTTCATTTTCATGCAAAGTGTACAAGTAAATAGATAAGTAACACTCAAGCTATTATAAATCATCCAAGACTGTTTCTTATTCTAGATGCAATGCAGACGCACCTTGTCTCTCACACTCTTCAACAGTAATTTAAAAAGAAACAATATTAGGCAGATGCCTATGATGCAAATCTAAACATTTTTTAAGCACTTTAAACAATAGATTATTGTTGTGATTAGAATAGTGTGCAAATACAAGTATTTAAGAAAACTGAAAATAGCAGAGACCTAGTTTTGCAATTCTGAAGCACCTGTAGAAGATTCAACATGTGGATCAACCACTTATTCGCGTTTGCGTGGCTATTGCCACATTTGCGTGGCTATATTGTGTGATCCTATGCTCTGTTTTCTTGAGCAGAGGCACAGGAAAGCAAGGTCTATTCTGCACCCTTCATTTCCTTGAAACCTGTTCCTATACACATAAACATAGAAGAAAGATTGTTACAAAATATTGTACCCAACAGTGCCAAATTTTGATTGCCGAAAACAGAGAGTTAAGAAAGATGTTATCTAAAAGCAGGTATGTGTCTCTGACTTCTCACAATTTAACTATAATAGCAATGGCTATACGGATTAAATCCATGGGGTGAATGTTATGCGAGCATTTCGGTGCTATCCATAAAGTAATCTTCTTCTCTGCTTAAGAAACTAAAATAGAAAAGAAAAGAAAACGAATATTGTTTTATTTTTATTTAAGAGTTGGATGCTTTTAGAAAACTCTAGTTTTGAAATTAGGGTTTTGAAAGAGCACTAAAAAAAGTGATTTTTTTTTAGAAAATATAAGAAAGGTTAAAGCTTACTAATCATCTAATACACCACTAACTTCTAACTTTTGAGAGAAATTCCTTCACTTCAAATCAAAAAATCACCTTAGAGTTGCACAAATATCAAGTAAGACATATAAGATAGTAAAAACTTCTATTTGTATCAACACTTAATCAAAATTTAACATTAAACTATGAAGGTAATCTCAGTATAGAATAAGAAAAATAATTGACTAGTATTTAGCAAATAATAAAATAATACCCATCCTCATATGCTTTCAAGAGCACTTGCATAATCACAAAGAATACATATGATTCAATTAGGTATTTAAGTAAAGAATTAAAAGTAGTGATGGGTAGAGATTAGAAAGCCATGAAAAGGAGTTAATTATTCATGATTAAAGCAAAGCAAAGCATGGAAGATGAAATAAAAGAGTACATAATTGAAAAGGCAAGAAAATAACAAAAGAAAATGAGGAGAAAAACTTAAAATCTTATATTGAATTTGTCACCTTAAAGTACGATCACTCCTTCTTTTCACAAAATCACTCTTGATCAAGAATTAGAAAATTAAAACTGAAATTTGGAATAGAAAGCAGCTAAAGAAAACCCTAACTATTGATTTCTCGTTGGAGATGATTAATTATGAGAGATTTCAGCTATTTAAAAATGCCTCAGAGACAATTACAATAAGATACACATTAGGACATTTAATCCAACTCTAATTTAATGTGGGAATTCAATTCTGAATTGGTCTGCAGCTAGCTGGCGTGTTGATTGCTGACTATGACTCACCAAATGACTGAATTGAAAACAATGATCAACATAAAAATTGTAGTTCTTTCAGTCCTCTTTTTGGATCATCTTGATCGGATTTGAATTTCAGCAACGAAAGTTATGATCAAAATGATAAAAGGTGTCCAGTCTGAACTAGAGTCTGAACTGATTTAGAACTCCGAATTTAATTAGAATTGCTTTAAAATCAGAATTTAATTGCATTCTTGGGCTTTTTTCTCTCTTTTTCTATTTATAAAGCCTGCATATCACTAAGAAAAAAGATGATTAAATAGCAAGGTTTTATTTAAAATAAATATGAGAGTGTGGTGTAACATATGCAAAATAAAGAGTAATCAATAATTTTTACCAGTTTTCAAGAGCTTTATCGCCTACTTTCTAAATTGTTTCCAACAAGTTTTTGGGTTCAAAGCTATAGCTTATATTGTTTCAAAGTTCTGAAAAATCAAAGAAAATAAGTTTTTAGGATTACAAGTTTAAGCTTCTATCTTCTCTATCTTCAAAGATGTTTTCCCAATTGTTTTCTAAAGGGCTTTATTTTCAAAATCTGTATTTTCTCACAAGCTTGAGTTATACATTGCAAAATCTATCCTCTAAGATCTTGTATTGTTAGAGGTGTTATTTATGATTTTTATGATCACTAAGTATTGTACCCTTATTTTCTTTTTGGTGTTGTGCCTTTGCTTTGTGCTTCCCTCTTGTGCAAAGGAGTTGGCTTTGTACCTTGGCTTTGTGGCCACCTCTTGTATAGAGGTTGTTTCCTTTGCGAAGTTCCTAAGTGGAGACAATGAAAATCCTTCACGCTGTTAAGGCGAGGACGTAGAGCTTAGTGCTCGAACCTCAAAATATATTCTTATGTTTGTGTTTGCTATCTCTCTCTCTCTCAACTTAACTCTTATTATATCTTGCATTGCAATTATTGTTCATACATATAGATGTGATATTGTTTATGTGCTCACACTTGTATTGTATCAAGAGAGATATTGAAGCACATCAACTCTTAGTCTAGAGGAATCTTGAGGAGAAGTTCTAGACCCTTTCAACGGGAATTCAGCTTCACTTTTTGGTTATCTATTGTGTATTAGTTTCATTAGTGTAAAATTTTTAAATTCATATTTGATTAGCATTATACCTATTCACCCCCTCTAGGTGTATTTTGAAAGTAGTCCCTCAGATCAGTAGGAGGGGTGTTTGAGGAACCAGCCTTGAACATGTAAGGGTAAGGATCTCCCAGTTTAGATTTGAACTTAGCCACTTGTGACTGAACATGACTCTCACGTTTTGAAAGTGAATTGTGAAAGTAGCATTCTGGCATAGCCTTTGCTTGAACACGGATATCGCGCTTTGGAGTAGCTTGAGGCTGAACACGAATATTATGTTTTGGTGCAGTTAGAGTTGAACGTGGATATATCGCTTTGGAGCAGAGACAGATAGTGCGCTTCCCAGCAACTGCTACGTCTAAACACGAGGGTTGCGTTTCTGTGACATCTGTGTCTGAAAGCGAGCATCGCATTTGGTGTACACTGCACTGCTTTCAGTTTCTATTTCCTGATGGTGACATCGACGTCTTCATCGACGGTCAGCAATTGTCTTGGCTCACAAGAGCCGTTGCGACCTCCTGCAAACTAAGTTTGCTCAGTGTCAAAGTGAATTGTAAGGCTTGCGTCTTGGTCACTTGGAGTAAAGGTCTTCCAACTGCGATGGTGGTTAACTCAAGTTTATTGAGCCTAGTGAGAGGCTTGATGGCGAGAATGATCTCTACCATTATGTTGGCCTTGAGCCATAACACAGGTATTGCGAGGCTCCCGAGAGACTTCATCGCAAGCTGATTTGGCTTCAAGGGAGGTTGCGTGAACCTCGAGAGTGGTTGAACCGTGCGTACGGTTAGCTTCCGAGGAATTTTTCCTTAAGAACCCTCAGATGAGGCTAGAGAGCAAGTCTCTTTTGAAACTTTACAATATTTCTATATTCATTTGGGGTTAACTTAGCCCGAGGAGAGAAGTTGATCAAACTTCTCTTGGTCGAATTCGACGACAAGTGATTCGATGATTGACCCAATCAGTTTCAAGTCAGCGTGCGCCACGGCCTTCTTGTCGATTAAGAAAACATCCCCAGTGGAGTTGCCATCTTATGTATGTCAGAAAAATCAATGTAAAATTTTTTAATTGATTTAAAAGAGAATTATCACAGATCAATATCCGATTACAAAAGAGAGAAGAGTTGAATCATCCCTTTGTTTAATACTGTGTTCTTCTGTGGCGGTGGAGAGTGAGTCTTATTCTCTGTTGACGAACCAGACTTGAATGTTTGACCTTCTTGTTCTCATTGACATAGCACTATGTAAGGTATAAATCTTAAATAATGGCTGAAATCCCAAAGAGATTGAAAGTAAACTTGTGTTCAGCAAGTTGTAAAGAGTCTTTATTTTCTCTCAATATTTTCTCCTCTAACATTCTATTTGTTTTCTTCTGCTATGCAACAACTATTTATAGAAGATTTGGGGTGTAACTACCCCTTAAATCTCTTTATAATGGAAATTTACTCTTTATTAAGTGGGTATAATAGCCCCACTATCAGAGTTGTCTTTTACATCAAAAATGCAGATCTCACTTTGACTGCGGGTCTCGCTGTCATAATAGAAATGCGGGTCTCGCAGGCCTCATGTTGGAGTTGAGACGCGACCATCGCATTTATTGAAGTGACGTGACACTCGCATGGAGTCTGCATCTGAAATTGAAACGCGACCATCGCGTTCAGTGAGGGGATATGACCCTCGTGCTTAGTGCGACAACGCGAACCTCGCATTTAGTAGAGAAACACAAGGAACAAGATTTCACATTTAGGGTTGAAATGCGACCCTCGTGTTTGGTGATGGAATGTGAGGTTCGTGTCTTGGATTGAAACGTGTCCTTCTGTTTGGCCCGAGGCTCGCATTTTGAGGCTTTATTATCTGCTATTTTTGACTGCCTACAATAGACAATATACACCAATTTGAAATCTTAGATAAATTTTAGATAACAATTTAAAAACTTTGCAAACGATACCAATTGTACTTGAAATAGATAGATACCAACTGAAAATTAAAAAAATGATAACAATTGAAAATTTTAATTATTTTTAAAAAATGATACCAATTGAAAATCACAATCAAAACACTTTAAACATTGGATATTACTTGAGTCAAAACATTTAAATGTTTGAGTACTTTTGATACGAATTGAAAACTAATCAAGAAACAAAATTTGAAAACAAAATATCAATTAGCAAAACAAGATAGATACTAATTGCAATAATTGATGCCAATTGAAAATTTGAACATATTTGCTAAAAAAATGATTTTCTTTCTATGGTCAAAAAGAAAGGAATTAAGATCAAATCAAAGAATTTCTCCTCCTTTTGAAACACTAACAAAACTAATGCATAAGGTTGTAAAAGATTTCATGTAACGCCCCGATCCTGACGGATACGGAGACGTCACTGCGACGTATATACGTAGGTCAGGAAATGCCCCCACGTATATACGCTAAGCATTAAAGTACAAGCAAGGATCAGAGTACACGACAAAGCGTGATATTCATACATATGCCAACTTAAAAAGTACAACTACAAAGCTATCACAGGATATGATAAAGTATTACACATTACATGTGTATTACATCACAACCAAGTCCAAAAGTAAGATTTACAATATAAACACAAAAAAAGCTCACGAGTTGGATGAAGATCCCGTGAGTCAAAATGGATAGGTCTGGCACGAAGAACAGGAACTAATCTGCCTGCTCACTAAAGAAAGCTTGATCCTCTGTGGATGGCTCCACTTCGACCCAAGCTTCAGAACCTGAATATGCAAATCCAAGGGAGTCAAGATCTCATAACAATAATCAGGCAACAGCCAAATGGCTAAGAGACATGAATAAGTAAGAGGGAACAGTATGATACATGTAAATCAGCAAGTAATAGGAGCATAAAGAGATAAAGTCTGCATATAAGGATCCACAGTTAGAATCTATTATTATTATTACTTTACTTATTGTGATATCTAGCTATGTGACCCAGCGTCCCAGCGCACATAGATCCATATCCTAGTAAAGCAAGGTTGTTATTGGAAACCAGCGGTTGTATCGACGAACTATGTTTACAGTGGATCCCGTACATGCCCGGGATAACGGTCCAGGATTGTTCCGTTGCTTGGTGACGGAAGCCAGCCGCTAGGCTAACAGGAGGGACTTATGTATGCCCTTATCATGATGGTACCAGTAAAGAGGGAGCAAGCACTCCCCTCGGTCCCCTGGTGGCCCACAGGTCAGACCGGAACATGAGTTGCACAACATTCCTAAAACCACTGTAAACACGAACACATATCGATATCCGCATGTTTTCCCCCGACCCAATATAAGTTGGTCCATTTTATACAAAAGTCAAGTGTATCATGCTTGGTTCAAGTGATGGCATGATAAGTGGTGATATCCATTTATTAACAAGTTATGGAATGAGACTACACAATAATAAGTCATGAAGTAACAAGAAGTAATGTCCATCAAGTAACATGTCATAAAGTATCAGTTATGAAGCATAAACAAAGATAATATATCACATATGTATCAAGGGTACGATCCAATTTCAGAAAAA
The DNA here is from genome assembly GCA_038442645.1 of Agave tequilana. Taxonomy (NCBI): domain Eukaryota; kingdom Viridiplantae; phylum Streptophyta; class Magnoliopsida; order Asparagales; family Asparagaceae; genus Agave; species Agave tequilana. The sequence goes on along the minus strand of JAVJIF010031636.1, from coordinate 160,814 downwards.
GAATCAACTATAACAAACAGCCTAAATTAGTCGACTAAGTGGAAAGGTTAGTCGACTAATAGTGGTCTCTAGTCGACTAACAGTCTGAATTAGTCGACTAAAACTGGGTTCCAGAGAGTTGAGATTCTGTTTCAGGGAAAGTTAGTCGACTAGGGTAAAAGGGTAGTCGACTAACAGTGAACTCAAGTCGACTAACAGATACGTAAGTCGACTAAATCTGAGATACAGAGAGTTGAGTTTCTGGTTCAGGAAAAGTTAGTCGACTAGGGTAAAAGGGGTAGTCGACTAACAGTGATTTCCAGAGAGTTGAGGTTTATTTCCAGAAAAGGTTAGTCGACTAATAACCAGGGTAAGTTGACTAAAACTGAATTTCAGAAAAAGGTTATGGTTCAACTAGATGGATTAGTCGACTAATCCCTAGGTCCAGTCGACTAATCGTGGCCTGAAAATAGCGTACAGAACAGAATTTGCTGGTCGAATTTGAAGGTCAAAAATATGATTTTGAAGGCACAAGTGTACAAGATGTGGAAATACAAGTATACTAGGAAGTTTACAAGTCTTGGTGAGTAAAAATACTCACTAGGAGTGATCAATCGACGTTTTATGCGATCGAAAGGGTCGTTGTCGACGAATAGCACCAAGGTGATCTTTGGCGGCGAAGAAAGCTACGATCCAAGTTCCAAAATGGTTGCTTGAGGTGGAGATGATGATCTTGTGGTGTTGTTTTGGAAGTAGGTGGTTGAAGTTGAGATGGAGAGGGAAATGGTGAAGGCTAATACTTTGGTGAAATGTAGAAAAAGGAAAAGAAATGTAAAGGAAATGTTTATATAGGTTTTAGATTTTGTAAAGGAGTTGCAAATAATGTAAATGAGAGGGGGTTTATTGCAAATAGGAGAGGGTGAGGTGTCCCTCACTTGGCCACTTGGCTGGCCATGGGAGAGAGAGAGTAAGAGATGCATTAAATGAGGAAGTAGGTGGGAGTTGGTGGAATTTTGGAGAAAGTGGAATTATTGAAAAATTGGAAAATTTTGAGGCTTGTGAAGGAAGTAAAGGAAAATCAAGAAAAAGGGAAAAGGAAAAGAATTATAAAAAGGAAAGATATTTTCTTTGGCTTAAGATTTAAAAATGTTGAAAAGACAATTTTCCAGGTTTAAGTCGAAGATGCGGAAAACATTTCGGAAAATACCGAAATCGTCCGAAATTCAAGTATCTCGGAACGACCCAAAATTTTACCAAAAATCAAGAATAATATTTTAAGACTCATGGTGAAATTCGTTTGAAGAAATAATTTATAGTTTTAAAACTAAAAATCCCGGAATCAGTTATCTACCGACTCCGTTGGAATTTTCATAAATTCATAAAATTCTCAAAAAAAGTATTTAGATAGAAAATATGATTCTAAGAAATAAAGTCTAAAGGACCTTCTAGAAATTCCTAACTGTTTGTGAATTAAAAATCCGAGAATCGATCAGCGGCACTGGTCGACACCGGTTTTGAAAATATTTAATTAAATTCAGGAAAATTCCAGAAAATCATAGAAAATATATAATATTGGAAAATGATTTTTAAAACTGAAACCGGTCAAATACAGGAAGTAAATCGAAAAAACACGATCGAAAAACTGAATACGCAACTAAGTACGTATTCCGGGAACGGGGTATTACAATCCATCCACCTTACAAAAATTTCGTCCTCGAAATTTCATAAAGTGAAAGGTAACAGCAAAGAAGGATAACCGTAGAGAAGGATAGAAGGAAAGAGTTTTACCAATCAAGAAGTGAAGAGTTGAGGGTAACGCTCACGGATAACATCCTCTCGTTCCCACGTGGCCTCTCCTGGTGCATGTCTGTTCCAAGACACCAACACTAACGGTATAGCCTTGTTCTTCAATGTCTTGACACTTCTATCCAAAATGGCCATCGGTTGCTCTTGGTATGACAAATCCGGTTGTAGTTCCAGTTCGGAGTGATCCAGGATATGACTATCATCCTTCACATACTTCCTCAGCTGTGATACGTGGAATACATTGTGAACTCCGTCCAAAGATGGCGGTAACGCCAACCTGTAAGACACATCTCCCACTCGGTCCAAGATCTCGAATGGGCCGATATATCTCGGACTAAGCTTTCCACGAGTACCGACCGGATTACTCCCTTGGTAGGTGATATCTTCAAAAACACATGATCTCCAGTCTGGAATTCCAATGGCCTTCTCTGTGTGTCAGCCCAACTCTTCTGCCGACTCTGTGCTGCCCTGAGGTGATCTCTGATAATCCTGACTTTATCTGTTGTCTGAATCAGGATCTCCGGCCCCAAAAGTCTCCTCTCACCGACTTCATCCCAACAAATCGGTGACCTACACTTCCTACCATACAATGCTTCAAAAGGTGCCATCTTGATACTTGCCTGATAGCTGTTATTATAAGAAAATTCAGCCAAGTGAAGATGGTCTTCCATGATCCCTGGAATTCAATCATGCAGGCCCGCAACATATCTTCAAGAATCTGGATAGTCCTTTCAGATTGTCCGTCTGTCTGAGGATGATATGAAGTACTGAATTTCAGACGAGTCCCTAGACTTTCTTGGAGGCTTTCCCAGAAATAAGATCTGAATCTGGTGTCTCTGTCTGATACAATACTAACTGGAACTCTATGCAGACGAACTATCTCATTCATGTACTTGTTTGCCAGAACCTCTGTTGTCTGACCTACCCTGAATGGTATGAAGTGAGCTGATTTGGTGAGGCGATCAATGATTACCCACACAGCATTATTACCTTTAGGACTGCGAGGCAATGCCGTGACAAAATCCATGGTGATGTGCTCCCACTTTCACTCAGGTATCGGTAAAGGTTGTAGAAGTCCAGCTGTCCTCTGATGCTCTATCTTTATCTGCTGACAAACCAAGCACTTGGCAACATACTGGGCTATCTCCCTCTTCATAGCATTCCACCAAAACTGCTTCTTTATGTCTTGATACATCTTGTTTCCCCCTGGGTGTATGGAATAGGCTGAACTGTGTGCTTCTGCTAGAATATTCTGTCGAACTTCTCCTTGGGGAACACAAAGTCTGCTACCAAAATATAGTGCACCGTCTGGATGAATACAGATATCAGTCCTCAATCCAGCCTCTACCTGAGCTCGGAATATCTGTAATCTGGGGTCTTCCTTCTGAGCTTCCTTGATCTCATCTATCAATGTTGACAGAATCTGCAAGGTCATGAACTGTCCTACCTTATCAACTCCTTGTACCAACATTAAGTCCAATCTGATGATGTCTTGAATCAACTCCTTCTGCTGAGTAAGTTGGACTAGCACTCTATTCTCTGGCTTCCTGCTCAGTGCATCCGGTACTGTATTGACCTTGCCCGGATGATATTGCAAGTCTATATCATAGTCCGCCATCAGCTCCAGCCACCGCCTCTGCCTCATGTTCAACTCCTTCTGTGAGAAAATATACTTGAGGCTCTTGTGATCCGTGTATATCAACACCTTATCTCCCAGAAGATAATGCCTCCAGATCTTCAAGGCAAATATAACAGCTGCTAGCTCCAAGTCATGAGTTGGGTAATTCCGCTCATGAGTCTTCAGTTGCCTAGATGCGTATGCTATGACATGATCATGTTGCATTAGTACACACCCCAGGCCTTTTCCTGATGCATCACTGAATATGACCATCCCTCCTCTTCCTGAGGGAGTCTTCAAGATTGGAGCTGAAATGAGTCTCTGCTTCAATTGCTCAAAGGCTGCAGTACATTCTTCTGTCCATATGTACCTTTCTCCTTTCCGAGTGAGCTGGGTTAACGGAGCTGCAATCCTAGAGAAATCTTGGACAAAGTGTCGGTAATATCCGGCTAGTCCCAGAAAACTCTTAATCTCAGTCACCGTCCTCGGAATTGGCCAATCCTTCACTGCCTGGACTTTGCTAGGATCAACTGAAATTCCTTCTGCTGAAACTATGTGTCCGAGGAAGGCTATACTGTCTAACCAGAAATTACACTTGCTCCTCCTCGCATGAAGCTGCTCCTGCTGGAGAGTCTGCAATACAATCCTCAAGTGTTCTGCATGCTCCCTGTTGCTCTTTGAATAGATCAAGATGTCATCTATAAAAACCACTACAAACTGATCCAAATAGGGCGAGAACACTCTGTTCATCAAATCCATGAAAACTGAAGGGGCATTGGTGACTCCGAAAGGCATAACTAGAAACTCATAGTGGCCATAACGGGTCCTGAATGCCGTCTTCGGAATATCCTCTTTCCTCACCCTAAGCTGATGGTAACCCGATTGTAAATCTAATTTAGAGAATACTCGGGCTCCATGAAGCTGATCAAACAGATCATCAATCCTTGGTAAGGGATACTTGTTCTTGATGGTAACTTTGTTCAATTCTCTATAATCAATACAAAGTCTTTTACCACCATCCTTCTTGTTTGCCAATAATACTGGAGCTCCCCATGGTGAAGTGCTTGGCCGAATCAATCCCTTATCAGAGTATTCCTGCAGCTGCTTCTTTAGAATCTCCAACTCCGTCGGTGCCATCCTGTACGGAGCCTTGGATATAGGAGCTGTTCCAGGTACAGTATCAATAGAGAACTCAATCATCCTGTCAGGCGGAAGTCCTGAGATCTCAGCAAACACCTCTGGGAATTCATCCCACACCGGTATTCCCTTCTTCTGAATATCCGAAGTAGTCATCCGAGTCTTTCTCTTGGTAGACTTCACTTCTTCATTAAATTGGAACTCCGGTTGAAGAGGGATTCTAAAATTAATCTTCTTCTCCCTATAGTCAATAACTGCATAATATTGACTGAGCCAGGTCATGCCTAAGATTACGTCGTACCCTTTGGTGTCGAGTACGAGCATATCTATGGCCAAGGTCTTGTTACAAAGTTCTACTGGACAATCAGTGCAAACTCTAGTAGATATGACTACTCCATTCCCTGTACTAATCTCCCATTTGTGGTCTAATGATCTAACAGGTATAGAATGCAATGCCACAAAATGATCTGAGATAAAACAATGTGAAGCACCTGAATCGAAGAGGGCTAAAACAGGTTTAGAATGCACCCTGATATTACCTGTTATCACCTCCTCAGAAGTCTCAGCCTCTACTTCTGTCAAATTGAAGGCTTGACCCCTTCCACGCCCTGCAGCAGTCCTAGCTCCTCTCTGGACTGGGCGAATAGCTTGCTGTGGAGGAGGGGGAGGAACTCTCCTGATCATCGGTCCTTGATTCCTCTGTCCCGGTGGCCCTGGAAGTGCTCTCTGTCCATTCGGTCCCTGCAGTGCTGGCAAAGCTTGGCCGGCTATCCCCATTCTCCTGTGTGGACAGGCTTCTATGGAATGGTCTCGGGAACCACACACCAAGCATAATCCATTTGCCCTACGGCAAGTCTGTCGAATGTGGCCTGGCTTCTGACAATAACTGCAGAAAGAAAGTGGTTGAGCCGTCTGGTAAGGAGCTGGTCAGAATGGTTGTCTCACTGTCTGAACCTTTGCTGCTCTGTAAGGGCCTCCTCTTCCCATTGGTGCAAATGGCCTCTTCATGGCCTGGTTCCTCATCTGGTTCTCTTGCTTCTTCTCCAGCCCACGCTCTACCTCCCGAGCTGTGGTGAGAACTTCTGAATAAGTCTTCAGCTGCTGGGGCATTAGGAAGACTTGGATATCCATCTGCAAGCCCTGCTGGAATCTGCTTGCCCGCTTCTCCTCATCCGTCACCATGTACGGAGCAAAGCGGCTAAGTCTGAGAAACTCCGCGGCATACTCATCCATGGACTTTTTCCATTGCTGCAGTCTGATGAACTGCTCCTCCATGTCTTTCTGAGCAGTGACAGGGAAGAATCTACTGTAGAAACTTTTGGAGAATGTGTCCCAGGTGACAGGCTTCTCCAATCTGGCCTCTTCAGCTAGCCACCAAGTTCTAGCTATATCTTTTAACTGAATCTTGGCGACCTCCACTTGGTTCTCCTTTGGTACTCGGGCTGCGTTCAGCAGATCTGATGTATCTGTCAGCCATTGCTCTGCATCCAGGGGTTTCTCTTCACTCGTAAATATGGCTGGCTGCAGCCGTCTGAAGTCTGAAATATTCCCCGGCCTCTGTTCCTTTGGAGCTGCTAACTCTTGCCGGAGAAGTTCCGTCTGTTGTTGCTGATTCTCCATCATTGTCTGGATGACCCTCAGAATATCGACATTCTCTCCGTGGGTCCACTTGATGTTTGTCACGAGTGGTTACGACCCGTCCTTCTCTCCATATCGAGTTGGGAAGAGATAACTGGAATTGGAAAAATGGAAGGAGTTTAGGACACAAGGGAAGGAATCAAGAAGGGATCAAGAAGGACTAGATAACTTTGTACATTGTAGTTGGCAATAGCAAATTTCATTAATTTGCTACTTGATTGTACTATAGGTGTGAGAGCCTAGGCTCTGATACCAACCTGTAACGCCCCGATCCTGACGGATACGGAGACGTCACTGCGACGTATATACGTAGGTCAGGAAATGCCCCCACGTATATACGCTAAGCATAAAAGTACAAGCAAGGATCAGAGTACACGACAAAGCGTGATATTCATACATATGCCAACTTAAAAAGTACAACTACAAAGCTATCACAGGATATGATAAAGTATTACACATTACATGTGTATTACATCACAACCAAGTCCAAAAGTAAGATTTACAATATAAACACAAAAAAGCTCACGAGTTGGATGAAGATCCCGTGAGTCAAAATGGATAGGTCTGGCACGAAGAACAGGAACTAATCTGCCTGCTCACTAAAGAAAGCTTGATCCTCTGTGGATGGCTCCACTTCGACCCAAGCTTCAGAACCTGAATATGCAAATCCAAGGGAGTCAAGATCTCATAACAATAATCAGGCAACAGCCAAATGGCTAAGAGACATGAATAAGTAAGAGGGAACAGTATGATACATGTAAATCAGCAAGTAATAGGAGCATAAAGAGATAAAGTCTGCATATAAGGATCCACAGTTAGAATCTATTATTATTATTACTTGTCTTACTGTGATATCTAGCTATGTGACCCAGCGTCCCAGCGCACATAGATCCATATCCTAGTAAAGCAAGGTTGTTATTGGAAACCAGCGGTTGTATCGACGAACTATGTTTACAGTGGATCCCGTACATGCCCGGGATAACGGTCCAGGATTGTTCCATTGCTTGGTGACGGAAGCCAGCCGCTAGGCTAACAAGAGGGACTTATGTATGTCCTTATCATGATGGTACCAGTAAGGAGGGAGCAAGCACTCCCCTCGGTCCCCTGGTGGCCCACAGGTCAGACCGGAACATGAGTTGCACAACATTCCTAAAACCAATGTAAACACGAACACATATCGATATCCGCATGTTTTCCCCCGACTCAATATAAGTTGGTCCATTTTATACAAAAGTCAAGTGTATCATGCTTGGTTCAAGTGATGGCATGATAAGTGGTGATATCCATTTATTAACAAGTTATGGAATGAGACTACACAATAATAAGTCATGAAGTAACAAGAAGTAATGTCCATCAAGTAACATGTCATAAAGTATCAGTTATGAAGCATAAACAAAGATAATATATCACATATGTATCAAGGGTACGATCCAATTTCAGAAAAGGAATCAACTATAACAAACAGCCTAAATTAGTCGACTAAGTGGAAAGGTTAGTCGACTAATAGTGGTCTCTAGTCGACTAACAGTCTGAATTAGTCGACTAAAACTGTTCCAGAGAGTTGAGATTCTGTTTCAGGGAAAGTTAGTCGACTAGGGTAAAAGGGTAGTCGACTAACAGTGAACTCAAGTCGACTAACAGATACGTAAGTCGACTAAATCTGAGATACAGAGAGTTGAGTTTCTGGTTCAGGAAAAGTTAGTCGACTAGGGTAAAAGGGGTAGTCGACTAACAGTGATTTCCAGAGAGTTGAGGTTTATTTCCAGAAAAGGTTAGTCGACTAATAACCAGGGTAAGTCGACTAAAACTGAATTTCAGAAAAGGTTATGGTTCAACTAGATGGATTAGTCGACTAATCCCTAGGTCCAGTCGACTAATCGTGGCCTGAAAATAGCGTACAGAACAGAATTTGCTGGTCGAATTTGAAGGTCAAAAATATGATTTTGAAGGCACAAGTGTACAAGATGTGGAAATACAAGTATACTAGGAAGTTTACAAGTCTTGGTGAGTAAAAATACTCACTAGGAGTGATCAATCGACGTTTTATGCGATCGAAAGGGTCGTTGTCGACGAATAGCACCAAGGTGATCTTTGGCGGCGAAGAAAGCTACGATCCAAGTTCCAAAATGGTTGCTTGAGGTGGAGATGATGATCTTGTGGTGTTGTTTTGGAAGTAGGTGGTTGAAGTTGAGATGGAGAGGGAAATGGTGAAGGCTAATACTTTGGTGAAATGAAGAAAAAGGAAAAGAAATGTAAAGGAAATGTTTATATAGGTTTTAGATTTTGTAAAGGAGTTGCAAATAATGTAAATGAGAGGGGGTTTATTGCAAATAGGAGAGGGTGAGGTGTCCCTCACTTGGCCACTTGGCTGGCCATGGGAGAGAGAGAGTAAGAGATGCATAAAATGAGGAAGTAGGTGGGAGTTGGTGGAATTTTGGAGAAAGTGGAATTATTGAAAAATTGGAAAATTTTGAGGCTTGTGAAGGAAGTAAAGGAAAATCAAGAAAAAGGGAAAAGGAAAAGAATTATAAAAAGGAAATATATTTTCTTTGGCTTAAGATTTAAAAATGTTGAAAAGACAATTTTCCAGGTTTAAGTCGAAGATGCGGAAAACATTTCGGAAAATACCGAAATCGTCCGAAATTCAAGTGTCTCGGAACGACCCGAAAATTTTACCAAAAATCAAGAATAATATTTTAAGACTCATGGTGAAATTTGTTTGAAGAAATAATTTATAGTTTTAAAACTAAAAATCCCGGAATCAGTTATCTACCGACTCCGTTGGAATTTTCATAAATTCATAAAATTCTCAGAAAAAGTATTTAGATAGAAAATATGATTCTAAGAAATAAAGTCTAAAGGACCTTCTAGAAATTCCTAACTGTTTGTGAATTAAAAATCCGAGAATCGATCAGCGGCACTGGTCGACACCGGTTTTGAAAATATTTAATTAAATTCAGGAAAATTCCAGAAAATCATAGAAAATATATAATATTGGAAAATGATTTTTAAAACTGAAACCGGTCAAATACAGGAAGTAAATCGAAAAAAACACGATTGAAAAACTGAATACGCAACTAAGTACGTATTCCGGGAACGGGGTATTACATTTCAATTTACTTATTTATTTGAAATAAAGTCAAGCTTAGCATGAAATCAATTGTGCTATAAAAATATGTACGGATAGAGTTAATCATGCACAATCAATCATGTGTGCGTGTATACCAATTGAAATACCATTCATAATTTTGAACCTACATAAATTGATAAACTAGAATGAGTACACAAAAAAAAATGAAGATCAAGTGTGTAACTCATTGCTATCACCAACTTACATGTATATGTCAAAAGAATAGTCATATAAGAGCATACAAGATATGATCACCTAACCAACCACCCACTAAGGGTAGATATTTTCAAAAAAAACTATTTAAAATAATTTGAAAATATTACCATGTGAAAAAAAATATTTTCAAAAGAATACATGTGTTTGGTCAGAAAAGTAGCGCGAAGTAAAATTTCTTTAAGTGGATGAAAGTAACAATGGAACGATTCTGATTTTAAAAGAGGGGAGAATAACTGGTTTTCTCCTTTATTTAAGGCAGGGTTCTTCGTGCGGCGATGGAGAGTGATACTTGTCATCTGTTGACCGGCCGAATGGCAAGCTTCTCTTCTGAATGCTCTCAAAGATCAATCAGGAGGGAGCTCTGTTTTTAACACACTTAGTGTTTAGAGTCCAGCGATTTCTCCTTTCTGAAAAAGTAAGAGGAAAGCAAGATATGTTTAGGTTGAGAATTCTCAGTTCTCAAGCAAAGCATCCCTTTCTTTTTCTAGCTTCCTCTCCAAAAGTCCTCTCTGCCTAAAAAGAGAAAAGTCCCCCTTTATAGCTCCTCAGGCTATTATAGGGAGTCATAGGGGTATAATTGTCTCCTAAAATTCCTCCATAATATGATTAACTCCAACATTGTGTGGGGAGTTAATTGACCCAGTAACGGAGATAGGTTATAACAGAAACACAGGTCTCACGCTGGACATGTATTCGTGTTTGTATAGACGCAGGGCTTAAACCCGCATCTCCGTCAGAACACGGAGTTACTCAGACCCGCGTTTGAGAAGGAGCGCAGAGTTGCTCAGACCTGCATTGAAACAGGACATGGAGTTGCTCAGACCCGCGTTTGAAGTAAAACGCGAGGCTTCTCAGACCCGCGCTTGAAGTGGAGCACAGAATTGCTCAGATCTGCACTTTGAAATAGGACGCAGTGTTGCTCAGACTCGCGTTTGAAGTAAAATGTAGGGTTTTTCAGACCCACGTTCGATGTCGCGTTTCTTTTTGGACGCGAGGTCTACATTTTCATTGAAACGTGACCTTCACGTTGGGAGGTTCGCATCTGATGACTTGTCTTTAATGATTTTTAGACAGCCTACAGAACCCTCTCCAAAATTTTCGATACTCCGCGGTTGACTGCAATGGATTTCGGAATAATTTGGACTTCACGTTGATTTCGGATTCTTCGTGATTGGACTGGTAACCTTCCAAGATACCCTGAGCTTAAACCTATCTGGATTTTGGTCTTTGTGAGTGTATTGTTGAACTGCTTAAAACCTCCAAGAAAGATTGTCACAAGTATCTTAGAAATTCAATCTAGCACTTGTCATGAGCTCTGGTTTGTTTGTCGGTGTACTATTGAACCGGTTGAGTTGTCGATTACTTATGCCAGTATACTATTGAACTGATTACAGAAGTAGGGACATACTCCTTGTATGTGAGAGAACGCGGCCCTCATAGATGCGATTATCATGCAAACGCGAGCTTCAATGGAGTTGAGATGCGACACTAAGTTGTTGTAGAAACGCGGTTCTCAATTGCTATTGAGACATGACTCTCAATTACTGTTGAGATGTGGCTTTCAGTTTGAAAGTGAAGGTCACGTCAGATGCTTCCAGACGCGAACGCGAGTACCGCGTCAGACGCGTGTCTGTCTTAGATTGATCTCGAGATATGCGCCGCGTATCTCGGCCACTGAAAGGCCTATAAAAGACCCGGGTCTTTCAACAGTCAATATACTTGACTGTTCTTCTCCTTCAATCAGACCCATGTCTAAAGATCAAAAGCTCTCAAGCTTTCTCAGAGCCCACAAAGCTTCAAGTTTTTTCCAAATCTTTTCAAAGATTTCATTGTCGAGATGGCGCCAAAACTAAAGCAAATTGTTGCTTCGTCGAGCACCGCCGCTGCGCCAACGACTGTGGGTGGTTCTCTTCAGGAAGCCCCATTTCTTGTAAGTTAAATGGCTTTCGCCATTAGAACATGAAGAGACATTATCCCATAACTTCTTTTTAAAATTTCAAACATTCGGTTGAAGTTGAACAGTCAGTGCGGATCTCGTTGGTCCGCGTTTGATTTGTAAACGCGATTCTCGCGTTGATGAGCAGAACGCGTGTCTTCGTGATCCTAGCATTTTTCTGCTTTATCAGTGTGGCCTTCGCATCTGCGAATTAAACACGAGCTCAGGGGACTCCACGTCTTGAGACTTCTAAACGCGGGTCTCATTTGTAAAACTGGCGTTTGAGTCTCAGGACTTGGAAATTTTCTCTAGGTGTGAAGTCTAGACACGGGTTTTATGTGAGTCTCGCGTTTTAATCACAGAACGCGGGTTTTATATATTGAGCCCCGCATTTGAACTCCAACATTTAGTATAATTTCACTATTCTCAAAGTATTAACTTTGTGTTCTTCTATTTACAATGATGTATTTCTCGAACCCTATAGCGAAAAGACGTCATTTTGGCCATGTAGGTGGAACGGATTTGGATGTCGTCTCTGGCCTCAGCAGAATTGTGCCGGCTTTCACCGGGAAGGATTGAGAGCGGCGAACCAAGTTAAGTCAGGCAAGCTCGTGGACTCTCCGAGAGCTCATTACGGACAGGAGATTTGAATCGGATGCTCGTTCGCTGCTAAGAAAGTCAGATTTCTTATCCGGAGACTCTATTAACAAAGATGCAGAGGTGATGCTTGGCGGTAGCTACAAATGGCTTCATCGGCTTGGAGAACATCGCTTCTTTCTTTTGGACATCGAAAGGATGTTTTCTTTGTCATCCATTCAGTCGATATCCCTTCATTGACTGATGGAGTGGGATTTGACAGAGAGCAATCTGAAGTTTCTCTCGGGCAGATCTCTCATCACATGGTAATCCCTGGGATCATGACATGAACATAATCGAACTGCTGTCGGGTTCATCGGAGGTGGAGTATCCCGTAGGTGAGACCCCTCATCAGGCGGCCTAACCTGTTTATGGCTGTAAATGGTGATTTCCCAAAAGGTGAATTCCGGGCAATGGGATGGGTCTAGTCGTCGGACAATATTGGTGGTCCAAGATGGTGGGCTTCATCCTTGAAGATCTGATGGATGAGCTACTATAGACCGGTCTCTATAACACCATTCCGGCTGCTCAGTATGGCATCACACAGAGCAACCTTCATCCTTTTACCATGCTGGAGCGTTACAATTTGGAGACATGCACCTTCTTCAGCCCGATCGGGGGGATAAGATTTACTCTTCATGAAATGTACGAAGTCAATGGGTTGGCGATGGAGACATTTCCTATAAAGAATATGTCCCATCGGCCAAAAAACTGCACTTTATAGAGGAGAGTGCCCATTTAGTGTATGCGACATATTGGGAAGTGTTGTGTCACTTCCACATCTGCATTAAGCTCACTGTTTTGAGGTCTGGAGGGGTCAAACAGATGGCCTGGGTAGATTACCTTTTCAACGGTATGGGGGACAAGACCAACCAATTGACTCGCCTTGTTCCAAGTACAGATGCAAAAATTAAGGAGAGCATTAGGCCTCAATGTCCTCATATACTACAGAATCAGTCAAGGATACTTTCAGACCAGGCACAGTCTTTGAAAGTTTTCATCATCAAGCCCAGATCCCTATTTCTAATAGGGCCTTGCTAGCTGGATTCTTAATGTTGTGTTTAAAATGATGCATCATGCTGACACTTCCCCACGAAGTTACAGTGGCTGATATGATATACCCCGCTATCCTACTGGCGTTTGGCTGAAGTATTGCCTTCTTCTAACGATAGTAGGATGAATTCAGAGTGGGCTTCGGCTAATAACCAAGACATTTTGCAAAGTGAAAGTTCTGGTAGATGATGATGGCAATGTGCTTATTGACCAGCATGGTGATCCTAAGGTCAAGGTGCCTAATCCCAGAGTTGAACTTCCTTATACTTACTATTGCCCATCTCTGATGATAGCCGCGTACACATTAAAAGACTTTGTGCTATTTCTTCAAAAGTTAAAGCGCTCGTCTTGATAACATACCTATATATTCTACATTAGGAGGGCCATTCAGAGCGACTCCAATTATCAGTTAGTCCAATGCCTCCCCAACATTCAGGATGACGTCATATGGGGATCAATTTTTGGATATCGCGGGGCCAGATGGGTACAACACTTTGTCGATCAGTGTCTTCTGTTGGCTAATGAATATTTGAACCAGATATCTTGTTTTTCTCCAACGTGACACCTGCACGATCGAGTCGTATCTGCCAAGACGATTTGCTCACCAAATTGGGTATGATCAGCTCTATGTGGGGAACCCGAATACTGTCCTTCACTTCAGCAGGAACCTTTTTGAAAGGGCATGGGCGTGGTACTTCCAGGTGGCTGAAGGGATGGGTGCAATGTTCAGTTTTCCTCAGAGATCACTCAATGCATATACTAGCCTTAGCTTTTGCACTTGGTATGTTATTGCTGAAATGGTGCCGGGTTATGAGATCAATGCCTCATGTGTTAAAGTCATCAAGACCACCTATAGTGCTTATAAGGGATCCAAGACTGTTCGTAAGAAGAGAATGAATGAGTATTTGAAGGCTGAGAAAGAGGTCAGTGCATATGAAGCAGCAGGGCGCGTTGTAGAGGAATGCTCTGTAAGAAAGTCTCGCCAAGCCGTGGCGAAGCGTGCTAATCCATCCTCCTCTGCTAGTGGTTCGAGTCGTAAGAAGGCACGAAGAGAGCTTGGTGCTGAAGTTCCATCGCAGGGAGTTTCTCGACCAGAGTTGGGCCTTGCAGAGTCTGAGGAAGAGGAGGAGGTGGCTCCTCCACTCAATGGAGTCAGCGTAGTAGGGGCCCTACCACTTCAGAAGGAGTAGAGATTGCAAAGGGGCCTTAGTCAGAGTCTCCTTTAGCTTCCTTGATGATCTCAGGTGAAGGTACCGAAACGCAACCAGGCTCTCCAAGCATTATGATGCCGACCTTGAGGATACCAGAACCCAATTCGACTACTGGATCAATTGGTAGGAAAACTCCAATTACTGAGGATCCCTTGGTTCAAGTATCGTCTTCGTCGTATGAAGACGACGACCATGATATTTGGTCTGAGCCTGCCCCTTACGATGCCAGTAAGTTCTCACATGTGACAGAGGAGAAAATGCATGCAGCAGCCCCTGAGACAGAGCTGCCGTCTATGGAGACTACTACCACTAAAGGTATTCTTTCTTTTTCCCCATGGCTACTCTTATCAGATAGATGACATTCTAACATCTGCTTGGATAATATTTTACAGAGGACACTGCTAGTTTTGAAGGAGAAACCTCCTCAAATATTACTGAAATGATTGAAGAATTGACTAAGCCAGAAGGCACAAAAGTTCTCAAGATCAAAACCAAGGTGGCCTCTATAAATGCAACATCTGTGGCTGAGAAATCTTCTCAGCAAGGACAGCTCCCAAAGGCTATGTCTCCTAAACCTGGTAAAACATCAGAATTTGATACCCTCACTCTTAGTATTTTCACTGACATTGTCGTAATGACTACAGGTGATGCTGCACCGACTCAAGCAGAAGAGCCCGTCATAGACATTGGTGCAACGGACACTTCTATTGAGGCTTCGACAGAGAAGGTTCTCGTTATGGAGCATGTACCCAAGGTTGCCACACAGGAAGCTATTATAGTCCCCAATCTTGAATCTCCTATGGCGATCTTCGAGATGAGGCAACTTCTAACTTAACCTGCTCTTGCGTTCTTGGGAATGACAAGTGTTCCACCTTCGACTGCTGAGAGGGTCTCTATTGAGAATGTAGAGACTAAATTAGGAAGTACTACTTCGGTGCCAACACCGGCTATGAACATCTTGGAAGAGTTGTCTCTCTAAATGGTCAAGCAATTCTTCATCACAGTGGAGTATTGCGCTGAATTGGTGCTTTTGGGAGAAGTTTTTTCGAGTTTGCATGCGCACTCCTTGAGAATCAGGTTGAGAATATCTAGTAAATTGGGGGTTCTGATCGAAGCGAGAGCACATCAAGTGCTAGTCAAGCAACTAGGTACTTACTCGAAGGACCTTAGGAACCTGGAGAAAGTTAGTCCAGTTGCTGATGCTCAAAGGGTATCAGACAATCTTCGCGCCAATCAGGAATGAGAGCGTAAGGAGATTGAGGAGCGGATAGCTGAAGAAGCCCGTTGTCTTGATGATTTCAAAGCCAGCTATCAAAATTTAGTAGAGAACCTTCAGCGATCCGAGATAGTCACCAAGGGTGCGGGAGGTGTAATAGCGAGTGCTCGAGCTGCGATTGCTAAGGCACAAACTCTAATTCACGACAACGAGCTGAAGGTCGCGAATGAGAAAAGGAGAATGAAAGAACTCGAGGCTACTAAAAGTCAGGTACAATAGGAACTCGATGTCCATACTTCAAGATTGGAAGCTCTTCACGCATAGCTCGCTGCAAAGAAGCTTTTATCCGACGAGGAGTTGAGGGCCTGGACTTTAGCTGAGGTTGAAAAAACACGCAAAAGGGATATCCAGCGTCTTAGGGCCCAAATAAACTCTCTCGATGTGCGAGGTTAACTTTTTATAACCCTTTTGTAACACTCTATCTTATTGAATAAGAGAGTGTTTGTATCACTTTTAACTTTGATTATGAATAATAGAAGTGATAATTTTATCTTTAATTTTTTTTGTGTTTGTAAAATAGACAAATGAAAGCGATTGAGTTTGCTTGCTAGAGGTGACGATTAACATAGCAACTCAAGGTTTGGTAATTAAATTAAGGAATTTGAAAAAGTCACTGTCTGAGGTGTGATGTTTATCTTGACAGTAGTTGAATTCGTGATTTTTAAACAAATTTTTGTGGACTTTCTATTCTTTGATAAGAATAACAAGTGGAGTTTAATCCACTGAGGGATTTATGGAGATTTTTATTTCAGTGGTATAATATTAACATGACGGATTTGAATTTGCAACTTAAAACAAATTGAATTGTCAGAGGCGTGATATTAACTTAATAAGGATATATGTACTAGAGGTATGATATTAACTTAGCATCATGGAGATCTCATTTTAATTGAGAAAACTTAGAAATGTCACTACATAGGTTTAGTGTCAACTTGACAGCGAGGTGAATGCTATAGGTGTGATATTAACTTAGCATTTGATGTCTTCGGTTTTGATGAGAAAGCTCGAGGGAAGATCATTATTATAGGTGCAGTATTTAACTTAACAATGAAATGGATGCTAGAGGTGTGATTTAACTTAGCATAAAATGTCTCATTTCCGGTGGGAAAATTGAGAAAATCACTGTCATAGGTATAATATTAACTTAATAGAGATTTGTATTGCAATGAGCAATTTTGGTCAGTGGTGTAGTATTTAACTTGACCGAGATATTTTGCATTTTGAGCAATTTAGTGGATCTGCCATTCTATTGAAGAGAATTGACAAGCTGAAATTTTATCCGCTGGGAAAATTGAAGAACATCGTTGTTAGAGGTATAATATTAACCTAACAGCGATTTTGATTATGGTATGAGCAATATTGGTTAGAGGTGTAGTATTTAACTTGACTGAAAAATTTTGTGATTTGAGCAATTTTAGTGGACTCATCACTCTATTAAAGGGAATTGACAAGTTAAAATTTTATCCTCTGGGGAAATTGAAGGACATCATTGTTAGAGGTATAATATTAACCTAACAGTGAATTCGATTGTGATATGAGCAATCTTGGTCAGAGGTGTAGTATTTAATTTGACCGAGAAATTTTGCGATTTGAGCAATTTTAGTAGACTCGTCATTCTATTGAAGAGAATTGACAAGTTGAAATTTTATCCGCTGAGGATATTAAAGGAAATCACTGTTAGAGTATAACGTTAACTTAACAGTGGGGTATGTCAGAAGTATACTATTAACATGACAGGTTTGCTCTGTGATTATTTCATTGGGGAAACAATAACAATCTTTTTGTGGTTTTACCATTCCATGGACGGGAATTGGTAAGAGATTTTGGAGGGGAAGGCGGGATCAGGTCCCTCAAGATTTTTAGCAAACCCTCAACTATCAGCACATTTGGTATGCCTTTATCAACTACTGTTTGAGTTGGGCTAGCCATGCTATTCTCCTCAGCATGATGAATTGTTGAGAATTTTTCATTGGGCCTAAATACCTACTGCTTCCTCTATCCTTTAGCCGTCAGAAGCGTTGAATAAGTATAGTGTGCCTCCTGCAAGAAAGCTGAGGGCCACAGAGGTAAATATGAATTTCACGGGGGCTTTTCCCGGAGATTATCCTCCTCGTGGATTTCTTTTTGATCCTTATTTGGTTGCTAGATTTTGATATGAATGTAGAAACAATAGAATGGTTCTGCAAAGATGCGTCACAAAACTTCTTCAATGAGTTTAGCTTGATAAGCCATCAGATAAACTCATTTGATCCTCCATTTGATCGGTTACCACCTTTTGATATGAATATGGAAGCAGTGGAACGGTTCTGCAAAGATACATCACGAACCTTCTTCAATGAGTTTGGATTGATAAGCCATCAGATAAACTCATTTGATCCTCCATTTGATCGGTTACCACCTTTTGATATGAATATGGAAGCAGTTGAACGGTTCTGCAAAGCTACATCACGAACCTTCTTCAATGAGTTTGGATTGATAAGCCATCAGATAAACTCATTTGATCCTCCATCTGATTGTTTAGACCCTTTGTTGTCGAGTTTCGATCGATCGAACAGGAGCAGGAAGGTATGCCACCATTATATATAAAAATAGTCAGGCTAGATAAGCTATCCTTCTGGATGCTTATGCATGCTCGACTTCAAAATATAACATATTCTTCTAAGTTTAAGATTGGTGCATTTAGAGAAGAGTGACAAGGTTAAAGAAAAACATCTTTGTTATTTCTTCAATATTTACATCATGCATCATAATGTCACCACTGTTCCGTTGGTCTGATGTCGATCGACTGTGAGATGATTGGTTGAAGGAAGAAGCTTTTCTTTGGCGCTCTTCCAAACATCTTGGCTCTCGAACGTTTGATCGGAGGTGTAATGTTAACCTAATCATGAAAAGAGTGACAAAGCCAAAACTGAAGTTTTTAACTTTGTCTCTTCAATATTAACATCATGCATCGTGATGTCAACAATGTTCGATTGGCTCTGCGTCGATCGACCGTGATGTGATCTGTTGAAAGAAGAAGCTCTTCTTTAGTGCTCTTTCAAACATCTTGGATCTCGAAGATTTGATCAGAGGTGTAATGTTAACCTGATCATGAAAAGAATAACAAGGCTAAAACTGAAGTTTCTAACTTTGTCTCTTCAATTTTAACATCATGCATCATGATGTCGATATTGTTCGGTCGGCTCGACGTTGATCGACCGTAATACGATCCGTGGAAGGAAGAAGCTCTTCTTTGACACTCTTTCAAACATCTTGGATCGCGAAGCTTTAATCAGAGGTGTAATGTTAACCTGATCATGAAAAAGTGACAAAACTAAAACTAAAGTTTTTAACTTTGTCTTTTCAATATTATCATCATGCTTTGCGATGTCAATAATGTTCAGTCGGCTCGATGTCGATTGGCCGTGATGTGATTTATTGAAGGAAGAAGCACTTCTTTGACGCTCTTCCAAACATTTTGGATTTCGAAGATTTGATCAGAGGTGTAATGTTAACCTGATCATGAGAAGAGTGACAAGGCTAAAACTGAAGTTTCTAACTTTGTCTCTTCAATATTAACATCTGCATCACGATGTTAAGAATGTTCGGTCAGCTCGGCGTCGATCGACCATGATATGGTCTATTGAAGGAAGAAGCTCTTCTTTGGCTCTCTTTCAAACATCTTGGATCGCAAAGCTTTAATCAGAGGTGTAATGTTAACCTGATTATGAGAAAAGTCCCTCTAAAGATAGTACTTCTTCAAGAATCTATCGTTGATCGCCATCATGAGCGTATTGCCGTCCGGAGTTATAAGGCAGTATGCTCCATTTGAGTAGACTGACTCTATCACAAATGGTCCTTCCCATTTGGGTTAGAATTTCCTTTCGTCTTATGTGTCATAATCATGAATCTTCTGACAGCTAAGACAAGGTCGCCTTTCTTGAAAATCCGTTCTCTGACTTTCTTATTAAAGGCCTAGTAATCTGAGCTTGATAGAACTCGATTTGTTGTTAGGCTTGCATACTCTTGGAGGCGCAATCAATGCTTCTCTTCGTCCGTCATCCTGGTTATCAAGGAAACTCGGAGAGATGGGATTTGAATCTCCAGTGAAAATACAGCTTCACATCCGTATACTAAGAAAAACAGTATGGTGTTTGCTAGAAAAGCAGTAAGAATTAACTTGTAGCTTTGGGCTAACGGGTCGTGTCCATGAGGAGGAATGCGATGAAAGCGTTTTGATGTATTATTTCAAAAGCAAAGGTTGGTGTTGGTGTTTTTTCTTAGTTGAAAAGAGAGTGGAGAGTAAAGAGATGATTAAAAGAAAAATTAAAACTTGGAAAAGGGTTTGGAGAAAATAATCTTTAAAAGGCTTGAAGAGTGATTGATTATTTGTTTTAATATATGAAAAAAAGATTAGGGCTCACTATGTTACTTCTCAACGATATATTCTTCTCTTGAAAATCTCAGTGCCTCAACTTAATCATAGGCAAAAACTTAAACTTGAATGTTGAAAATCTTAGGTAAAGCAAATAAGATTGTTTGAAAAAGTTAACTCCTTTTTCAGAATTCATCTTGAACTTAATGTTAAATCATCAAGTTGTCTTTCAAGTATGAAATAAAAACAAGTTCAAGTGATGTTTTAGAAATGAAAGTTTTAGAAACTCAAACCCATCCTCATGTGCCTTCAAGAACACTTGCAAAGAAGCAAGGCTTAGCTTAAGGCATTCATATGATTCCGTTGGGTTCTTTGCACAAAAATCATTCAAAACAAGAGGGATCGAAAAGAGATGATAGTGAGCCCAGAAAGACAAATTTAGCTACTCATAATTGATGTAAAACAAGACATGTAAATGGAATGAAACATACCCATGAATTAGAGAAGAAGAGAAGTCTTGATTCTATATTGATGTCACTTTAACTTCAGATTACAATCACTCTTTTCCTCTCTCTCTCACTTGTCTCTGGACTGAACTACAAATTAAATACTGAGATACAACTTCTCATTAACTATCTAACAATGATCCTAAACCTTAAAAATAAAAAGAAAAATTTAAACTAGTCTTCTGCCCCTTCTTCTCTGTAGAATGCAGTATTTATAGGCAAAAATCAAACGGGAGAGAGCGTACGAAGATTTTGCTTCCCCTGATTCTTTTAGATAGCCGCGAAAACGCGACTTTGGCCGCATTTTAATGGCCTGGGTCTGGCCAGGTGGCCACACTCGGGGGATGCAGATCCCTGGTTTCGCGATCTTTTCTTATCTCTTGCTAGATTTTCAGATTTTTGATCCTAGATTTGACGAAACCTCCTTTGATCTTTGGCTTAACCAATTGATTTGTGAAGATCTGTTTCATCTAGTTTTTCAACTGATTTTATCTTCCTTGATTTTTATTGATCTTTAGCTGGGATCGTCTTTATCCTCCTGAATATTTGTTCCTTCTTTATTTAGATTTAAATAAGAATTAAAGTGGGATTTTGGGCTCAATTTCTTCCTCCCCCTTATTAATGGGCCTGCATTTTATACTGGAAAAATATAAGACTAAAGACATGATATATTAGACAATAATTATGGAAATGTGACATTATATATGCAATATAGGTGACCAATCATGTGGTTTTTGTTGGAGTTCTCACCGTTGTGCGGTAGGCCCATAGGCATTCGTCTAATTTGTCGTCCCAGTCACGTTGACTTTTGAGACAAATTTCTTTAGTAGCTTTCTAATAGTCTTGTTGAAGGCTTCTGCAAGGCCGTTGGCAGCTGGATAGTATGCTGTTGATGACATACTTTAAATTCTGAATTTATTATAGAACTTTTGAAATGCTTGGCTGACGGATTGGGGTCCATTATCGTGGACGATTTATTGGGGTACACCGAAGCGGTAGAGTACATGATGTTTGATGAATTTGATCATATTCGATGCCTTTACTTCCTTCAGGAAATAGCTTCTACCCATTTAGAGAAGTAATCTGTTATGACCAAGATGAAGCGATGTCCTTTGGATGTTGGTGGGTGATTAGTCTCTAATTTTGCATAATTTGTATCACATCTTCACATTAATTTCATATTAAATTCTGCTAATAAAGCTTTGCTTTCTTGATTCTAGGTCCATGGTGTGCAATGAAGAAGAAGACCCTAAATCACCATTTAATTGGTGATTAAAAGCCTATTAAAGATAGCCATTGACCTAGAGAGCTGATTTTGTGAAAACCAGGGGCTGCAAAGAAGAAACCGGGCACATGGCCTGACAGGGAACAAACGGGACCGCGCGCGGCCCTAGTAGGGCCGCGAAAACGCGGCCGTACGGTCGCGGCCCCGGCCGCATTTTGGGCCAGGGCCTGTCCCCTGGCCCCCCTCTTCCCTGGTGGCTATAAATACCCCCTTGGGTTCCAGAGAAGGGATATATGCAGAGTTTTAGGAGTAGTTTCATCTTCATGTTGTAGTTTAGGGTATTTTAGTTTAGGTTAGTTCTTCTTCCTCCATTGTATTTTTATTTTGTAGATCTTGTAATAGGGAGAGAGAGTAATATATGCTTGGAATGCAAGAGTGCTTGTAATAGAAGGTGACAATCTATGAAAGGTGCTCTCTTTACCTCTCTATGTTTTCTTCTCTCCAATCTCTTTTACATGTGTAGCTAACTTTTCTCTTATGGTAACTAACTACTAATCACTAACTTGCTAACTTCTTTTATGATAATCCACATGAATCTAATAGCCTTGGTTTGGCCTTGCTCTTGCAAGAGCCATTGATGGCTCATGATGATGGATCTAACACTCTAACTTCCTAACCACTAACAAGCTAACATTACTTTACTCCATGCTTACTTTTCTATAGTATTGATGGTTTAAGTATAGCTTGCACTTGTTTGATGAGTTGGGTTGTGATGAGTTACATATGGGTCATGCTTTGAATCGCTCTTGAACCAAGGACTAGTGATGGCCAGTGATACATGTGAGGCAACTATCACTAAGAGGTTAGTAGTGGAGTCATTAGTAGTTAGTGCCGTGAGTTTTCTTTCTTTTTCACTTTGTTTAGAAGCATTCCAAAAACCACAAAATATTCTTTTCTATGTTTCTCACTTCTTTGTGTTTCACCGTACTTCTCTTTTCATTCTTTTCTTTTCATTCTTTAAAACTTTGAAGAATCTTTAACAAACACGTGAATCAACCGGTAAAGCTTCTATCGCCTCCCATCCTTGTGGATTCGACTCGTTTTAGCCTCTATGATATAACGGAAGTATCGAGGAAGCCAAAACACACACACTTTAAATATCGATTTCAAAACAAACACTTTTGTGTGCGGTTTTCCCCCGATCAATTTTGGCGCCACTGCCGGGATGGGAACGGTTTGATTTCACAAGTTTGTTAACTTTTGTTCTTTGTTTTTTTTTGGTGTGCAGGTTAAATTTTAGCATTACAGAAGTCCACACTTGCTCAAGTGTGGTCAGGTAACTTCTTGTACATTCATATACTCTGCTACTAATTTTTGTTTATATTACTTGTACACTGTAAATAATTGTAAGAACTAAAATACAGAAATTGGATGTTTTAAAACGGTTTAGACATTTATATCTAGGCACGCGTCAATTTTTCCAATATACTGTATTTTATTCTTATGTTGTTGTGATACTGATAGGAGGTGTACATATTGCATTGCATATAATTAGGACAAACACTTCAGTGATTTACTCGCTTTTTTGTGTTCATCTTATCTATATTGCACACTTGCACAAATTAAACTTAAGAGCAACACCCAATACACATAAGGTGGGGAAGTTATTACCCCCCTTAGCCCAAAAATCACCTCCCCACTCACACAACCCAAGCCTAATAAAAATTGCTAGACGCTGGCCCCTAGGGACATCTCGGATTCATTTAGGAGATTGACCTAAGGGGGAAGTTGTTAGAAGTTGACTCTTACTAAATCGGTGTCTAAGGTTGGGGATTGAGAGGCGAAACCTCGAAGAACGGTGGTTTGGCATAATTAGGCCCGTTGCCCCGGCACGGATACCTCCCACTGATCTTGCCCCTACCTGGCCGATTAACTCGTGGTCAGCTTCTGACAATAGACCCTCCGTGGACAGTCTAACCAGTTAGGAGTCGTCTAGGTCCAAGTCAACCCTAGCATAGGCTTGTTTTCTTTTCTTTGTTTGTTGTTTGTTTGTTTTCTTTTTTTTGTAAATTGTGAAATGGATTTTAACAACAATAATTCTTTCAATCATGATATAAATTCATATTTCACTCTGACCTCATTTGACTCGGATAACTCCAGCCCGGCTATGTACAACATGAACCAACCATATATGCCGAGTTGGGATTATCTGACTCAATATGACCCTTATCCTCAATCATATGATTATAATCTTCAAAATAATTTCAACTATTCACAGAGTTCATGGGGATTCAACTCCCCCGAGTCTAATTTTCAACCACCTTGTCCATAATTTTATTCCCCGATTTTGGTTCATATACTCCTTTTCCTGTTCCACCACCTGAAGAAAAATCTGATTTGTAAAGGAGTATAGAAGAGTCCCTACAACAAATGCAAAATTTGCTCAATTCACAATCCTTCCCATATCAAACTCTACATACTCCTTTTTAGAGCTTCCAATTGAAGAAGAATCTGAGTTAGAAAAGCGTTTGGAAGTCTTTTGTGATAGAATGCAAAACATGTTGGACTCCTCATCTCAACCAAATTTTCAAGAGTCCTACTCATGTTTTCCAGTCTCACCTATTCAAAAATGAACAAACTTCAATACTGGACTTGAGTATGAAACCTTGCGTGAGTCCGAGCAGCAACCGCAAAATCCGATGGACTCACAATTTCACCACAATTTCTAAAATCAACTTCCATACTCATCTTTTCAAGAAAAACCAATTACAAAAAGTATGGAAGACATGATTCAGACTCAACATTCTGTTACCCTGTCTGTCAGTAGGTTAGACTCAATAATGAGCGATCTGATCAATGAGAGCGAGGAAAATCTTTCTTGTCAACCATTGACCAATCCTTATATCCCTAACTCTACTGATTGGACCCTTGAATCATGTCATTTTAGGGAATCCAGATTCAATTTCAGAACATACATTCGAACTTGACCAAACTCCAAGTTATGAAAGTCACCTGGACATTCTGGCAAGTATCCCTTCACTGAAATTAAAATCGAACCTGAATGTGATCTGGATCCTGAACCTCCGGTTGGGAATTCCATTTCATTTTTGATTCAACAATGACTCCGGTATCTTTACCAGATTTTTTCTCTATTCCGGAGTCAACATTAAATCCTGTACCCGTACACTGTGAAATTGAATCATCAATATCTTATGATCACACTATGGGGAAAGTGTGTGAACATCAATTCTTTAGTTTGGACCCGATTTTTGAACCAATTTCGACTCTCATTGTTGACTCTCGACTTGATCTGAGTCAAATTCCTGAGTCGGTATCAGTTTTTATTCCTGATCCCTTTGAGTCCAACTCCATCAT
The DNA here is from genome assembly GCA_038442645.1 of Agave tequilana. Classification (NCBI taxonomy): domain Eukaryota; kingdom Viridiplantae; phylum Streptophyta; class Magnoliopsida; order Asparagales; family Asparagaceae; genus Agave; species Agave tequilana. Next base: position 135,718 of record JAVJIF010031636.1, on the reverse strand, counting down.
CTTCCAAAATCACACTTCATTGTTGGACAAGACTGTTGAAGAAATGACTCAATAATTATTTTTGAAATTTGAAATTAGATGGGGTTAAAATTTTCAATAAGACCATTCAATCAATCATTCTTTTATTGGGTCATGTTAGAGAGGTCATTGGTGGGTTCCTTCAAGTTCCACGATATCTTGATTGGGTAGCAACGCTTGGCCCAGTCAGACCACCACCGGAACCACCACCAAGAGGTAATCTTCCTTCCCTCTCCATTTGTTTCATGTCTATACACATTCACGATGCATTAAGGACAATGCGTGAGATAAGTGTGGGGGAGGGTTTACTAACATAGTTAGTTTTACATTTTCTTTCTTTTACACTTCTTTAAAAAAAATATATAAAAAAAATTTTCTTTTCTTTTACAAAACTTTTTGAAACAAGAAAAATAGTTTTGATTATTTTTAAGAAAATTAAGATTATCTTAGGAATTAGGAAGACCTAAAATTATGAAATTTTAAACCAAGCCAAAATAATAGATCTTGTTTAAACTTTAGGATAAGAAAGTAAGATTGAAAAAATATTTGATCTTGAATTTTTTGTCTTAGATTTATGCACTTCACACTTATACAATTTTGGGATTGAAACAAAGACTAAAAATGCCATAAAAATATATATATTAAAAAAATTATGATAAATAAAAATCATTTATTGAAGTTGGATAATTATGTCTCAGGAAGCATGATTATTCATACCTAAAACGGTGGACAAAAACAAAATAATCCCCTTTAGTTTTGTGGCCTTGTTTACTCGAGTCCTTAAGTCCGAGGGATGTTTTCTCATCTGGTGCCCTAAGACCATCTGGTTTGGGAGTCACCGGCTAAAGGCTCACTACCCGGGTAAATAAGAAAGCCTAAGAAAACTAAGGGAAGAAGAAAAAAATATATATATAATATAATAATATAAATAAATGGCATGAAAGTTAGAGTCGAAATCCCAAAAATCTTCACAGTCCACAAAGTGCATATTTTTAAGAATTTTATGAAAGATCAAAGAGTCAATTCAATTTTAAATTCTTATATTTAATTTGTAACAAGATTTTTTTACATTTTGACTTAGTTTAAGAAAGAACAATTTCTGGTTAACCTATGACCATGGATCACTTATATTTTCACAAAAATACTTAACACTTTTCTCTATTTCAAAAAGCATCTTCAAAATACTAACATTTGATTTCTTTCTTTATGGATTTTGTGGGTGTAATCCACTGAAAACTCTCAGGAGACAAAACTCCTCCTCTAGGGGACACTTAGAGGTTTAACGGCTTGTTGTACATGCTTAGTGCAATCGCGTCACCTGCGAAAGTGGTGTAATAATTTCGTAGTTTTTTGTTTTGTTCGGGACGAGCAAAAGATAAGTGTGGGGGTGTGATTAGTCTCTAATTTTGCATAATTTGTATAACATCTTCACATTAATTTCATATTAAATTCTGCTAATAAAGCTTTGCTTCCTTGATTCTAGGTCCATGGTGTGCAATGAAGAAGAAGACCCTAAATCACCATTTAATTGGTGATTAAAAGCCTATTAAAGATAGCCATTGACCTAGAGAGCTGATTCTGTGAAAATCAGGGGCTGCGAAGAAGAAACCGGGCACAGGGCCTGATAGGGGACAGACGGGACCGCGCGCGGCCCTAGTATGGCCACGGCCCCGGCCGCGTTTTTGGCCAAGGCCTGTCCCCTGGCCCCCCTCTTCCCTGGTGGCTATAATACCCCCTGGGTTCCAGAGAAGGGATATATGCAGAGTTTTAGGAGTAGTTTCATCTTCATGTTGTAGTTTAGGGTAGTTTAGTTTAGGTTAGTTCTTCTTCCTCTATTGTATTTTTCATTTTGTAGATCTTGTAATAGGGAGAGAGAGTGATACATGCTTAGAATGCAAGAGTGCTTGTAATAGAAGGTGACTATTTATGAAAGGTGCTCTCTTTTCCTCTCTATGTTTTCTTCTCACCAATCTCTTTTATATGTGTAGCTAACTTTTCTCTCATGGTAACTAACTACTAACCACTAACTTGCTAACTTCTTTTATGATAATCAACATGAATCTAATAGCCTCGGTTTGGCCTTGCTCTTGCAAGAGCCATTGATGGCTCATGATGATGAATCAACACTCTAACTTCCTAACCACTAACAAGCTAACATTACTTTACTCCATGCTTACTTTTCTATAGTATTGATGGTTTAAGTGTAGCTTGCACTTATTTGATGAGTTGGGTTGTGATGAGTTACATATGGGTCATGCTTTGAATCGCTCTTGAACCAAGGACTAGTGATGGCCAATGATATATGTGAGGCAACTATCACTAAGAGGTTAGCATGTTAGTGGAGTCATTAGTAGTTAGTGCCATGAGTTTTCTTTCTTTTTCACTTTGTTTAGAAATATTCCAAAAACCACAAACATATTCTTTTCTATGTTTCTCACTTCTTTGTGTTTCACCGTACTTCTCTTTTCATTCTTTTCTTTCTTTTCTTTTCATTCTTTAAAACTTTAAAGAATCTTTAACAAACACGTGAATCAACCAGTAAAGCTTCTATGCCTCCCATCCTTGTGAATTCGACTCGTTTTAGCCTCTATGCTATAACAGAAGTATCGAGGAAGCCAAAATACACACACTTTAAATATCAATTTCAAAACATACACTTTTGTGCGCGGTTTTCCCCCGATCAGTGGGCTGATGGCTCTAATAACGTCTATTCCCCACATCTCAAATGGCCATGAAGAAGATGTTGGATGAAGATATCTCGGTGCTTGATGGACGAAGTCACCGTGGATATAACATGCATGGCATCACTTAGTATAGGCGATGACGTCTGGGATTATCTTCGACCAATAAGAGTCAAGTCTTCTAAGCTGATCTCCGAGTTTAGGTCCAGGTTGGTAAGCTCCACATGTACTGTCATGAGCTTCTTAGAGTGCCTCCTGTGCCTCTTTGTGTGAAAGGCATCAGAGTAGGATTCCATCGTATGATCGGCGATACAATATTCGCATGATCACATTGTAATAGAACCGAAGAGCTTTCCTTCTGATGGCAGCTACCTCTTTGGAGTCGTCGGGAATTACGCCATATAGGACAAAGTCAATGTAAGAGAATTGCCAATTCTAGGCTCAAGACTTGTCGAAGTCTCAAGAACGTCTTTAACTTGAAGGTCTCCTTTTGGGATTTTACTGTCTTCAAGGGCGAATTTGCAACAGTACAAGTCAAACTGTAGACGAGTACTCTCTCTGTGGCTCCGACTGGAAGAGCCAAAGAAGTAGCGAGAGACGCCAATGCATCTGCATGTGCATTTTGCTGACGTGGTACATGGTCAATGTAGAAGTTTTTAAACTCTCAACCATGTCAATGGTCGCATTGTTATAGGGCACTAAGTCTTCATGTCGTACTTTGTACTCCCCGCGAACCTGGTTGATGATGAGCTTTGAATCACTGTACGATTCAAGATTTTTGACTCTAATCCCTTCAGTAAGTTGCATCCCGATCAAGAGGGCGTTGTATTCTAAGACTTTGTTGGAACACGACTCAATTATTGAGAATGCACGAGAGATCATATAATTATGTTGGGAAATGAGTACTACCCCAACACATGCGACGATATTTCCCTCTAGACTTGTCCTTGACGCTCTGTCGAAGAATAGTTGCCACACTTGTTCTTCTGAGGAAGTGTTGATCAAGTTAACTTTTGCAATCTCGTCCGGGAGAACGTCATAAAGTTTGAAGTTTCTGAAACTAGACGATTGGCCAGGAAATCTGTCACAGCTTGACCTTTGATCGCCTTTTGTGGCATGAATCCCATCTCGTAATGTGAGAGCAATATGACCCATTTTGCTAATCTATAATTCAGCGTAGATGGTCTTGTCTTGAGCAATCGCAAGGTATTAACTCTGGAGATGAAGTGAATGTGTCGCCCCATAAGGTAGTGTCGCATCTTCTGGATGACGAAAAGTAACGCTAAGCATTCTTTCTCGATTGGGTTGTAATGCTCCACCCGAATCATTGTTCTACTTAAATAGTAGATTGCATGTTCGTGGTTTTGATCATCGTTTTGAGCTAGTAAAGCTCCCAAGGAATTATGCATCGCTCGCACATAACAGAAAAGATTTTCCTGATACTGGAGCTATCGAAACGGGCAGGTGTGTCAGATACTCCTTGACCTCTTCGAATGCTTCTTGGCAAGCATTATCCCAAACGAATGAGACTCTCTCCTTCATTAACTTGGTGAAGGGTTGGCAGCATCCTGAAAGATTTGATTTAAATCTCCAAGTATATGCCAATCATCCCTGTAAGCCTCTGAGTTCTTTAAGATTTCTCAGAGTTTGCATCTCTTAGATGTCACGGATTTTCTCTGGATCCAAGTGGATTCCTTTGGATGTAACAACAAACCCAAGATATTTTTCACTGGCTACCCCCAGGAAGGACTTGGTTGGGTTCATCTTCAGTTGGTGAGCCTGCGTGATGTCAAACACTCTCTTCAGGTCTGCAATATAATCACCTTTGTCACGACTTTTCACAGTGATATCGTCGACGTAGCATTCTACGGACTTATGTATATGCTTATGGAAGATCGCATTCATGGCTCATTGATAGGTTGCACCAGCATTTTTCAAGCCAAAAGGTATTATTGTGTAGCAGTATACTCCTAAAGGCGTCCTAAAAGATATATTCTTTTCATCTTCAGGGTACATTTTTTTTTGATTATACCCTGATAAGCCATCCATAAAAAACATCCTCTCAACATCGCACGTATTGTCAATCATGCATCCATGATCGAGAGAGGGAATTCTTCCCTAGGACAAGCGATATTTAGATTGCGGTAGTCGATGCAAATTCGGATCTTTCCATTCTTCTTGGGAACAGGCACTATATTTGCCACCTAATCAGGATGTTGCTCTTCCCTGAAGAAACTGGATCTATAAGCTTCTTGACTTCTGATTTGATTGCTTCCATGATCTCGGGATGGAACCGTCGTTGCTATTGTTTGACTGGCTTAGCGTACGGATTGATGTTGAGACAATGTATGACAATCTGGGGATCGAGCCCAGGTATGTCCTCATAATTCCAAGCGAAGATATCTTTATACTCTCGTATGAGATGTATTAGGTCTTCTTTCTCAAAAGGTGACAAGTTCTCACTTATAAAAATGGGCTTGGGGTTAGCCTCATCTCCAAGATTTATCTGAGTCACTTTATCCTCAGTGGGTGGTTCGAATTATTCAAACCATATGTCTCAAAAAGTATTTAAGTGCTTAATTCATGAATCCGAGCCCAACTAGACTAATCTTCATATTTAAAGGTATCTTCTTCGCCATCTTTTAAATAGATGGTTGATGCCATATTTACAGAGAGACTTTAGAAGATATCACTGATGCTAACATCATGAGTCCCATGATGATGTTGCTGATAAGATATCATGATAGACCTCTTCTTCAAACTCAGAATCTGACGAGACTGGCGTAGATACGTAACCGAGTCCTCTTCGGACCTTCTGACAATAGTCGGGGTCTTTGCCTTTCGGTACAAATGAACGAAGTAGCACTCACTTTCCTATGCCAAAATTAAGGCCCAATCCTTTGGTAAGATCGTACCCCATCCTTTCCATCATGTGACATAACTTTTGTCTATAATGAAAGGATTGTGGAGACTCAGAATTACCCCCTGAGCTTTCACATGCTATGGGCTGAGTTTCAATTCGTCCAAATAGAATTGGTTTTTAACCTTCCCGCCTGGCTGATACTTCAAAGAGAGCATTATGTGCATCTCTGATCTTTTCGCGAACCATAAGAGATGACTTCACTGGTGCACGCAATGATGTAAGAGCATTCATTACTGATGAAGGGTCACTGTCTATGTTTGTACTGGTATTTAACGGTATAAAGTCAGAAGCAAATGTAGAAAATAAGCCAAATCTAAATTTTCATTGATAAACCACTCACCTTCAACATTGGCGGTGGTATCAAAATCGAGCTTATCAATGCTCGTTACAAAGAGATTTATTTCCCAGAGACATTCCTCTTCTTCTGGCTCTGTATCTGTTTCTTAGCCAAAGTCGGGTTCTTCTGGGTGTGAATTCCCATCAACCTCAAGAGAATCCTGATAGAGGAGGGAATCCGTAAAATAATTCTCGACTCCTTTGAACGGATGCCTTTCGGCAATCAATATTCTCACTTTTCATCTTCATCAACATACTTCATTACTTGATGAAGTGTGGATGAGACGATGAAGTTGCGGTGGATCCAAGGTCTTTCCAGCAGCAAATTGTATGAGGTGTCAGCGTCAATGACATAACATGACACCATGGAGCTCAGGTCTCCAGTTTGACATCTGAGTTTGATTTTCCCCATCGGGTGCATACCATTAGCGTTGAAGACATAGATAGTTGTCTGAGTGGCGCTTAACCGGTGGGTGGGGATCCCCAAATGCTGCATGACCCTGTGGGGCATAATGCTTAACACAGATCCCGGATCAACCTGAATACGATTAACTTCAGATGATCAAATATACTTTTATAATACAGGGGTCTATCATATTTTCCTTTAACTTGCATGTCTTTTAAGGTGAAGGTGATGCAGGGAAACTTCGTCGAGATGTGGTGGCAATGGTTGCCTTCTTCCTCTCCACATATAGTAGGAATCTGGGTCATGAAAATCTCTGCATCTGCTAATACTTCTCTTAAGGCATCTCTTGTAGACTTGGAAAGCCTTAAGAGTTCATACAAAGTGATTCAAGTATGGATGTTGGCCAGTTGAGGCATGACATCAAAACGGAAGGGAGTTGATGGCGTTTTTGAAGAGCTTTGACATACTGAAGCTCTTTCTGTTTTTCCATGGATGGCCTCGTGGACTGCTCGATTGTCTCCTCAGCTGGCTGGGGGAGTCTACCATCGGCTCACCATACTATTTCAAGTACTGCTTGTCGGATCGAGTCTTTGACGTGGGAGGTGCGCCTGTGTCATCAGCAAAGGATGACTCCTCTTCTTCTGAACTAGTGAGGGAGGTGACAACCTCTTCAGTCTCTCTTGTAGAGATACCCACCACATTGCTGGAGGATGCTTTGGCCTTGCCTTTAGACTTTCTGCTTGTGACAGTCATCCACTGCTGGCTTTCAACAATGTTAGGATGGACCCATTTTGTCTCTCCTCGAGGAGTATGAATGAGAATAAGACCTTTCTTCTTCTGGTTATGAGGATCCGTATTGATCACTCTTAGTTCCCCTTTCAGTATGGAAACCACTTCATTTGTACTGGCGGGAGATTCTGACCGAATTGAATAGGTGACATGGTTGTCATGTTTGCAGTTACCTTCATCTATTTTGGACGGAGTTTAAGCACCTCCGCGTCAATCAGAGCCTGAAGAACATCTTTGAAGATGTAGCAATTCTTGGTACCATGTCCCAGCATCCTGTGATATAAACAGTACTGGGATCATCATACTTTCCTACCTCTTTAGAATGTCTGATCTCTGGTAATTTTAGTTTGTTACTCGTTTGGAGTAACTTAAACAAAGAGACTACATGCTCATCTTTGAAGGAGTACAATTTATTAGTACATGCTTGGCTGGAAGCTATTCCTCCTCTTACTAACTGGGTCTTCGAAGGTGATTTGAGTATCCCTCCTCCTGGGTTGGGAAGATGACTCTGGGGCTCATCGCGTTAGTTTATCGGGTCTTGGTTTGCTATTTTCTTCAGCTCTTACCTGGGCGATAATTTCTTCCGCTTGTTCACCTTGTAGCACCAACTGCTTCCAAGTGCGATCGTCTGCCACCCTATTTATGCGAGTAGAAAAGTTTGCAGATTATGATGGCACGCCTCCACCAGTGTTGATTGGGTCATGCTGCTGGGACAATAGAGTGTCATGCTCCAAAATCTCTCAATGTAAGTTTTGATGAACTCTCCTTTCTTTTGCTTGCTGCAAAGAGAGTTGGCACTGATATTTTCTTATCGTCTTCAAAGAAACTAGCCAAAAACAACTTCTCAAGGTTGGCCAATGTCTTGATCGAGCTGGCAGGAGGTTTCATGAACATTCAAAGGTGGCCCCTTTAACAGTGCCAATGAATAAACGAGCCTAATAGCATCATTCAACACTACATTCCCAGTTTGGGATTTAAAGTAGTATATGTGTTGGTTTGGTGACCCTTTACCGTCAAAAGTATGGAGGGTCGGTGTCTTGAACTTGGGAGCATAACGAGTTGTATCCCATTCTGCTGGGTAGGGTCGGATTATCCATACGTCTTGAAGACCGCCTCGGTTTGCTAGGGCTTCAAGATGTTGCTCCAATTTACTCATCCTCTTGGAATGGTTGCTCTCGTTTTCTAAATTATCCTCCTCTTCAGATGAAGATTTGGGAGGCTCAGAGTTGGAATGCTCTTCATGCTCAGTGTTTGCAGAAGATGAGCTCTCCTCTTCCTTCCGTTTGCCCTTGGACTTCTTAGAAGGAGTTCTACTTTTTAATTTCTTTTTCTCCTTGAGCAGTTGTGACAGCTGCTTAAGGGCATCGATAGATTCTTGCTGAGCTCGAATCCTCTTGAGTTGTTCCCTTTGGACCCTGGCCTGCTCTTCGAATTACCTGGCAACTTCCTCAGGAGTTCCCGTTATGTAAGCAAAGGTGGTTATCTCCGAACTAGAATTCGAAGATTGGAATTCAATGATGGCAGAGTGCTCATCATTCACCTTAATTCCCTTGGCCAACAAACAGTAGTCGACTGGGGCAATTGTTCCCATGCGGGTCTGAGTGTGTCGGTAGACCTCTTCAGGTTCAACAAGAATGTCCTTCAAACCCAGAGATTGATCAACATCCAACTCATCTATACTAACAACAAGTTGCTTACCTTTGGACTTGCATGGTGTGAAATTTGGCCCACCATGTTTGCAGTCACTTTTGGGTACTCAACATCAGAGAATAATTTCTTCTTTCAGGACCGTCGTCTTTTGGCTGAGTTTGAAGCCGCTGACATCCGATTGAAAATCAAAGGCTTGGTTATCTGAAAGCTACAATGGCAATTAGAGAGTACTGCTGAGATGAGTAGCTCGCAGTGACATTGAGGAATGATTTGATGTGCACTCCTCTTCCTTGTTAGGTAGTGCCTTAGGTCCGTCTTGGGGACATCTGAGGAACTAGCCTCGAACCCTCAGAGATGAGGGCTTTTTGGCTTTTTTATGTCTTGAAGACATGCCATTCTGAACGCGAGTCTCATGTTTTTTTTGTTGAAACACGGGCCTCATGTGGTGTTGAAACGCGGATCTCCAGTATTGGCTCAGCTTGCCTCAGAATGCGAGCCTTGCGTTTTAAATTAGAGACGCGGGAGTTGTAATCGGGGGAAAACCGTGCACAAAAAGTGTGTGTTTTGAAATCAAGATTTAAAGTGTGTGTGCTTTGGCTTCCTCGATACTTCCATTATAGCATAGAGGCTAAAACGAGTCGAATCCACAACGATGGGAGGCGATAGAAGCTTACACAGTATGTTCACGTGTATGTTAACGGTTCTTCAAGGTTTTAAAGAATGAAAAGAAAAGAAAATAAGGAATGAAAAGAGAAGTACGGTGGAAATAAAGAAGTGGGAAATATAGAAAAGATTGGTTTTTGTACTTTTTGATATTTCTAAAATAAAGTGAAAAAGAAAGAAAACTCACGGCTACTAACTACTAATGACTCCAGCAACACGCTAACCTCTTAGTGATAGTTTCTTCACATATATCATTGGCCATCACTAGTCCTTGGTTCAACAGTGATTCAAAGCATGGCCCATATGCAACTGATCACAACCTAACTCAACAAACAAGTGCAAGCTACACTTAAACCATCAAAACTAAAAGTAAACATGGAGTAAAGTAATGTTAACTTGTTAGAGAGTTAGGAAGTTAGAGTGTTAGATCCATCATCTGAGCCATCAATTTCTCTTGCAAGAGCAAGGTCTAGTAGAGGCTATTAGATTCATATGGATTATCATAAAGAAGTTAGACTAGTTGGTGGTTAGTAGTTAGTTGCCATGAGAGAAAAATTATCTACACATGTAAAAGATATTAGAGAGAAGAAAACAAAGATAAGATAAGGAAGCACATTTCATAGATTGTCACCTTCTATTACAAGCACTCTTGCTTCCCAACATATACCATTCTCTCTCCCTATTACAAGATCTATAAGAAATGGAAAATACAAGGGAGGAAGAAGAAGAAAAACTACACTGCCCTAAACTACAAAATAGAAATGAGAACTATCCTAAAACTCTGCATATCCCCCAACTGAAGAACCCAGAGGGGTTTTTATAGGCACCAGGGAAGAGGGGGCCAGGGAACAAACCCTGGCCCGAATCAAGGGGCGCGCCGCAGCCGTACGGCCACGGAAACGCGGCTCGTACGCGCGGCGCTTCGAGCCGCGCGCAGTCCTTTTTGTCTCCTGTCAGTGTCTGATCCCGGTTTCATGATTTGACGCCTGAGCTGACGAAATCTGCTCCCTAAGGTCAATGGCTAGTTGGTAGGCCTTTAATCACCCATTAAATGGTGATTTATGATTTTCTTCTTCATTTGCACACCATGAACCTAGGATCAAGCAAGCAAAGCTTTATTAGTAGAATTTAATATAAAATAAATGTGAAGATGTGGTATAAAATATGCACTTTTAGAGACTAATCACACCCCCACACTTATCTTTTCCTCGTCCCGAGCAAAACAAAAAACTAAGGAATTACACTACTTTCGTAGGTGACGCAATTGCACTGAGCATGTATAACAAGCCATTAAACCTCTAAGTTTCCCCTAGAGGAGGAGTTTTGTCTCTTGAGGATTTTTAGCGGATTACACCCACAAAGTCCATAAAGAAAGAAATCAAATGTTAGTATCTTGAAAATGTATTTTTGAAATAGGGAAAAGTGTTGAAGTATTTTTGAGAAAATATAAGTGATCTAAGGTCAGAGGTTAACCAGAAATTGTTATTTCTTGAACTAAGTCAAAATCCAAAAAAATCTTGTTACAAATTAAATGTAAGAATTTAAAATTGAATTGACTTTTTTGATCTTTCATAAAACTCATAGAAAATATGCACTTTGTGACCAGTGAAGGTTTTTGGGATATCGACTCTAACTTTCATGTCATTTATTTATATTATATATATTTTTCTTTTTTTTTTTTTTCTTTCCTTAGTTTTCTTAGGCTTTCTTATTTACCCAGGTAGTGAGCCTTTAGCCGGTGACTCCCAAACCAGATGGCCTTAGGCACCAGATGAGAAAACATCCCTCAGACTTAAGGACTCGAGCAAACAAGGCCACAAAACTAAAAGGGATTATTTATTTTTTGTCCACCGTTTTAGGTGTGAATAATCATGCTTCCTGAGGCATAATTACCCAACTTCAATAAGTGGTTTTTATTTATCATTATAAATTTTTTTTTAATATATTTTTTTATGGCATTTTCAGTTTTCGTTTCAATCCCAAAAATTGTGTAAGTGTGAAGTGCATAAATCTAAGGCAAAAAATTCAAGATCAAATTATCTTTTCAATCTTACTTTCTTATCCTAAAATTTAAACAAGATCTATTATTTTGACTTGGTTTAAAATTTCATAATTTTAGGTCTTCCTAATTCCTAATATAATCTTCATTTTCTTAAATATGAATCAAAACTATTTCTCTTCCTTCAAAAAGTTTTGTAAAAATAATTTTTTAATTTAAAAAAAGAAGTGTAAAAGAAAGAAAATTTTAAAACTACCTATGTTAGTAAACCCTCCCCCACACTTATCTCATGCATTGTCCTCAATGCATCGTGAATGTGTATATACATGAAATAAATGGGAAGAGAAGAAAAATTACCTTATGGTGGTGGCTCCGGTGGTGGTCTGATTGGGTCAAGTGTTGCTACCCAATCAGAATAATGGGGATCTTGAAGGAACTCACCAATGACCTCTCTAATATGACCCAATAAAATATTAACTGAATGAATGATCTTATTTAAAAAATTATCCCCATTTAATTTCAATTTTCAAAATTAATTACTGAGTCATTTTTTTCAACATCCTTGTCCAACAATGAAGTGTGATTTTGAAAGATGAGGGATTTGGACTCAAATAGATTAGGAACAAAAATCGACACCGACTCGGAAAGTTGATCAGATCAAGTCGAGAGTCAACAATGAGAGTCGAAATTGGTTCAAAAATAGGGTCCAAACCAAAGAATTGATGTTCACACACTTTTCCCATGAGTGGAGTGTGATCATAAGAGAGTGGTGATTCCATTTCTCAGTGTACTGGTACAGGATTTAATGTTGACTCCGGAATAGAGAAAAAATCTGGTAAAGATACCGGAGTCATTATTGAATCAAAAAGTGAAATGGGATGATCAACTTGAGGTTCAGGATCACTTTCAAGCTCAAGTTAAATTTCGGAAAAAGGATAACTTGCTAAAATGTCAAGGTGGTTCTCAAAATTTTGGGCAAGTTCAAAAGGATGTAAGGAAATTGAATCTTAATTTTCGTCTACAGAAGGAATGTGAATGGGTGAAATGATTGATTCAAGTTCAGGAAGTATGGGAATCAAAACTGGCTTAAGAACATTACTGAGTTCAGGTAACACTACATTAGTCGATATTGATTCAAGTATTGGACTCGAATTGCTAAATTGAAGTTGTTAGCCCAGAGGCCTTCCACTCTAGTTTTGATGATGATTAACTCATGTAGTTATTTTTTACTAATAATCTTGTGTTATTTAGTTTCAGATACTTAATCAAGATATTAGTAGGTAGGTGATTAGCTTCAACAAAGGTGTTTTGGAGCTTTCACATGGTGATTCAAGAGCCCGAGCATCAAAGTTCATATCTAGCACTCGTTGGAGTCAAGCTCGGTGGATCACGTTTGGATCGAGTCGACTTGGAGATGGCGCTCTACAAGAAAACTTCGGTACATTGTTTAGTTTATAGTTTAGATCCATTGTTAAAGATTAGATAATGTGATATGCTCAAGTTCACAACACACACACTGGTTTAAGTTTCATGTTTTGGTTTTCAGTTTTTGGTTTAACCGGTCTTGGTTTTCATGAATAGATAGAATCAAAACAAGTTTACATGGTTTAATGTATATTAGATTTGTTCTATATACATCTATGCTTCAACTATTTAAACAAACTTAGTTTGATAGTCTATTTCATGAGTTTTGGTATTTTAACAAAACTTATTTTTGGATTTTAAGTCAAAAACATTGATAAATATATCTTTCATGTATATTGGATTCTATCCATATACTATATGCTTCAAGTTGTTTAAATATCATGTTTTTGTTTTTGGATGAGTTTTGGACAAAACGATTTTTCGATTCAAAAATCCAAGTTTTGGAAAATACGGATTTTGGTTTTTGGCAAAATTTATAAGTTACAAAAATAGTTCAAATGGTTGTAACATGGTTTGATTTTACTCAAACATGTTTGTATATCAAAGTATTATTCTGAAACTATTTTTGTGAATTTTTAGAGTTTTTATGGGATTTTATAGGATAATAAAAACTAAGTTTTCAAGTCCTGAATTTCAGTCTGCCAGGCTCTGGCGGTCGACCGGACCAGGAGCCGGTCGACCGGATGTGCACAAGACGTGCAAAAGGCCATATCAGTTGGCCGGTCGACCGAGCGATCGACCGACTGAAGTCAGCCCACTCTCAGGTTGACCCGGTCGACCGGGCGGTCGACCGGCCAGAGAGCCGTTGCTCTCCGGTTCTGGGCGCGGTCGACCGGGCGGTCGACCGGGCGGTCGACCTGCAGGCTCAACGGTCAATTTTTTGACTGTTGGCCGGTCGACCGGAAGGTCAAAACTGACCTTTCTGCCAGCCAACAGGCAGATCTGGTTGGGGCCTATTTATACCCCATCTTTTGGCCAGTTTTCACAAGTTTTTCAAGAGCTAAAATTTTCATTCTTTCTAGTGTTTATACACAAGTTTTCAAAGAGTTTTAGAGCCAAAAAGATCTATCTTTATTTTGTTTTAAAAGGGTTGGAAAAAATCAAGAAAAAGGAAAAAACTTTGGGATTGATTTTTGATCTTCATTTTAATCTTATTCTAATTGTTTTCCTAATAGTTTTCTTTGAGTTTTTGATTTCCAAACTCTTTGTTTTCCACACTTGAGCAATCTTACTATCCTATCTATTAGGATCTTTATTTTGTGGGAAAAATTGGTTTGTGATTGTGATACAATTTTGCATATTTTACCATATCATTCCCATGCATTTTTGAATAAAAATATGATTTTTACTCATCTTCTCTATATTTTTGCAGGTCCACACTCAATGGAGAAAAGGCCCAAAATCTCTTTAATTAGCAATAATTAAAAGAGATTAATTCAAAGCCCAAAAAGAGAGCCCAAATTTGAATCCAGGATCTAGAGAATTCTACGCGCCAGCTCAAGATTCTAGAAGGCCACGTGGATAACAACATCGTAACAAACTTGTAACAAAAATTTGGGATCCAACGGCCACAAAAGTGCCGCAATTTGCCGCCAAATTACCGCAAAATCTGGGCCGTTGAGTCCCAGATTTCTGCCACCTGTTCATCTTCTGGAGAATTCTCTCTGAGGCTATAAATACTGGACCAAGGACCTGCGAAAAAAGACTGAACAGAGAAGAGAGAGGAGAAATTAGGGGAAAGTCTTGTATTTTGTTTTAGTATTCTCTAGTTTTAGTCTCCCTCTTCTTCCTCCCTAGAAATTCTGCAAAAGAGAGTTGTAAGAGAGAGAAAGCTTGTGTACACCAAGGAGTGACAACTTGTGAAGCAAGGATTGATCCATTCTCTTCTTCTCTACTTGAGCATTTTCTAGTATTACTCGCTTTCTTTACTTCTAGCTTTACTTTACTTGCAATTTTATTCATGCTTTGCTTTTCTTCTCTTGTAATGGCTAGTAGCTAACTTTTCTACCATGAACTAGCTAAACCACTAACCTTGCTAACTACTAACTCATGGGTGATTGCTATCTTTAATCTTGCAAGTTGTATGGTCTTCTCTTCTCCGATGGGTTACTTTCATTGCTTGGCAAGTTCTTGTTGTAATTCTCCATATGATTCATGTGTGCCTCATTTAGAGCCTTGTCTTTAGAACAAGTGCCTTGATGGAACATGGAGATGGATCACCAAACATATGCTATTGTTGTACAACTTCTTTACTTCAATTAATGAATGTTATATCTTCTTCCTTAGCATCCCTTGAGTGTCGCTCTTTTGATTCCATTATTGAAAGTCTATCTTGTACGCCAATGACATCTATGAGGCTACAAGACAAGTCCAAGTATGATCATCCGTCATCAAAGTGGGAAAGTAATTAGACCAACACGCAAGAAAAATCTTTGCCGATGAATCAACATGAGGCATGCATTCACCATCACGGAGTTTAGTAAGTTTTAGAAAGGTAGTAAGGTTAGCTAGTCATGGTTTTCTCCATCTTAAAAGTCTTCTTCAAAGTTTTCTTTCTTTTAGTTGTAATTCCAAAGCCAATCTTCTTTTTGATTTCTTTTCCTTTTATTTCCATCATGCACAAAGCCACCGGTTCTTTCATTTCTTTTTCCACAATTCTTTTATTCTTTTAAAACAAAGAAGAATCTTCATTTTCTATCTTCACAACGAACCGTAACGCTTCCATCGCAAGCTCTCCCTGAGAATCGACTCGGTATAGCCCATGCTATAACGGAGATAGGAAAGGGTACATTAATCATTTTGAATACATTTGTGGAGTGATCAAAGCACTTGAGGTTGTTTCTAAACCTTATCTCTTTTTATTGAATATACTTTGTGTGCAAATTATACTCTACAATACAACACCTTTCCCGTCTAATCAGTTTGTGGTTGAGATAGACCGCCAAGTTATAAACTTCCTTCATTGTGATATCCCTCTAGTGAGAGGTGATTGTTTTGGTATCCCTCTATTGTGAGGTGATTATGGAAGTTGTGGTTGGCTCCCTCTAGTGAGAGGTAGAGATTGTGTTTTGCTCCCTCTAGTGAGGGGTGGAGTTTGTGTTGGAATCCCTCAAGTGTGAGGTGATTGATTTGTATTGGCTAAGTGCCTACCCCTCTTGTGTGAGGTAGTTTGTGTGTTGGTTGTGCATTGCCTCCGTGAGAGGTTGTATTCGGTTGAGAGAGAAGTTGTGTACTCCCAGTTGTATTGCCCCAAATCCTCAGTGGAGGTTCCCTGTGTGGGAGTCCTATGTGGACAAGTTAGTGAAAATCCTTCTGTGTGAAGGCGGGGACGTAGAGCTGTGTGCTCGACCTCAAAACATATCCATGTATTAGCGATTGATCCATTGACTCTAACTCTCTCTCTATTACTTTGTGCCTTGCATCATTCATATTGTCATATCACTATTATATGCTTGGTTGTGATTATTTGTGTGCCTCACCTGTGTTTAACCACGAGAGCTTCATATAGCACCTCAACTCTTATTCAGAGGAATCAAGAGGAGTTAGTCCAGAGCCCTTCACTGGGAATTCGGCTACACTCGTTGGTTACACTAAGTGTGTTGCAATTTAAGTTTTTAATTTTCGCATTTTGTTCATTAGATTAGCCGTACACCTATTCACCCCCCTCTAGGTGTACTTACAATTGGTATCAGAGCCTACGCTCTTGATATTACGTTTAACCACCTAGGAGTGTGATCTTGGTTTTGCTAATCTATCATTTGCATTTGTATTTTCACACATATAGTTTGCACTCATGGATAGCCCTCCCATGTTTGATATCTCTAGACTTGATATATGGAAGGTTATGATAAGTTGTCATTTGAAAGCCCTACGTTATAAAGTTTACCTTGCCATTACCAAGGAATCCTACCTTAGTGATAACAAGCATATAGAGGCTAATGCACAAGCACTTAAGGCACTTAGAGCATCCCTTGATAAAAAGTATTTACATGTGTTTTCTCACTATGATTTCGCTTTTACAGTGTGGAACATTTTGACATCTCCCGAGCACCAACGCTTATTAATAAAAGGAGGAAATCTAGTCGAGATGAGTCCGACGAACGTTGCTTCATGGTCCAAGGGAATGACTCCCTTAAGGTACAATCGGAAACTCAACTAGATACTAGCACTAGTTCACATTGCAATGAGTGTATGGATGCACAAGCCTTAAATGATGAACTTGCCAAAAATTGTGAAAATTTGATTTCAAAATATAAACTTTTGAAAAAGGATAATTTTGGTTTAAAAGAAGAAAATAAAAAATTTATCTTCTTGACTTGAGATTGCTTTGCAAGAGAAAGTGGAGATTTCTAATGAAAGGGATTTATTGAAATCCAAACTTGATCTTGTTCTAAAAGAAAATGAAAATTTGAAAAATAAAAATGATTGTGAAAATGTTTTGAAGAAAAATGAATCTTTAACTTCAAAACTTGACTTTGTTTTAAAAGAAAATGATTCTTTAAAAAATAAAATTATTTCTATTTCAAAAGAATTAGATTTGGTTTCTAAGAAGAATACAGTTTTGAAAAATGATATAGACTCACATGTTTTCCATGCTAGTGTAGCTTCTTCATCTAACTTACCTATTGCATGCACCTCTTCTTCTAGGATTAATAATGATATTTGTTTGAGTATGGATTGTTTGGGCTCCACTTTGAGCCATTGTGCTATGAACCACTCACGTTTGGAATCTTTGTTTCGAAAGAAATAAGTTTCTCTTATGCATGCACACCATACACGGCATACACATGCTTCCCACGTTCACCCTCATAACACGATGTATGCTCATATGTACACTTGTACACATTGTGGACATAAGGGCCACCTTGCTAAATTTTATTTTGATAAGATACATGATGTAAATTTAGCAACTAAATTTGTTTGGGTTAGGAAAGGAGCTAACCCCCATGGACCCAAAAGAGTATGGGTACCAAAGACCACTCCTATTTTATTTGATGTAGGTGTGGGCTCTCACATGACGTGAGAGTGATGGTGCCTTGAGGTGGATGCGTTCCGAGCTTAAAGAGGACTATTTGGATGCATCACTTTCAAGGGGAGTTTGGTGGGAGGACCACCTCGGTTTGGAGATATAGAGATGTGCCCCTTTTCGGTTTTGGTAACAATCTCTTACTCCTCATTTATTGTTTACGTGCTTTTCATATCATTGATTTTAGCATGTTTTGATGTTTCATGATTAGTATGTTATATGCCATGATATTTAGATTAGTGATATACATGATTAGTATTTGAGACACCCATGTTTATATGGATTTATATTCTCACTTTAGTTTATCTAATGTGTATGTCCTAGATCTATGCATGTGCATGTACATAATAATCATATGTATGTTTATGAGTTTTGTTTTGATTTTTATGCTTCATGTTTTGATTACATGTTTAGATGTTAGTTTTCATTAAAACTTGGATATATACTTGTATAACTAGTGAGCCACAAATAGATCATTATATGTTTGTGCTTGAAAGCTCATTTGTACTCATTAGATGTACTAGTATAGTCTAGTTTTGATGATTCAAACATTTTGACTTGTATTCCCATTTTGTACATGTTTTTCATGTTTATGTTTAACTTCTTGTATATGTCTATTTTGTCCAAATTAATAGCTATACATATACATCCTTGAGCCACTTGCCTTCATGCATATACTTTTGTGGACTCGTTTATATTTGGATATGTATGTATATTTTAGTTTGTACATGATATACATATACCTTGAAGGATTCTAGTTTTGATGATTTTCATATTTTTAAGGAATTTCATATTGAGCTTAATTGACTATTTTCATGATGATGTGTTTCACATAACTCTTATACACTCACTTATTTAACGTTTTCTCATGATTTTGTTTTCATGAGTATAATTTGTGCTATATAGATTTTGAGTGTTTAGAGATCATGTGATTTACATGTTTTTCATAAAATATATTTTTGTTTTATTCCTTACTTGAAGGATTTCGTGCTAGTTTACAAATTTTTCATATAACTAGTTCGTATTCTTCATTATGGTAGAGTTTTTCAAACATACTATATTTTCAAACTTATTTTTGAAAACCCTACCCATTGACGGGCGGTTAGTTGGGTGACCATGCCTTATATGCTTATTATTGAAATTCATTTAAAACATGTGCATGAAATGGGTGGTAGGAAGTACAAGTTATACACTTGATCTTATTATGTTTTCAATTGGTATCATTGGATTTTTTCAATTGGTATCACTATTGACATTCTTTTTGTTTACTCATATATGTTTTTATATATGTATGCTTTCATTTCAAATAGTATCAATTTCGATTGGTATTTAATTTTTCATACATATATATATGTTTTATTTGTGCTTACTATATCTCTATATCTTTGAGCACAAATTCTAGTTATGCTAAGCTTGATTTCTTAAATGGCTATTATATTTCAATTGATTAATTTTCAATTGGTATCTTATACATGCTTATGCATCATTTTATTTGGTATTTCATAAAGGGGGAGAAAATTCGTATTTCACTTTTTAATTAGTTTTATTTACCTTTAGTATTTTACTCCCACACTTTATGTTGAAAAATGATTGAAAAATGATATTGATTATTTTTGGTATCATATACTCCTAATGAAAAATTACTTTCTATTGGTACTAATCTTTACTATTGATATCAAGATTACATATATGTTTACATCATTCTATTGATATCAAAATTTTTGATTAATTTCTTCAACATGTTTTAGTTACCTACAATTGGTAAATTATAGACATGTTTATTTAAATTAAAAACATTTGTTTTATGTACTTTCAATTGGTATGCTTTATTGATATCATGATGCATAAAAGTGATATTTTTTTTCAATTAGTATCATAATGTGTTGATTTGATTTCACCCCTTATTAATATTTTTTTTGTTTAAGACAAAAAGGGAAAGAATATTGTTTTATTGTTTTCTTTGACCTCTTTGTTGATGATTGACAAAAAGGGGAGAAGTATTTGAGTTTATATGTATGTTTTTATTGTTTATTTGTAAGTTTATACTAAAGTTTGTTTCATATTGGTATCAAGAAAGTTTGTTTGATGTTTTGATGTTTTGTTAATATTGGTATCAAGAGAACATATTTTGTTGTTTTGTTTTATTGGTATCAAGTACTTTTGTTAAAATTTTTGTTGTTGGTATCAAGAGCTTTTATTGATTATCTTTCAATTGGTATCAAGAGTTTTTATTGATTGGTATCAAAAGCTTTATTGCTTTTATTGATAAAATTTTTCAAATTGAAAATTTTATTGGTATCAAGAGCAATTATTTAAAGAACATGTTTATTTTAAAAAGGAAAAGGAATTTATTTTAAAAGTTTGGTATCAAGAGCATGTTCATTTCATTATTTTATGGATATTGATGCATATTCATGTTTAGTATTCATTGCATATCTTATTGTTTATTGTTATGCATGAGTTAAGGGGGAGCTTCTTTGAAGCTTAACTTTAATCCATGCATATATAACTCCATGAGTTTTGTCATCATCAAAAAGGGGAGATTGTTGGCCCAGAGGCCTTCCACTCTAGTTTTGATGATGATTAACTCATGTAGTTATTGCTTACTAATAATCTTGTGATATTTAGTTTCAGATACTTAACCAAGATATTAGTAGGTGATTAGCTTCAACAAAGGTGTTTTGGAGCTTTCACATAGTGATTCAAGAGCCCGAGCGTCAAAGTTCATATCTAGCACTCGTTGGAGTCAAGCTCGGTGGATCACATTTGGATCGAGTCGACTTGGAGACGGCGCTCTACAAGAAGACTTCGGTACATTGTTTAAAGATTAGATAGTGTGATATGCTCAAGTTCACAACACACACACTTGTTTAAGTTTCATGTTTTGGTTTTCGATTTTTGGTTTAACCGGTCTTGGTTTTCATGAATAGATAGAATCAAAACAAGTTTACATTGTTTAATGTATATTAGATTTGTTTTATATACATCTATGCTTCAACTATTTAAAAAAACTTAGTTTGATAGTTTATTTCATGAGTTTGTAGTTTTGGTATTTTAACAAAACTTATTTTTGGATTATAAGTCAAAAACATTGATATATATATATCTTTTATGTATATTGGATTCTATCCATATACTATATGCTTCAAGTTGTTTAAATATCATGTTTTGTTTTTGGATGAGTTTTGGACAAAACGATTTTTCGATTCAAAAATTCAAGTTTTGGAAAATACGGATTTTGGTTTTCGGCAAAATTTCTAAGTTACAAAAATAGTTCAAAATGGTTGTAACATGGTTTGATTTTACTCAAACATATTTGTATATCAAAGTATTATACTGAAACTATTTTTGTGGATTTTTAGTGTTTTTATGGAATTTTATAGGATAATAAAAACCCAGTTTTCAAGTCCTGAATTTCAGTCTGCCAGGCTCTGGCGGTCGACCGACCGGTCGATCGGGCCAGGAGCTAGTCGACCGGAACGGTCGAACGGATGTGCACAAGACGTGCACAAGGCCATATCAGTTGGCCGGTCGACCAAGCGGTCGACCGACTGAAGTCAGCCCACTCTCGGGTTGACCCGGTCGACCGGGCGGTTGACCGGCCAGAGAGCCGTTGCTCTCTGGATCTGGGCGCGGTCGACCGGGCAGTCGACCGGCAGGCTCAACGGTCAATTTTTTGACCGTTGGCCGGTCGACCGGCCGGTTGACCGGAAGGTCAAAACTGACCTTTCTGCCAGCCAACGGGCAGATCTGGTTGGGGCCTATTTATACCCCATCTTTTGGCCAGTTTTCACAAGTTTTTCAAGAGCTAAAATTTCCATTCTTTCTAGTGTTTATACACAAGTTTTCAAAAGAGTTTTAGAGCCAAAAAGATCTATCTTTATTTTGTTTTAAAAGGGTTGGAAAAATCAAGAAAAAGGAAAAACTTTTGGATTGGTTTTGATCTTCATTTTAATCTTATTCAATTATTTTCCCAATAGTTTTTCTTTGAGTTTTTGATTTCCAAACTCTTTGTTTTTCACACTTGAGCAATCTTACTATCCTATCTATTATGATCTTTATTTTGTGGGAAAAATTGGTTTGTGGTTGAGATAGACCACCAAGTTGTAAACTTCCTTCATTGTGATATCCCTCTAGTAAGAGGTGATTGTTTTGGTATCCCTCTATTGTGAGGTGATTGTGAAAGTTGTGGTTGGCTCCCTCTAGTGAGAGATGGAGATTGTGTTTAGCTCCCTCTAGTGAGAGGTGGAGTTTGTGTTGGAATCCCTCAAGTGTGAGGTGATTGATTTGTATTGGCTAAGTGCCTACCCCTCTTGTGTGAGGTGGTTTGTGTGTTGGTTGTGCATTGTCTCTGTGAGAGGTTGTATTCGGTTGAGAGAGGAGTTGTGTACTCCCGGTTGTATTGCCCCAAATCCTCAGTGGAGGTTCCCTCTGTGGGAGTCCTGTGTGGACAAGTTAGTAAAAATCTTTCTGTGTGAAGGCGGGGACGTAGAGTTGTGTGCTCGAACCTCGAAACATATCCGTGTGTTAGCGATTGATCCATTGACTCTAACTCTCTCTATTACTTTGTGCCTTGCATCATTCATATTGTCATATCACTATTATATGCTTGGTTATGATTGTTTGTGTGCCTCACTTGTGTTTAACCATAAGAGCTTCATATAGCACCTCAACTCTTATTCAGAGGAATCAAGAGGAGTTAGTCCAGAGCCTTTTACCGGGAATTCGGCTACACTCGTTGGTTACACTAAGCGTGTTGCAATTTAAGTTTTTAATTTTTGCATTTTGTTCATTAGATTAGCCATACACCTATTCACCCCCCTCTAGGTGTACTTATAGAAGTTGCAGTTCACATTCATCTTCAAGTTCAATTTCAGGAAATGGATAACTGGCCAAACTATCAAGAGGTTGAGGTTAGTCAAGCTCAGGTTGGTATGATAAAATTGAAGCTGGATTTCCAAAATGGCAAGATTCTTGAGTCATATGAACATCTGATGGACATAGGAACTTATTCATATTTTGAATTATCCGCTCGGTCTCGTGCACGAATTCCATAGTTTTTTCCCATAATGAGTTTTCTTTGATTGGAACTGGAAAAGAACTATAGGAATGTTTGAAATTTTGTGGACACGATGAGGCCATATTGTTTTCAAATTGTTTTTGGGCCTCTATCGCTTCTTCCAAAGTACTTTGCAATGATGATTTTTCTTCAATTGGTGATTCAGAAAAAGGAGGATATGAAGAAGAATCGGGGAATGAATATTATAGAAATTGTGGACAATGTGGTTGATAATTTGACTCGGGGGAGGTGAATCCCCATTGACTCTGTGCAGAGTTGAAATTATTTTGAAAATTTTGGTTATAGGATTGGAGATATGGGTCATATTGAGTCGGATAATCCCAACTCGGCATATATGGTTGGTTCATGTTGTACATAGCCGGGTCGGAGTTATCTGAGTCAAATGAGGTCGGAGTGAAATATGGATTTATATCATGATTGAAAGAATTATTGTTGTTAAAATCCATATCACAATTTAGAAAAAAGATAAAAACAAACAAACAAAGAAAAAGAAAAAGAAAGCAAGCCTATTCTAGGATTGACTTAGACCTAGACGACTCCTAACTGGTTAGACTGTCCACGGGGAGTATATTGTAGGAAGCTGACCACAAGTTAATCGGCCAGGTAGGGGCACGATCAATGGGAGGTATCCGTGCCAGAGCAACGGGCCTAATTATGCCAAACCACTATTCTTCGAGGTTTCGCCTCTCAATCCCCAACCTTAGACACCGATTTGACAAGAGTAAGTTCTAACAACTTCCCCTTAAGTCAATCTCTTAAATGAATCTGAGATGTCCCTAGGGGCCAACGTCTAGCAATTTTTATTTAGGCTTGGGTTGTGTGAGTGGGGAGGTAATTTTTGGGTTAAGGGAGGGTAATGACTTCCCCACCTTATGTTGTCTTGGGTTTTGCCTCTAAGTTTAATTTGTGCAAGTGTGCAATATAGATAAGAATGAACACAAAAAAATAAGTAAATCGCTGAAGTGTTTGTCCTAACTATATGCTATGCAATATGTACACCTCCTATCAGTATCACAACAACATAAGAATAAAATACAGTATATTGGAATGAAAATTGGCACGTGCCTAGATGCAAATGTCTAAACGGTTTTAAAGCATCCAATTTTCATATTTTAGTTCTTAATATTATTTGCAGTGCACAGGTAATATAAACAAAAATTAGCAGTAAAATATAAAAATATACAAGAATTTACCCAACCACACTTGAGCGAGTGTGGACTTCTGCAATGCTAAAACTTTAACCTGCACACCAAAAAATAAAGAAGAAAAGTTAATAAAAATATGAAATCAAACCGTTCCCATTCTCGGCAACGGCGCCAAAATTTGATCGGGTGAAAATCACGCACAAAAAGTGTATGTTTTGAAATCAAGATTTAAAGTGTGTGTGCTTTGACTTCCTCGATACTTCCGTTATAGAATAGAGGCTAAAACGAGTCGAATCCATAAGGATGGGAGGCGATAGAAGCTTACACGGTATCTTCACTTATATGTTAATGGTTTTTCAAGGTTTTAAAGAATGAAAAGAAAAGAAAATAAAGAATAAAAAGAGAAGTATGGTGGAAACAAAGTAGTGGGAAACATAGAAAAGAATAATTTTTTGTACTTTTTGATATTTCTAAAATAATGTAAAAAAGAAAGAAAACTCACAGCTACTAACTACTAATGACTCCACCAACACGCTAACCTCTTTGTGATAGTTACCTCACATGTATCATTGGCCATCACTAGTCCTTACTTCAAGAGCGATTCAAAGCATGACCTATATGCAACTCATCACAACCCAACACAACAAACCAGTACAAGCTACACTTAAACCATCAAAACTAAAAGTAAGCATAGAGTAAAGTAATGTTAGCTTGTTAGAGAGTTAGGAAGTTAGAGTGCTAGATCCATTATCATGAGCCATCAATGGCTATTGCAAGAGTAAGGCTAAGTAGAGGCTATTAGATTCATGTGGATTATCATAAAAAAGTTAGACTAGTTGGTGGTTAATAGTTAGTTGCCATGAGAGAAAAATTAGCTACACATGTAAAAGAGATTAGATAGAAGAAAACAAAAATAAGGTAAGGGAGCACCTTTCATAAATTGTCACCTTTTATTACAAGCACTCTTGCTTCCCAACATGTACCACTCTCTCTCTCCCTATTACAAGATCTACAAGAAATAGAAAATACAAGAGAGGAAAAGAAGAAGAAAAACTACACTACACTATCCTAAACTACAAAATGGAAATGAGAACTGTCTTAAAACTCTGCATATCCCCCAACTAAAGAACCCAGAGGGGTTTTTATAGGCACCAGGGAAGAGGGGGACCAGGGGACAAACCCTGGCCCGAAGCGCGGGGCGCGCTGCGGCCCTGTAGTGGCCGCGCGCGCGGCGCTTCAAGCCGCGCGCAGTCCTTTTTATCTCCTGTTAGTATCTAGTCCCGATTTCGTGATTTGACGCCTTGAGCTGATGAAATCTGCTCCCTAAGTTCAATGGCTAGTTGGTAGGCCTTTAATCACCCATTAAATGGTGATTTATGGTTTTCTTCTTCATTTGCACATCATGAACCTAGGATCAAGCAATCAAAACTTTATTAGCAGAATTTAATATGAAATAAATGTGAAGATGTGGTATAAAATATGCACTTTTAGAGACTAATCACACCCCCACACTTATCGTTTGCTCATCCCAAGCAAAACAAAAAACTAAGAAATTATTACACCACTTTCGCAGGTGACGCGATTGCACTGAGCATGTGCAACAAGCCGTTAAACCTCTAAGTTTCCCCTAGAGGAGGAGTTTTGTCTCCTGAGGGTTTTCAATAGATTACACCCACAAAATCCATAAAGAAATAAATCAAATGTTAGTATTTTGAAAACGCATTTTTGAAATAGAGAAAAGTGTTGAAGTATTTTTGCGAAAATATAAGTGATCCAAGGTCAGAGCTTAACCAGAAATTGTTCTTTCTTAAACTAAGTCAAAATGCAAAAAATCTTATTATAAATTAAATGTAAGAATTTAAAATTGAATTGACTTTTTGATCTTTCATAAAACTCTTAGAAAAATATGCACTTTGTGAACAGTGAAGGTTTTTGGGATATCGACTCTAACTTTCATGCCATTTATTTATATTATATATATATATTTTCTTTTTTCTTTTTTTCTTTCCTTAGTTTTCTTAGGCTTTCTTATTTACCCGGGTAGTGAGCCTTTAGCCGGTGACTCCAAAACCAGATGGTCTTAGGGCACCAGATGAGAAAACATCCCTTGGACTTAAGGACTCGAGTAAACAAGGCCACAAAACTAAAGGGGATTATTTATTTTTTGTCCACCATTCTAGGTGTGAATAATCATGCTTCCTGAGACATAATTACCCAACTTCAATGAGTGATTTTTATTTATCATTATAAATATTTTTTTAAATATATTTTTTATGGTATTTTCAGTTTTTGTTTCAATCCCAAAAATTGTGTAAGTGTGAAGTGCGTAAATCTAAGGCAAAAATTCAAGAACAAATTATCTTTTCAATCTTACTTTCTTATCCTAAAATTTAAACAAGATCTATTATTTTGACTTGGTTTAAAATTTTATAATTTTAGGTCTTCCTAATTCTTAAGATAATCTTAATTTTCTTAAAATTGGATCAAAACTATTTCTCTTCCTTCAAAAAGTTTTGTAAAAAGAATTTTTTTTAATTTAAAAAAAAGAAGTATAAAAGAAAGAAAATTTTAAAACTACCTATGTTAGTAAACCCTGTAGTGGCCGCGTTTCCGCGGCCATGTAGTGGCCACGCGCGTAGCGCTTCGAGCCGCGCGCAATCCTTTTTGTCTCCTGTCAGTGTCTGGTCTCGGTTTCGTGATTTGACGCCTTGAGCTGACGAAATCTGCTCCCTAAGGTCAATGGCTAGTTGGTAGGCCTTTAATCACCCATTAAATGGTGATTTATGATTTTCTTCTTCATTTGCACACCATGAATCTAGGATCAAGTAAGCAAAACTTTATTAGCAGAATTTAGTATGAAGTAAATGTGAAGATGTGGTATAAAATATGCAGTTTTAGAGACTAATCAAGTTGCGTCCTGAAATAGGCAGTACGTGGGTCTCGCATTTTGGATCAGAAAGGCGGGTCTTGTGTTGGACGCGGACCTTGCATTTTTGAAGGTACGGGACTCACGTTCTCGGACAAGAACGCGGTCCTCGCATTGTTTAAGAGAAACGCGGGTATGAACCTCGCGTTCTAATTTTGCATGACAGATTGCCTCTGTAGAATTTTTGATCTATTGTCAACGAGCATAACGTTTTCGTCGACGTTTAACATTCTGATTGAGTCACAAAAGTTGTTGGGAACCCTTAGAAATTTGGAACTACAGAGTTTGGAGATGAGTAGGATGGTGAAATTGCTGTTCACTATCACTTTGATCGTGTGCCAGCACATTAGCCCTGCGGGTCCCTTAAGGGACGTTGACGCGGGATGCATAGGCTGCATGAGAGGTTTTTAGAACCTAATTAGAAGTGTCACCGCTTGTATTGTAAGCAGTGTTGCGGGCGATTTTGGGAGTAATCTCTGAAGAAATTCGAGAGTGAGTCTCAGAAGAGGCTTTGCGGTAGTGTCACTTTGCCTTGGAACTGGCAGAGCCTGAGAAAAGAAATTCTTCAAACTTTCCTTAATTGAATTCAACGACAAAGGATTCCGCTGTCTTGCCAAGAAGCTAGACATCAGCTTGTGCCATAGCGTTCTCATTAGTAGAGAAAGAACTCCCCAGTGGAGTCGCCATCTTTTGTTTGGTCAGAAAAGTAGCGCGAAGTAAAATTTCTTTGAGTGGATAAAAAGTTACAATAGAACGATTCTAATTTCAAAAGAGGGGAGAATAACGGGGTTTCTTCTTTGTTTAAGGCTGGGTTCTTCGTGTGGCGATGGAGAGTGATACTTGTTCTCCGTTGACCGACTAAATGACAATTTTCGCTTCTGGATGCTCTCAAAGATCAATCTGGAGGGAGCTCTTTAACACACTAAGTTTTTAGAGCCTACTGACTTCTTCTTTCTGAAAAAGTAAGAGGAAAGCAAGAGGCTTTTAGGTTGAGAATTCTCAGCCCTCAAGCAAAAGCTTCTCTTTCTCTTCTCTGGCTTCCTCTCCAAAGTCCCCTCTACCCGAAAAGGGAAAAGTCCCCCTTTATAGCTCCTCAAGCTATTTATAAAGAGTCATAGGGGTATAATTGTCCCTACATTCCTCAATAATGGGGATTAGCTCTCACATTACGTGGGGAGTTAATTGACGCAGTAAAAAGGATCAGTTTATAATAGAAACACAGGTCTCGTGCTTGACGCAGACTTCATGTTTGTATAGACGCAGGGCTTAAACCTCTCCATCAGAACACAGAGTTGCTCAGACCTGTATTTGAGGAGGAGCGCTGAGTTGCTCAGACTTGCGCTTGAAATCGGA
The DNA here is from genome assembly GCA_038442645.1 of Agave tequilana. Lineage (NCBI taxonomy): Eukaryota > Viridiplantae > Streptophyta > Magnoliopsida > Asparagales > Asparagaceae > Agave > Agave tequilana. Next base: position 107,298 of record JAVJIF010031636.1, on the reverse strand, counting down.
CGTGGAGTTGCTCAGACACACGTTTGAAGTGAGATGCGAGGTTCCTCGATCCGTGTTTGAAGTAGAGCACAGAGTTGCTCAGACTTGTGCTTGAAATAGGACGCGGAGTTGCTCAGACTCGTATTTGAAGTGAGACGCAGGGTTTCTTAAACCCGCGTTTGATGTCGTGTTTCTTTTTGGACACGAGGTCCCCGTTTTAATTGAAACACGACCTTCGTGTTGGGAGGTTTGCGTCTGATAACTTGTCTTTAATGATTTTTAGACAGCCTACAATGTATAAATGAAAGAATCATCAAACTATAATATACACATATAACTAAAATAGTTTTGAGTAATAAAGGATGTGAATCATGTTAAGCACAAAATTAAGAGTGTATCTCAAAGGTTATACAAGTATATCACAAGTTTTCATAAAATTTACATTTAAACAAAATAACATATGCGTATAAACAACAAAATAAAGCATATTTAAACTAAAGTGAAAGATAGATATAGTTACCAACACCAATAGGAGTAATTTTTATTTCTCCAAACTAAGGTGGTCTTTCCCACCTAAACTTCTTGATAGTGATGCATTAAATTTGATTTGTCCTTCAAACTCCTCATGCATTCACCATCAAAGCACTAAAGCTCTCTCACATTTTGGGAGAGCTCACACCTACATCAAATACAATTGGTGTGAATTTTGCTAACAATAATTTATTGGGCCCTTGGGGTTAGTATTTCAAGCCCAAACATTTTTATTTAAAAATTTACTCTATCAAAATAAAATTTTGCAAGATGGCCTTTGCGACCATAATGTGAATAAGAATATACATGGTTATACTGATCGAGGAGAAGAGTGTACAAAAATGTGTATTTTGTAAAATCAGTGAAAGTGTGTGTGCTTTGGCTTTCTCGATACTTTCGTTATAGCATTTAGGCTATACAAGTCGAATCCACAGAGAAGAGAGGCAATAGAAGCATTAATGGTGTGTCACGTTGGTTGTTAACAAGTTCTTCTTCGTTTAAGAAAGAAAAAAGAAAATAAGGAGGAGGAGAAGAAAATCATTGAAATGACGAAGTGAAAGAAATAGTATCGGTGAAGGAAAAACAAAAATATAGAAAAGAGATAAAATATGAAAGAAATGAAGTGGAAAGTGAAGGTGAAAACATGGTGAAGTGATTTGAAAAATATGATTAAAAACAAAGAGAAAAGAGAGCTTGTAGTAGAGAAATGAAAACAAGTGGTGAATGAAGAGGGCAATGAAAAATGTCGATAAGAAAATGATAAATTGATTTTGAAATTGGTTTTAAAAACAAAGTAAAATGGGAAGAAAACTCATGGTTACTAACTACTAATTACTTCAGTGGTCAGCAAATCTCTTTGTGATAGTTGCCTCACATAGATCCTTGACAACATTAATCCTTGGCTTCAAGAGACGTTGCAAAGTATAGTTCATAAGATTGTTCTCCACATCCAAACCCAATTAACAAGGTGCACCATATAATTAATCCATCAAAACTGACTAGAGGCAAGTATGAAATAAAATAAGTTGTGTAAGTTAGCTTGTTGGCAAGTTAGGAGTTAAAACCCATCATCATAAGCCATCAATGGCTCTTGCAAGAGCAAGGCCTTGTAGAAGCTATTAGATTCATGTGGATTATTAAGTAAGTGGTTAGATGATTAGTGGTTAATAGTTAGATTGTCACGAGAGAAAACTAGCTAATAATCATATTAGAGGTTAGAGAAGAAGCATGGAAGAAAATGAGGAAGCTTTCGTAGATTGTCACTTTTTATTACAACAACTCTCTCTTTCTCTCATGAATCACTCTCAGCCCTAATACATGATCTAAAAAGAGAAAAAAAATACAAAGAAAAAAAGAAGAACTACACTAAGCTACACTATGGAGAGAAACCCTAGCCTGTTGCTCTCTATGTCGAGTTTCTGATTATCATACAGTACTTATAGGCAAATGGGGACCTGGGAATCATCTGGAAGAAGCCACGCGTCAAAACTAGGAAGCTGACTCCCTGGTATTACCACGAAAACGCGGCAATAGCCGCATTTCCATGGCTATATCAGGGAGTTAGCTCCTTGATTTTGGCTTACTGCTTCGTCTTATTTCGAGAACCTTCTGTATATACTTCATTTCGCGTATTTCGGATCCATATTTCTCCAGATACAGCTGTAATACGGGATCCAATGCATTCTTCTAAAAGTTCTCATGATTGGTATCCAAGAAATCTTGATTAGTTACCTGAAAATGAGTTTAATCAGGCTCTTGTTGCGACTTTACCTCTATTCATGTATTCTAAAAAAGACCAAATACGGGTTATTTTAGCAGTGTTTATTCATAAACCGAGTAGGAAAAAGCGATAGTAAAGTACAGATTTGATGACTAATCACACCTCCACGCTAATCTTTTGCTCGTCCCGAGCGAAACAAAAAAATTAAATTAAGAATATTATTACACCACTTTCGCAGGTGACTAGATTGCAGTGAGCATGTGAAACAAGCTTTTAAACCTCTAAGTTTCTCCTAAAGGAGGAGTTATAGTCTCCTGAGGGTTTTCAGCTGATTACAACCACAATATTCATAAAGAAAGAAAATAAATGTTAGTATTTTTGAAAATGCATTTTAAAAGAGAGAAAAGTTTTCGAAATATTTTTGCAAAAATTTAAGCGATCAAAGGTCATAAGTTCACCAAAAATTATTCATCCTTAAACTTAGTCATATGCAAGATCTTGTCATCAATTAAAATAAGAATTCAAAATTGGATTGAATAATTGATCTTTCATAAAATCCTAGATAATATGCACTTTTTATGATAATGTAAGTTTTTGGGATTTCAACTCTAACTATCTAGCCATTTATTTAAATATATATATATTTTTTCTTCTCTTAGTTTTTATAGGCTTTTTAGTTTACCCGGATAGTGATCTTTAACCGATGACTCCCAAATCAGGCGATCTTAGGGCACCAGATGAGAAAACATCACACAGGCTTAAGGACTCGAGTAAATAAGGCCACAAAACTAAGAGAAATTATTTCTCTTTTGACTACCGTTAGGCATGAATAATCATACTTCGTGAGGCATAATTATCTATCTTTAATAAGTGATTTTTTATTCATAGATACAATATTTTTTTATTTATGGTATTTTAAGTTTTTGATTCTATCCCAAAAATATATAAGTGTGAAGTGCATACTCTCTAAGGTAAAAAATTCAAGACAAATTATCTTTCTAATCTTTCTTACATAACCTATAATTTAAACAAGATCCATTATTTTGACTAGGTTTACGATATCATATTTAAGGCTTCACTAATTCCTAAGATCAACCTAATTTTCTGAAAAATAGATCAAATATTTTTCTCTTTTTCAAAAAGTATATTTAGGAATGGAAAAATCCTATACAAAAGAGAAGATTCTAAAATATCCTAAAAGCAGTGAAAAAAGAAAGAAAAATCTAAAAACTCTATGTTAGTAGACCCTCCCCACACTTATCTCATGAATTGTCCTCAATGTATCATGAATGTATGTATGCATGTTTTACAGAAGGAAGGAGAATTCACCTCAGGGTGGTGATTCCGGTGGCGGCCTGGTTGGTGCACAAAATGTGGCCCAATCAAGAGATTGTGGAGTTCACAGGAACCCACCTGTGACCTCTCTAATATAACCCAATAATTGATAGTATATGTGGATGATTTTTATCAGAAATTTTACCCCATCAAATTTTCAAATTTTGGAAAATAATTTCGGAGTCATGTTTTTCTACACTTTTATCCCAGAATGGAATGTGATATGATGGAACGATTGATTTGGGTTTTGGAAGTACAAGAAGTAAACTAGCTCAAAAAGTTGACTGAAATCAAGTAGAAGTTTTGGAGTCAAAATTTGTTCAAGAAGTGAGTCCAAATCAAGAAGCTGAAACTCTAGATCACATTTATTTCCCGATAATGAAATGTACATTTGAAAAATTGGTGATTCAAGTTCACAATGAATTGATACAGGAATCGATGTTGACTCAAGTGATTACAATCAGGTAATGATATCAGAATCAATATTGAGTAAAAATTTAGAACTGAATTATAAATTTGAGGATCAGTGTCACATTCCTGTTCTAGTTCAATTTCATGAAAATGAAAACTTGCCAATGTATCAATATGATTTTCAAAAGTTAGGTATTGGTCAAGTTTAATATGTTCATCTTGAAAGATTGTTGATTCAATTTCGCGATGTATGGGCACAAAATTCAATAATGACTCAGAAAGTTATTAAAGTTAGTTAAAGATACCGGAGCAATATTGAGTCAAGAAGTGAAACTGAATTACCAAGTTAAGGTTCATGATCACATTCATGCTCAAGTTCAATATTAAGAAAGAGATTCTCAAAATGACCATGTGATTCTCAAAATTTTGATTGTGGTCAAGTTCAAATCGGTGTGCTAAAATTGTATCTTGGAATTTCCAAAACACCATAATTCTTAGGTCCAATCGATAGGGTTAGAGATATCAGGATCGGTCAAAGGTTGATAACAAAGTATTTTCTCATTCCAATAAGCGTTGACCATTTGCTTATTTTTTGCTTCTAATCTACCAGTAGACTGGGTTACAGTATTTTGGGTCTGAATCATGCCTTTCATACTCTGTGCAATCAGTTCTTCTTGGAAAGATGAGTATGGAAGTTAATTTTTGAAATTGTGATGGAACTGTGAGTCCATCAGATTTTGAGATTGTTACTCAGACTCATGCAAGACTTCCATACTCATTTCTAACACATATTTTTCAACAATCATTTGTTCTGAAAAAAGAGTATATGAAGCTTGGTTTTGGGGAAATTGTGAGTCCATCATGGTTTGAGATTGTCGCTTAGACTTACGCAAGAGTTCCATACTCATTTTCAAGACTGATGGTTGTTCATTTGAAGAGGTGGGACTGAGAAAGAATCTTGGAAATTTTGTAGATATGGTGAGGCCAGCATGTTTTGAAATTGTCACCTGGCCTCCTCCATGGCTTCTAATGCTCTTTTCTAACTCAGATTTTTCTTCTATCAGTTGTTCTAGAAAAGGTGTATATGAAGCTTGATTTTGAAAATTTTTTAAAGATTGTGAGTCGAACATGTGTTGAAACTGTTGTTGGGACTCAAGCATGGCTTCTATGGCTTTTGTACTCTTTTCTAATTCTGATTTATCTTCAGTCGATAGTTCTAAAAAAAAGTATATAAAGCAAAATGTAGAAAGATTTTGGCTAAGGTGTTTGAAAATTTGGCTCAAAAGAGATAAATCCTCGTCGACTCTGTGAAGAGTTGAAATTATTTTGAAAATTTTGGTCATAAAATTGGAGGTGTAGGTTAGATTGAGTCAAATACATCCAATCCGGCCTATTTTGTTTGTTCTTTTATATAGAGCCGGGTTGGAGTTATCCAAGCCAAATGAGGTCAGGGTGAAATATGAATTCATATTAAAGTTGAAAATATTATTGTTGTTGAAATTCATTTCATAAACAAACACAAATAAAAAACAAACAAAAAAAAGGAAAAAATAAAGAATACAAGCCAATGCTAGGGTTGACCTAGACCTAAACAACCCCTTACTGGTCGACTGTCCATGAGAGGGCTATTGCATTATCTGAACATGAGCTAATCGTCCAGGTAGAGGCAAAATTCAGTGAGAGGTATTCGTGCTAAGTAACGGGCCTTAATTACGCCAAACCATTGAATTTTCAAGGCTTAACCTTTTAATCTCCAATTCTTAGACACTGGTTTGGCATCCTATGTTGTATGTAATGTCATATGTACACCTCAGTCCAGCCCACAACAATAGAACAAAATAAAGTATATTAAATGAATTGACATGTGCCTTCAATGCAAATGTCTAAACTGTTTTAACACGTCCAATTACCAATTTTGTTGTTTAATTATTGCAATGAACAGTCAACCAAATAAAAAATCTAACAGAAGAATACATCAAAATGTAAACATTGGAAGAACCCTGAAGAAATTGGAGCCTAGAAGCCCTGAAAAGCTTACATTTCCACGGTACTTTTTGGCTTGACGCGGCCAAAATTTGGAATTAGGCTCCCAAATTTTTTGAGAGGGAGCTACAGGTTAGTTGGCTTCTGCATTATTAGATCCTGAAAATTTTGACCTATACACAGAAATAGAAAAGAAAATGTTAACAAAAATGTGAGTTCAAACTGTTCTCATCCCTGGCAGCGATGCCATTTTGGTGATCAAGGGGAAGCGTGCACGAAAATGTGTATTTTATAAAATCCGTGAAAGTGTGTGTGCTTTGATTTTCTCAATACTTCCGTTATAGCATATATACTATGCGGGTCAAATCTACAAGGACGATAGGCGATAAAAGCATTAACAGTGTGTGTCACGTTAGTTGTTAACAAGTTCTTCTTTGTTTAAGAAAGAGAAAAGAAAATAAGGAGGAGGAAAAGAAAACTATAGAAACGGTGAAGTGAAAAAAAATAGTATCGGTGAAGGAAAAATAAGAGAATAGAAACGAAGTAAAATATGAAAGAAACAAAATGGAAAGTGAAGGTGAAAACATGGTGAAGTGATTTGAAAAATAAAAACAAAATAGAAAAGAGAGGTTGTAGTGGAGAAATAAAAACAAGTGGTGAACAAAGAGGGCGAAGAAAAATGTCGATCAGAAAATGGTAAATTGATTTTGAAATCGGTTTTAAAAAAAAGTAAAATGGAAAGAAAACTCATGGCTACTAACTACTAATTACTCTACTAATCATGATAAGCTTTTAGTGATAGTTGCCTCATATGGATACTTGGCCCTCACTAATCCTTGGCTTCAAAAGACGTTGCAAAGAATGGTCCATAAGATTGTTCTCCACATCCAAACTAAATTAACGAGGTGCACCATACAATTAATCCATCAAAACTAATTAGATGAAAGCATGAAATAAAGTAAGTTGTGCAAGTTAGCTTGTTAGTAAGTTAGGAATTAGAACCCATCATCATGAGCCATCAATGGCTCTTGCAAGAGCAAGACCTTGTAGAGGCTATTAGATTTATGTGGATTATCAAGTAAGTAAGTAGATGATTAGTCGTTAGTAGTTAGATTCTCATGAGAGAAAACTAGCTAAGAATAATGTTAGAGGTTAAAGAAGAACCATGGAAGGAAGGGAGGAAGCTTTCATAGATTGTCGGTCTCTATTACAACAACTCTCTCTTTCTCTCCTGAATCACTCTCAGCCCTAATACATGATCTAAAAAGAGAAACAAAAATATAGAGAAAAGATGAAGAACTACACTAAGCTACACTATGGGGAGAAACCCGAGCCTACTACTCTCTCTCCCGAGTTTCTGGTCATCATACAGTATTTATAGGCAAACGAGAACCTGGGAATCATATGGAAGAAGTCGCGCGTTGAAAACATGAAGCTGACTCCCTGGTATTGCCACGAACATGCAACAATAGCCACATTTCTGCAGCTATATTATGGAGTTAGCTCGCTGATTTTGGCCTATTGCTTCATCTTACTTCAAGAACCTTCTGTAGATACTTCGTTTCGCATATTTTGGATCCATATTTCTCCAGATACAGTTGTAATATGGGATCCAATGCATTCTTCTAGAAATTTTCTTGATTAGTATCCAAGAAATCTTGATTAGTTACCCAAAAATGAGTTTAATTATGCTCTTATTGCGACTTTGCCCCTATACATGTTATCTACATACAAAAGACAAAATACAGGTTATTTAGCAGGTTTATTCGTAAACTGAATAGGGAAATGTGATAATAAAATATAGATTTGATGACTAATGTAATGCCCCGATCCCACGGGTACGGAGACGTTATTGTGACGTATATACGCAGGATGAAAATACCCTCACATCTATACACTAAGCATTAGTAAAGGCAAGAATCAGAGTGCGGAAGCATAGTACTAATATATATTCCAACAGAAAATTACAAGTGCATAGTTAATATTGAGAGTGATACAATATTATAAGAATATTACATCACCAGAGAATACAAAAGTAAGATTTACGAAGAGATACACATAATCAAAAACTGAGAGGTGCTCACGAGCAGCAAGAGGAGTCTTGAGAGCCAATCAGGAGAAGAGCTGGGAGGAAGAGCTATGGTGACTCCAAGCTTCCGCTATGTTACTCTGATCGGCATGGAATGATCCGTTATGCTCCTCGCTCTAAAATCTGGACATACGGGTCCAGGGTTATCAGATGCAACCTAACGAGTACAAGAGATGAGGCCAAGTGGCGTGTATATCAGGCACGCGTACATGAAAGGTGTATCATGAATATAAGCACATATGAACATGAAATGAGACAGTAAGTAAAGTAATTATGGGGAAACTAGCTATACAAGCTTAAATTACCGATCCATAAGATTGGTACATCGAAGGAATAATCCAACAAGGAAACCTTCATATATATACCCTACACCTCACGTCACAGTAATCTGAGTTCATAGAACCTGAGTTGCCTTCACAATAACAGAATAAGAAACGGTATGGAAACCCAAAAAATAAGCAAGACAAGTGATTCAACAGAGTAGCACAGATATCATATGTAAGTGGTGAACAGGATAATGTATTGTGTGATAGGTCTCACAAGAATAGATCAAGTATATCGCTAGTCAGATTTCAATAGCATGTTATTATTATGTTATTAAGACTCGTCTGATTTGTATACATCGGTATGCATCCCATTGCACATACCTCAGCATACAGAACAGAGAGCAAGTTATTGAAAACTGATGGGGATCGACAAACCATGCTTAGAATGGGTCCCGTACTTGCCTAAGACAACGACCAAGGAGTATCCGAAACTGAACCGGAATGTACAGCTAGGTACCGGGACTTATTGTACGCCCAAATTGGAGCAGGGTATCGCTGCTCCCACAGGAATAGGCCCAGGGGCTTATTGCGAACCCGAAAGGAAGTTTGGGGAATAGGGGTACTAGCATACCCCACGGAAACACTTGGTGGCCTCAAAGTGAATCCCAAGAGTGTAGCCGCGTGACACTTAAGACCATCATAGACATGGAGACCATATCGGTACTTATCAGTTTTCCCCATTCCAGTATTAGTTGTCTAATTATTAAAATTGTGTCAATAATGATCAGTTTATGGGAATTAACAAGGTTGTTATAACAGGAGGAATATATTAAATATAGGAGCACAGGAATTCAGGTATATGATAGGATATTAAGTGTCAAGTCCCCGTAAAATGATAATCATGTGTGGGCAATGAAATACAGGTGTCCAGTGTAATAGTATCTAGTCTGGTGTCACAACATCAGGCCAAGTGTATCAATACCAAGTAGCAAGTGTCATGTATCAGGTGGTCGCATGTCAATTGTCATGTATCAGATATCAAGTGTCAGGTAATTAACATGTCAGTGTCAGGTAAGTTGAATACAAAGTCACAACATTATATGTCAGGTAATCACCCAGCCATGTAACATAATACAGGAGGATAGTATAGTTAAACATTTCAAGCTCTTCACAATCATATATATTATAATAATAAATTAATCATTTAATTAGCTATGCGAAGCCAAGTGAAGGAGAAGTGTATCTAGGCATATCCAATACAAGTATAATACCAGCCCAAATGCCAAAAAGAGTACTCGCAATTAATAAAGATTTGTACTCACATAATATATATCAAGCCTTAGAATAGAACTAGTAAGACATGAAATAACACAAGGAAAGTACTCGCCCAAAGCAAAAGAGGTACTTGCCCGACTTAAAGTGAAGTACTCGCCTAAAATCAGAACGCGATACCGAGCTAGAATCTGGGACTCCGTGGAGCACATGCATGCACACGGAAAGAGGAGAGAGAAGATCTAGAGAGAGAATATAGAGGGAATAAAAGAGTGCTAGAGAGAGTGAGAGTGAGAGTGATGAAGGGGGAGAGAGAGCGAGAGAGAGAGAGAGAGAGAGAAGAGAGAGAGTGGATGGTGAGAGAGAAGGTGAGAGAGAGTTTGCCAGAAAAGAAGGGGGTAAAAGGGGAAAGAAAGGGGAAAAAAGAAAAAGAAAAGAAAGAAAGGAAAAAGAAAGAAGGAAAAGAAATGAAGAAAGAAGTGGAGAAGGGGGAGGGTGCGGCATGTTGCTGGCCGCCGGCGGTGGCCAGGGACGATGCACGACCGGAGGGGGGCGGCGCGCGGCCGAAGCCCAGGGAGGAAGGAGGTGGAGGGGGTTTGGGTATTGGTGGTTATTTTTGTTGATGTTGTTGTTGTGATTATTGTTTGTGATGGTTAATGAGGGTCATGTAGATGGTGGTGGTAGGAAGGAGTTGGCGGTGGTGATGGGAATTGGAGGAGAAGGTGGATGTGGTGGTAGGGTGGTGGAAGTGGAGGAGATGGTGGAGTATTGATGGTGAATTTGTAGGAGAAGATGAAGGTGGTGGTTATAGGTTTGGGGGAAATTGGAGAGAATGGAGAGGTGATTGAAGAGGAGGGAAGTGGAGAAGAGAAGAGAAAAACTTTGGGGGGAGTGGTGCCGGCTAGGGGAACGACAGTGTTAGGGGTGTTAGCGATGGCGGTCAAGGAGTTGGGGAGGAGGAGTTGGTGGGAGATAGAGAGAAGTGGGAAAGTGAGAGAATGGGAAGAAAGAAAGAAAGAAAGAAAGGAAAGAAAAAAGAAGGGGGAGGGAGAGGGAAGTGTGTACGGTGGAGGAGTGGGTAGGGGTGGTTGCCGGCAGGGTATGGGGGAGGAGGAGAGCAGGCGGAGAAGGAAGAAAAGAAAGAAAAAAAGAAGAAGAAAAAAAAAAAAGAAAAAAAAGAAATGGTAATTTGGAAAATATGTAATTAAATGTATTATTAAATATTGAATTAATAGGATAAAATGGGGGTGTTAAGTAGAGAAGTGTAGAAGGAAAGGTAAGAAAAGAAAAGAAAGGAAAATAATATTATTATTTAAATCTGGTAAAAGTTGACTGTCAAAGAAATGTTCCCGAAAATTCTCAAAAATAGAAAATATTATTTTAAGATGCCTGATGAAATCAGATTCGAGAAATTCAATTTGAGTTTCAAATTAAAAATTTTAAAATCCACCAGTGATACCGGCGACACCAAACCCGGTCAAATTTTGATAAATTCAGAAAAATCTCAAAAAATACATTTAGATAGAAAATGAGATTCTAAGAAGTAATGTGAAAGCCATTTCTAGAAATTCAACTCCATTTGAAAACTAAAAATTCAGGAATCATTCAGCGACACCAATCGACACCGATTTTGAAGATTTTGTAGAATAATTCTGAAAATTTTCATAAAATCATGAAAAATCTAAAATATTAGAGAACACTATTTAAAAATAAAATCAATTAAATTGGACTATCAGAAAGGTCAAATCAGGTAGTACACTGGTATCGGGTCCCAGTCCATACCAGGGCTGACTCTACTTGAGAATCCAGATCCGATATCAAATAATATCAATAATCACAAACCAAAAAGAAATACGGGAAGAAAATTGAAATGATACGATCAAAAAATCGGGACACGTATCTAGGTACGTCTCCCGAGAATAGGGTGCTACAATCTACCCACCCAACAAAAATTTCATCCTCAAATTTTTTTTAAGGAAGGGGATGAACACGGAAGAGACTAGGGTTAACGATGATAATATGATAAAGTGGGAAGGGTATGAAAGATTACCAACTCAGGACACAAAAAAGGTCGGGGGTACCGGTCATAGTGACATCCTCAGGGCTTCTGTTCTAGGTACTGATTTCCTTGTCCTTCCACTATCACATATGACGCCTCGGCTTCTTCAGCTGACAAATTGTAAGCTTGACCTCTCCAACGGTCGGTTCCAGCTCTTGCCGCTCGCTGCTGGGGAGGGAGTGGAGCTCTTCTGCTAATGGGCTCGGGATTCCTTCCCGCGGTTGTGCTGGAAGTGCTGGTTGAACCAGTGCAGCATTCCCTTTCCTCCCGAATGGACAATCTCTTAGCCAATGACCTTTAGACCTATAAGATAAGCATAATCCATTTCTTTTTCGGCAATCATGTTTAATGTGTCTGGGTTTCTGGAAAAAACTACATACCGCGATGGGGAAGTCAGAGTCGTTTGGTCTGCGGGGCATTGTTAGATCTGCCCAGATTCCGTCTGTCCTTCTGTCGGAATGGCTGCTTTACTGCCTTGTTTGGTACCTGGTTATTGTTCTTCTTCTCTAGTCCTGGGCCATGGTGAGGACTTGGGTGCACATCTTTAATTGTTGCTGCTGGCATTCTACCATGCTCTGGAGTACCCTTCTCAAGTTGTCACTCACTCCACCGGAACCGTCACAAGAAGTACCAGAACCGCTACGATCTCCTGGTCTGTCCATGTCTGAGTTGGTTGAAGGAATGACGGAAAGAAGCTAGAAGGTAAAAGATAGAAGGGTCTCAGGATCTAAGAAATGGATTGCAAGGAAGGAATAGATAACATCGCACTTGTAATTGGAATGTATAGCCAAAACCCGTGCTCTCTAGTTGCAAATTAATATCTTATTAATTTGTCGACTGGTTGTACAGAAGATGTGAGAGCCTAAGCTCTGATACCACCGTATAACACCTCGATCCCGCGGGTACAGAGACGCTGCTGCGACGTATATACACAGGGCGGTAATACCCTCACATACCTGCTAAGCATTAGTACATACAAGAATTAGATTGCGGAAGCACTATAGTAATATACATTCCAACAGAAAAGTACAAGTACATAGTTATCACCGAGAGTAATACAATATTACTAGAATCTTACATTACCAGAGAATACAAAAGTACGACTTACAAAGAAATATACATAATCAAAAGCTGAGAGGTGCTCACGAGCAGCAAGAGGAGTCTCGAGAGTCAATCAGGAGAAGAGCTGGGAGGAAGAGCTACAGTGACATCCAAGCTTTCGCTGCGCTACTCTAATCCTCACAGAAGGATATGCTCCTCGCTCTAAAATCTGGAAATATGGGTCCAGGGTTGTCAGATGCAACTCAACAAGTACAAGAGATGAGGCCAAGTGGCGTGCGTATCAGGCACACGTATGCATGAAAGGTTTATCGCAAATATAAGCACATATGAACATGAAATGAGACAGTAAGTAAAGTAACTATGGGTAAACCAGTTATACAAGCTGAAATTACCGATCCGTGAGATTAGTATGTCGAAGGAATAATCCAAATAAGGAGGCCCTCATATATATACCCTACACCTTACGTCATAGTAATCTGAGTTCATATAACCTAAGTTGCTTTCACAATAACAAAATAAGAAATGGTATGAGAACCCAAAAAATAAGCAAGTCAAGTGATTCAACAAAGTAGCACAGATATCATATGTAAGTGGCAAGCAGGATAATGTATTATGTCACAGGCCTCACAAGTATAGATCAAGTATATCGCTAGTCAAAAATCATTGCATGTTATTATTATGTTATTAAGACTCGTACGATTTGTATACAACGGTATGTGTCCCATTCCACATACCTCAGCATACAGAATAGAGAGTAAGTTATTGAAAACTGATGGAGATTGATGAACCATGCTTAGAATGGGTCCCATACTTACTCGGGACAACGACCGAGTGTTCAGAGCTGAACTAGAATGTACCGCTAGGTACCGGGACTTATTGTACGCCCGAATTGGAGAGGGTATCGCTGCTCCCACAGGAATAGGCCCAGGGGCTTATTGTGAACCTGGAAGGAAGTCAGGGGTGTAGGGGTACCAGCATACCCCACAGAAACACTTGGTGGCCTCCAAGTGAATCCCAAGAGTGTGGCCGCGTGACACTTATGACCATCATAAACATGGAGACTATATCGATACTCATCAGTTTCCCTCATTCTAGTGTAAGTTGTCTAAATATTACAATTGTGTCCATAATGATCAGTTTACGAGAATTAACAAGATTGTTATAACAGGAGGAACATGTTAAATACAGGAGTACAGGAATTCAGGTATATGATAGGATAACAAGTGTCAAGTCCCCGTAAATTGATAATCATGTATGGGCAATGAAATACAGGTGTCCAGTGTAATAATATCTAGTTTGGTGTCACAACATTAGGTCAAGTGTATCAATACCTAGTAGCAAGTGTCATGTATCAGGTGATAGCATGTCAATTATCAGATGTCAGATATTAAGTGTTAGGTAATTAACATGTCGGTGTCAGGTAAGTTGAATACAGAGTCACAACATCATATGTCAGGTAATAACCCAACCATGTAACATGACACAGGAAGACAGTATAGTTAAACATTTCAAACTCTTCACAACCATATCTAGTATAATAATAAATTAATCTATTAATTAGCTATGTGAAGCCAAGTGATGCAGGAGTGTATCTAGGCATATCTAATACAAGTATAATACCAGTCCAAATGCCAAAAAGAGTACTTGCAATTAACAAAGATTTGTACTATCATAATATATATAAAGCCCTAAAATAGAACTAGCAAGACATGAAACAACATAAGAAAAGTACTCACCCAAAACACAAGAGGTACTCCCCCGACTTAAAGTGAAGTTCTCGCCTAAAATCAGAACGCGACACTGAGCTAGAATCTGGGACTCTGTGGAGCACATGCACGCACATGGAAAGAGGAGAGAGGAGATATAGAGAGAGAATAGAGAGGGAATAAAAGAAAACTAGTGAGAGTGATGAGGGAAAGTGGGGAGAGAGAGAGTGAGTGTATGGTGAGGAGAGGGTGAGAGAGAGTTTTCTGGAAAAGAAGGGGTAAAAGAGGAAAGAATGGAAAAAGAACAAAGAAAAGAAAGGAAGAAAGAAAGAAAGAAGGAAAAGAAATGAAGAAAGAAGAGGAGAAGGGGGAGGAGTGTGGCCTGTTGCTGGCCACCACCGCCGGCCAGGGGGGTGTTGGTGCACCCAGAGGGGGGACGGCGCATGCCGGAGTCCAGGGAGGAGGGAGGTGGAGGGGGTTTGGGTATTAGTGGTTGATATTGTTATTGTGGTTGTTGTTTGTGGTGATTGATGAGGGTGATGTAGATTGTGGTGGTGTGGGGAGGAGTTGGTGGTGGTGATGGAAATTGGAGGAGGAGGTGGATGTGGTGGTTGGGTGGTGGAAGTGGAGGAGATGGTGGAGTATTGATGGTGAATTTGAAGGAGAAGATAAGGGTGGTGGTGATGGGTTTGGGGCAATTAGAGAAAATGAACAGGTGATTGAAGAGGAGGGAAGTGGAGAAGAGAAGAGAGAAACTTGGGAGGAGTAGCACCGGCTAGGAGAGCGGCAGCGCTGGGGGTGCTGGTGGCGGTGGTTAAGGAGGAGGAGTTGGTGGAAGAGAGTGGGAGATGGAGAGATATAGGAAAGTGAGAGAATGGGAAGAAAGAAAGATAGAAAGGAAAGAAAAAATGTAATGCCCTGCCCTGACGGATACGGAGACGCCACTGTAACATATATATGCAGAACGGAAATATTCTTATATATATACGTTAAGCATCCATACAGAGCAGAATCAGGGTACGGAAGTACGTAGTGTATATACATTTCAACATATAGAGTACAACATACAAAGTTATCACAGAGCGTGATATAATATTACAAGTATATTACATCACGGCGAGGTACAAAAGTAAGATTTACATTATGTGCAATACCAAAGATGCTCACGAGCTGAGGGGGAATCCCGCGAGCAAGTAAGAAGAGTCAGCAATAGAAGGAGTTGGGACTAGTCATTCCTACAACAAGAGGTAAGCTTGATCTTCGATGGAGGGCTCCACTTCAATCCAAGCTTCAGAACTTGAACATACAAGTCCAGGGGAGTCAGAAACTCCCCAACGAATGTTCAGGTGAATACCAAGTGGCGTGTAGAGATAAGTACATGTGTATTGATAAATCCAAATCAGTAAGAATGCATCAAAAAGCTGTGTCGAGTGTACAGGAATAATATACAAGCAACGAAGGCATAGACTGATGAAAGCGATGAAGCCTGAATAAATTTTTTATTACAATTTTTAATATTCATTCTTATTACTCATCCTACCCATATGTCTAGGTATGTGTAATAGCGTCCCAGAACACATACATCTACATCTGAGTAAGTCAAGGCTGTTATTGGAAACCAACGAGGTTGTCAACGAACAATGTTTACAGTGGGTCCCGTGCATACCTGGGACCATGGCCAGGATGTTCCATTGCTGGTGTACGGAACCTACCATGATGCATATAGGAGGGTCTTATCGGATGCCCTTTATAAAGATGGTACCAAGAAGAAGGGAGCCAGCGCTCCCCTCGGTCGCCTGGAGGCCCTCAGGTCGAACTAAAAGTTTTAGTTGCAAAATATACTTAATACCACTGTAAACACGAACATATATTGATATCTACAAGTTCCACCCAACCCGGTGTAAGTTATTCCTCTTAATTTATAAGATAATTATTAGATTTCAGGAATGTACAAGAGTATGTCAGGAATATCCAGTGTACATAAGTACTATCAGAAGATCAGGTTAACATTCTTGTGAGTGATAATTACAAGTCTGGTATGACATGTTAGAAGGACGATCATAGTAATTAGGTGTCAAGTGGTAACATGCCAAAGGTCGGGTGATAGCATGTCAGAGGTCGGGTGATAACAGGCAAGCAATAGCAGATATTAACAGTTAACGCAGCTAGCCAGCAAGTGAATAGCATCCAAGCGGAGCTAACCAGTGCTGAAGACACAGACAGCGAACAGTGTTTAATCACTAAAGCGTTTAGCGAAGTTACCGGAATGACTTGACTTAAAAGCGAGTCTAAAATTTGGTAGAGTTTCGCCTAAGCGAGTCTAGTGATAAAGCTCTGAGCGTTAAGCATGCCAAACTAAGCGGAGCATAAGAGATCTGATGGTCTAAGTGCACTCCTCTTTTGAGGAAATAGACGAGAGCCCGAAGGCTAAAGTACGCTCGGGGTCTAAACGCACTCTTTGTAGCTACCACGAAACCCGTAAGGGTACATGCCTAAAACCAATTGGGTAGCTAGCTCGGGAGTGGGTAGTAATCTAGAGTCAGTATATAGGTACCAGAATGAGATGTTAGTACCATACACAAGCATACATATAAATGTGAGGCTATCTACGCTACTGTAGAGGAGTGAAGCCTGAAGGCTGAATAGAGAGCCTGGGACCAAAGTATGCTTGGGGTCTAAGAGCACTCTTGGTTGCTATCATAAAACCCATAAGGATGCAGGCCTAAAACCAATTGAGTAGCTAGCTCGGGAGTGGGCAGAAACCAAGAGTCGATACAAAGGTACCTACACGAGATGTTCTACACTATTACAAGCATTATAGTATATCAGTCTGGTAGAAGTCAAGACATGTTCACAGAATATAACGCACCCACCCGTACAATCACACTGGATTGATACAAAATATAACACAACACTAACTCTAATACAAGTCCAATTTTGCGAGGAAATTCACTCGCCTAAAACATCAATTTTAAAACTTTGCGTGTCCAAATTCTCGAGCGAGAAAAACAACAAGAAGCGAGAGAAGGAAAGGGGGCTTGGCCCTATGGTGGCCGTCGGCCCTAGGGGTGTGCGCCACCCCGTGGTGGTGGCCTAGTTAGTGGCCGGCCATGAGGAGAGAAAGGAGAAAATGGAGGGGAGGTGTTGGAATGGGTGGTGGTAGTGTTTGGTGGTGTTGAATTTTGGAAGGAGAATGAAATTGGAAATTGAAGGAGGTGAACATAATGGTGATATTGGAGGTTGAAATAGGGGTGATGGAGGTGGTTCTACGGTGGTGATAGTGATGGTGGCGGTGATAAAGATGAATAAAAGGGATGGTGATGAAAAGGGTGTAATTGAGACGATGATGGTGACGTTATTAAAGATGGTGGAGATGTCGTGAACTAGTCGCCAGAATGGTCGCCGAAGTGGTGGCCGGAGATGTTGTCAAAGCAGAGGGGCTCGGACCCTAGCCAAGCATGGTGGCCGGCTAGGAGAAGATGGTGGGGTGGCAGTTTTGTGGAGGGATTTAGTGGTGGTGGTGATTTTGGAGAAGGAAAAGGAGATGGTGGTTTATATGGTGGTATTTTGGAGTTGTGGTGGAATAAATGGAGATGGAGAAGGAATAAGATGAAGGTAGAGAGTTGTAGGTGTTGTTGTTGTCATGTTTGTAGTGGAGATGGAGATGAAGGAGAAGTTGGTGGTGATTAGGGTTTTGATGGAGAAATGAAAAGGAAAGGAGAAGGAAAGGGTATTGTATTTGGAGTTGGAGTTAAAGGAGAAGGAAAAAAGATTAGAGTTAGGGTTTTTTTCTAAAATAGGGGGTGAGGTGGCTCGGCCGGCCATGGTGATGGGCGTGGGAGTTGAGTGGATTGGGATATTTTTGGAGGAGATATTTTGGAGGAGGATTGTAGAATGTAATAGAATAATGAAGAAGTTTTTAGAATATGATGGAAGAAAAAGGAAGGAAAAAAGAAAAAGAAAAGAAAAGGAAAAAAGGAAGAAAATGGGAAAATAATTGGAATGGTGAAATCCCCGGGTTCGGTTGTGGATGCCGAAAACTTTCAGAAAATGTCGGAATCGTCCGAAAATCAAGTATCTCATAACGATCCTCAAAAATTCTCAAAAATTAAGAATATTATTCTAAGAATTATGGTGAAATCTGTTTTAAGAATTCTTCATAATTTTCAAATTAAAAATCTTGAAATCGACCACCGATACTGGTCGACACAAAATCTGGTCAAAAATGTACTAAGATAGTAAATATTATTTTAAGAAAATATGTGAAAGTGGTTTCTCGAAATTGACTCAATTTGTAAATTAAAAATCTAGGAATAAACCAGCGGTACCGATTAATCCTGATTTTATGATTTTTATAAAAATAATTCTGAAAAATTCTGAAAAATTATGTAAATTCTAATATATTGGAAAACAATGTTCGGAAATAAATCACTTGATATTACTACCCGTAACGAAACTTCATTCGAAAGTCAGTTCAAGGCGACGGATCAAAGCTCTTCCTTGAGGCTGGCTCATCCCGTCTTTCCAATTGATAGAGATTTCGGTCAAATCTGATTACAAGAGGTCTATTCATGTAGTACTGCTATACGAACAAAAATAAATAAGAGAAAATAAGGAAATACACTCGAAAATCGGGATACATATCTGATTACGTAACCTGTGGATGGGGTGTTATAATCCATCCACCTTACAAAAATTTCGTCCTCAAAATTTCAATAAGGGGGATGTGAAAGCAGAAAAGGATAGGGATAAGGAATTTTACCAACTAAGATGTAAATAGTTGAGGGTAATACTCACGAATAATATCCTCTCGTTCCCACGTAGCTTCTTCTGGAGCATGCCTATTCTAAGAAACCAGTGCTAATGGTATTGCCTTATTTTTCAGGGCCTTGACACTTCTGTCCAGAATGGCCATCGACTGTTCTTTATAGGATAAATTTGGCTTTAGTTCTAGTTCTGAGTAATATAGAATGTGACTATCATCCTTGGCATACTTCCTAAGGTGTGATATGTGAAATACATTATGTACTCCTTCTAATGATGGTGATAATGCCAATCGGTAAGCCACATCTCCTACACGATCCAGAATTTTGAATGGACCAATGTATCTCAGACTAAGTTTCCTGCGAGTACCGAATCGGATTATCCCTTTGTTTGGCGATATCCTTAAAAATACATGATCACCTGTTCCGAATTCAAATGGTCTTCATTTAGTTTCAGTCCAACTCTTCTGTCGGCTGTGTGCTGCCCAGAGGTGATCTCTGATAACTCTGACTTTATCTGTTGTCTGAAGTATAATATCTGGTTTCATGAGTCTTCTTTTGCCGACTTCAACTCAGTATATTGGCGACCTGCATTTCTTGCCATATAACGCTTCAAATGGAGCCATCTTGATACTGGCCTGATAGCTGTTATTATAAGAAAATTCTACCAAATGAAGATAGTCTTACAACGCCCTTTGAATTCTATCATGCAGGCTCGTAACATATCTTCAAGAATTTGGATAGTTCGTTCAGACTGCCCGTCTATCTGGAGATGATGGGATGATATGAAGTACTGAACTTCAGACGAGTACCTACATTGTCTTGGAGACTTTCACAAAAATGCGACCAGAATCTGGTGTCTCTATCTGACACGATGCTAACTAGAACTCCGTCCAGACGAACTATTTTCTTAATATATTTATCTGCAAGAACTTATGCTGACTGACCTACTCTAAAAGGTAAGAAGTGAACTGATTTTGTGAGGCGATCAATGATTACCCATATTGCATCGTTACCCTTAGGACTGCGGGGTAGAGCTGTAACAAAATCTATAGTGAAATGTTCCCACTTTCATTCGGGTATCGGTAATGGTTGTAGAAGTCCAGCTATTCTCTGATGTTCAATCTTTATCTGCTGGCAAACCAAGCACTTGGCCACATACTGGGCTATCTTTCTCTTCATAGCATTCCACTAAAACTTCTGCTTCAAGTCTTAATACATTTTAGTTCCTCCTGGGTGCATGGAATAAGCCGAATTGTGTGCCTCTGCCAAAATTTTCTGTCAAACTTCTCCTTGGGGTAAACAGATTTTGTTACCAAAATAAATTGCATCATCTGAATGAATACAGACATCAGTCCTTAGTCCAGCTTCTTTTGAGCTCTAAATTTCTGTAATATGAGGTCTTCCTTTTGAAATTCTTTAATTTCATCCATCAGGGTTGGTTGAATCTGAAAAGTCATTAACTGACCTGACTCATCAGTTCCTTGTACTAGCATTAAGTCCAATGTTATAATCTCCCAAAGCAATTCCTTCTGTTGAGTGAGTTGTACTAGTACTTTGTTCTCTGATTTTCTGCTGAAGGCATATGGTACTGTATTGACCTTACCAGGATGGTACTGCTAGTCTATGTCATATTTTCCATCTATTCAAGCCACCGCCTTTGCCTCATGTTAAGTTCTTTCTGCGTGAAAATATACTTAAGACTCTTATGATCAATGTAGATTAATACTTTGTCCCCTAGAAGATAATGCCTCCAGATCTTCAACGCGAATATTACCACTGCCAACTCTAACTCATGGGTTGGGTAATTTTCTCTCATGTGATTTCAATTGCCTGGATGCATAAGCTATGACATGATCATGCTGCATCAATACACATCCTAGGCCTTTTTCGGATGCATCACTATATATAACCATCCCTCCTGTTCCTGAGGGAGTCTTCAAGGTTGGAGCTGTAATTAGTCTTTCCTTTAATTGTTCAAATGCTGCAATATATTTCTCTGTCCATATATAGTTTTCTCCTTTTCTGGTGAGCTTTGTTAACGGGGCTGCAATTTTAGAGAAGTCTTGGACAAATCTCCTGTAATATCTGGCTAATCTAATAAAGCTTTTAATTTCTATTACTGTCCTTAGAATTGGCCAATCCTTTACTTCCTAAATCTCCCTGGGGAAATTCCTTCTTTCGAAACCATATGACCCAAGAAAGCTATAAAATCTAACTAGAACTCACACTTGCTCCGCTTAGCATAAAGCTGTCCTGCTGGAGAGTCTGCAATACTATCCTCAAGTATTCTGCATGCTCTCTGTCGCTCTTGAAATATATCAAGATATCATCAATGAATACAATGACAAACTGATCCAAATATGGTGAGAAAACTCAGTGCATCAAATCTATAAAGACTACTGGGGCATTGGTTACTCCAAAGGGCATGACTAGCAACTCGTAATGACTATAGCAAGTTCTTAACGTTGTCTTCTGAATATCCTCTTTCTTTACCTTTAGCTGATGATAACCCGATTGTAAATCCAATTTAGAAAATACTTGGGGCCCATGAAGTTGATCAAAAAGATCATCAATTCTCGGTAATGGATACTTATTCTTGATGGTAACTTTGTTTAATTCCCTGTAGTCATACACAACCGCTTACCACCATCTTTCATATTGGCTAATAGCACTGGAGCTCCCCACGGTGAAGTACTCGGTCTAATCAATCTCTTATCAGAGTATTCTTGCAGTTGTTTCTTTAGAATCTCTAATTCAGTGGGTACCATCCTGTATGGAGTTTTAGATATCAGAACTGTATACCCGACATAGTATCAATGGAGAACTCAACTGCTCTATCGGGAGGAAGTCTTGAGATCTCTTCGAGAACTTCTGGCAACTTACTCCAAACCAGTACTTCCTTTTTCTGAGTCTCAGCAATAGTCATATGTGTCTTTCTCTTGGCAAACTTATGTCCTCCGTTAAATTGGATTTCAGGATGATATGGTATTCTGAAAATAACTTTCTTGTTCCGACAATAAATAACCGCATAGTATTTGCTGAGCCAAGTCATCCTAAGATCACGTCGTTGTTGGCCCAAAGGCCCATCACTCTAGTTTTGATGATGATTAACTCATGTAGTTATAGTACTAATGATCTTGTGTTTAATTAGTCTCAGATATGAGATCAAGATCTTAGTTGGTGTTTAGCTTCAACCAAAGATTTCAAGTCAAGTTTTGGAGCTAGCACGTGTTGATTCAAGAGCTTGTGCATCAAGACCACATCAAGTACTCAAGAGGAGTCTAGCTCATTGGATCATGTTTTGGACCAAGTCCAGAAGGAGAAGAAGACTTTCAAATGAAGACCTTCAAGAGATGACTTGTGTCAAGGTTTGTTTGTAGTAAGATTTTGTTTTTAGATAAAATGTAAAGGATAGATTAGTTGGTGGATTGCTCAAGTATCATATACACTCACACAAAAGATTTAGATTTGTTTTCATAAAAGAGTTTTCATTTTAGAAAAATACCATTTTAATTTTTAAGCCTCAAAATATACATGTGTTTTTATCAAAACTTTATTTAGAGCTTAATGTCAAAAACATAGACATTTCATCATATATGTGTAGTGGATCATATCCATACACACTAAGCTTTAAAAGTGTTTAGAATATCTTGTTTTTATATTTGGAGAAGTTTTGAAAAAATCAGTTTTCAATTTGAAAAGATCATTTTGGGAAAATACAGATTTTTGTTTAAGGCAAAACTTTAATATTACAAAAGAGTTCAAAATGTTTGTAGCATGTTTTGATTTTTACTCAAACATGTTTGTATATTAAAGTATATTACTGAACTTATTTTTGTAGATTTTTAGAGAATTTATGGGATTTTATTGAAGGTAAAAAGTCAAGTTTTTAATCCCTGAAATTGCTGTTTCTAGCTTTCTACCGGTCGACCGTAGCAGAAGTCGGTCGACTGGGAGGTCGACCGATGTGTACAGACGTGCACAGCTTTGGGCCGGTCGACCGCACGGTCGACCGCCAAAGAGCCTCTGCTCTCTGAAAATGGCCCGGTCGACCGGGCGGTCGACCGCTGGGTCATTGCCCAGTTTGCGATCGACCGCCCGGTCGACCGATCTGCCTAAAGGTCGAAAATTCGACCGTTGGCGGTCGACCGTCAGTAGACAGATCTACAGACTTGGCCTCCAACGGCCATATTTTGGAGCCTATTTATATGGGGCTCCCTTGGACTATTTTCTATAAGATTTGAAGTGAATTTTCAAGTTAGATTTTCATACATCTTTTAGTGTTTATCTTCACTTGTTTAAGAGCCAATATTTCCATATCAAAAGGAGAGTTTTCAAGAGTGTTTTGTGAAAGAGATTTCTTGAGTTTTTCATCACAAATCAATTCTTGTTTTTCTCACACACACTTGAGCTATCCATTGCTATATCAGTCCTATAGGGATCTTTGTTGTGAGAGGATTTTAGGTGATCAAAGTGCTGTGATCACCAAAGTGTTCATCTTTGTATTTGAGGAGGCGAACTTGGGGGTTCGCGTTGTTTCGAGTTCTAGTGAGAGCTCGGTGTAGAGGTGCGGCCTCGGCAAGCTTGCATACTTGCGTGTGTTTGTTCTTGCGGGAACAAGTGAGGGGGCTAGTGAGTCCAAGAGTCCTAGTGTGAACTCCTTGTAGGTGTTACGGCACCGAGTGAGCCGGTGGGATCGATTCTAGTGGAAATCCTTCATAGTGTTGAAGGCGGGGACGTAGAGCAAGGGTGCTCGAACCTCGAAACAAATCTCCCGTGTTTGCGATTGCTCTCTCTATCTCTCACTTGTGTTTATATCTTGCATGCTTATATTGCTTTTATCTTTATATGCTTGATATATCTTGTGCCTTATTGTATATGTTTGGGATTGTTTGCTCACACTCGTATTTAACCAAGAGAGCCATAGCGGCACCTAAACTCTTATCTAGAGGAATCTTGAGGAGATAGTCCAGAGCCCTTCACGGGAAATGCGGCTACACTCTTAGGTTATACTTGGTGTGTCGTGCATAATAGTTTTTAGTTTGCATAAATAGTTTTAATTCCGCATTAATTCACCATTAGATTAGCTAGTCACCTATTCACCTTCCCCCCTCTAGGTGATTTCAGTCGTACCCTCTAGTATCTAGTATGAGCATATCTACTGCTAATGTCATGTTACATATTTCTACTGTGCAATCTATACAATTTCTATTGGAGATGACTACCCCATTTCTGGTACTAATCTCCCACTAGTGGTCTAAATATTTAACAGGTATAGAATTCAAAGCAGTAAAACTACCTGATATATAACAATGAGAAGCACCAGAATCAAAGAGAGCTAGAAAGGGTTTAGAGTGTACCGTGATCTTACCTGTTATCACCTCTTCAGAAGTTTTGGCCTCTTTCGCTATCAAGTTGTAGGCTTATCCCCTTCTGCGACCTGCTGCAGTTCTGCCTCCCCTTTGAACTAGGCAGAACCTGTTGTCATGGAGGGAGAGGGGCCCTCCTAACCACTGGCCCCTGTCCAATGGGTGTTGGAGGTGCTGGTAAAGCCCGGTTTATTACCCCTGTTCTCTTATGGGAACAACCTTCTATTGGGTGGTCACCGGAACACTTGCCAGGCATAACTCATTTGCCCTACGACAATCCTTTTGAAAGTGACCTGGTTTCTGGCAATAATTACAAACAAAAATGGTTGAGGTATCTGAGGAGGGGCTGGTCGAAATGGTCCTCTAATCATCGGGACTTTTGCAGCTCTGACTGGACCTCCTCTGCCCAATTATTGAAATGGACACTTCATGGCCTGGTTCCTTATCTGATTACGATTCTTCTTCTCTAGTTCTCGCTCCACCTCCTGAGCTATAGTGAGGACCTGAGAATATATTTTCTGTTGTTGGGGAATCAAGAGGACTTGAATATCTACTTATAAGCCCTGCTGAAATCTACTTGCCCGCTTCTCTTCGTCGGTCACCATATATAAAGCAAAACGGCCAAGTCTTAGGAACTCAGCAGCATACTCATCCACAGATCGGTTCCATTGCTGAAGTCAGATGAACTGTTCTTCCATCTCCTTCTGAGCTGTGGTAGGGAAGAATCTATCATAAAAGCTCTTAGAGAACTGGTCCCAAGTGATGGTTTATCCAGTCTCGCTTCTCCAGCTAGCCACCAGGTTCTGGCTACATCCTTTAGTTGAATCTTGGTGACCTCTACCTGATTTTCCTCTGGGACCCGTGCTGCCTTCAAAAGATCAGTGATGTCGATCAGCCATTGCTCGGCATCTAGTGGTCTCTCTTTCCCTGTGAATATTGCTAGCTGCAACTGGCTGAAGTTTGATACATTGACCAGCCATTGTTCCTTAGGAACTGCTATCAATCCTTGCCGAAGAGTTCTGTCTACTTTTGTTGATTCTCCATCATATTAGGGATAACCCTCAGAATATTTGCATTCTCTCCTGTGGGTTCATTTTGTGATTGTCCGGAGCCATTACGACCCGTCCTCCTATCCGTAACTAAGTTGGTAATAGATGATTGGAAACTGGAAAGCAAAAAGATAGATGAATTTTAGGAATCAAAGGAAAGAGTATTAGAAGGGAATAGATAACTTTGTACATTGTAGTTGGATTGTATAACCGAGACTCATGCATTCCAATTGCAAATTAATATCTCATTAATTTGCTATTTGGTTATACAATAGGTGTGAGAGCTTAGGCTCTGATACCAATCTGTAACGCCCCGCCCTAACGGATACGGAGACGCTACTGCGACGTATATATGCAAGACAGAAATATCCTCACATATATACATTAAGCATCAGTACAGAGCAGAATCAGAGTACGAAAGTAGGTAATGTATATACATTCTAACATATTGAGTACAACTTACAAAGTTATCACAGAGCGTGATATAATATTACAAGTATATTACATCACGGCCAGGTACAAAAGTAAGATTTACAATATGTATAATACCAAAGATGCTCACGAGCTAAGGGGGAATCCCGTAAGCTAGTAGGAAGAGTTAGTAATAGAAGGAGCTGGGACTAGTCAGCCTGCTCCAGGAGGTAAGCTTGATCTTCGTGGAGGGCTCCACTTCAATCCAAACTTCAAAACCTAAACATGCAAGTCCATAGGAGTCAGAAACTCCCCAAAGAATGTTCAGGTGAATACCAAGTGGCGTGTAGAGATAAGTACATGTGTATTGAAAAATCCAAATCAGTAAGCTTGCTTCAAAAGTTATGTCGAGTGTACAGGAATAATAAGCATGCGACGAAGGCATAGACTGATGAAAGCGATGAAGCCTGAATAAATCTTTTATTACCATTTTTAATATTCACTCTTATTACTCGTCCTACTCATATGACTAGGTATGTGTAATAGCGTCCCAGCGCACATACATCCACGTCTGAGTAAGTTGAGGCTGTTATTGGAAACCAACGGGGTTATAAAAAACAATGTTTACAGTGGGTCCCGTGCATATCAGGGACCATGGCCCAGAATGTTCTGTTGTTGGTGTATGGGACCTACCGCTAGGCATATAGGAGGTTCTTATAGGATGCCCTTTATCAAGATGGTACCAAGAAGGAGGGAACCAGCGCTTCCCTCAGTCGCCTGGAGGCCCTCAGATCGAACCGAAAGTTTTAGTTGCACAACATACTTAATACCACTACAAACATAAACATATATTGATATCCGCAAGTTTTCCCCGATCCTGTGTAAGTTGTTCTTTTTATGATTTATTAGGTAATTATCAGATTTCAGGAATATACAAGAGTATGTCTGGAATATCTGTGTACATAAGTACTATCAGGAGATCAGGTTAACATTCCCGTGAGTGATAATTACAAGTCAGGTATGACATGTTAGAAGGCAGGTGATTGTAATTAGGTGTCAAGTGGTAACATACCAAAGGTCAGATGTCAGGTGATAGCATGCCAAAGATCGGGTGATAGCATATCAGAGGTCAGGTGATAGCATGGCAAGCACTAGCAGATATTAACAGTTAATGCAGTTAGCTAGCAAGTGAATAGATATCCAAGTGGAAGTAAGCAGTGCTGGAGGTACGGATAGTGAATAGTGTTTAATCATTAAAACGCCTGGCGGAGCTACCAGAATGACTTGACTTAAAAGCGAGTCTAAAATCTGGCAGAGTTTTGCCTAAGCGAGTCTAGTGATAAAGCGTTGAGCGCTAAGCATGCCAAACCAGGCAGAGTATAAGAGACCTGACGATCTAAGCGCACTCCTCTTTTAAGAAAATGGACGAGAGCCCGGAGGCTAAAATATGCTCGGGTCTAAGCGCACTCTTGGTAGCTATCACGAAACCCATAAGGGTACAGGCCTAAAACTAATTGGGTAGCTAGCTCGGGAGTAGGCAGAAACCCAAAGTCGGTACAAAGGTACCTGCATGAGATGTTAGTAGCACAGACAAGCATATATATAAATGTGAGGCTATCTAGGCTACCGTGGAGTAGTGAAGCTTGAAGGCTGAGTAGAGAGCCCGAGACAAAAGTACGCTTGGGGTCTAAGCATACTCTCAGTAGCTACCACAAAACCCATAAGGGTGCAAACCTAAAACCAATTGGGTAGCTAGCCTAGGAGTGGGCAGAAACCGAAAGTCGATACAAAGGTACTTGCACGAGATGTTCTACACTATTACAAGCATTACAGTATATCAGTCCGGTATAAGTCAAGACATGTCCACAGAATACAATACACCCACCTGTACAATCACACCGGACTGATACAAAATACAACACAATACTAAGTCTAATACAAATCCAATTTTGCGAGGAAAGCCACTCGCCTAAAACACCAATTTTAAAACTTTGCGCGTCCAAATTCCCGAGCGAGAAAAACAACACAAAGCGAGAGAAGGAAAAGGGGATTGGCCCTATGGTGGCCGCCGGCCCTAGGGGTGTTGCGCCACCCCCAGTGGTGTTGCGCCACCCCATGGTGGTGGCCTAGGTGGTGGCTGGCCATGAGGAGAGAGAGAGAGGAGAAAATGGAGGGGGAGGTGTTAGAGTGGGTGGATGTAGTATTTGGTGGAGTTAGATTTTGGAAGGAGAATGAAATTGGAAATTGAAGCAGGTGAAGATGATGGTGATATGGAGGTTGAAATAGGGGTGATGGAGGTGGTGTTGTGGGGATAATAGTGATGGTGTTGGCGGTGAAGAAGACTATAAGAGATGGTGATGAAAAGGGTGTAATAGAGACGGTGGTGGTGACATTGTTGAAGATGGTGGAGATGTCACCGGACTAGTTGCCGGAATGGTCGCTGGATTATTTGCCAGAGATGTTGTCAGAGAAGAGGGGCTCGACCCCTAGCCAAGAAGGGTGGCCGTCCTAGGAGCAGATGGTGGGGTGGTGGTTTTGTGAAGTGATTTAGTGGTGGTGGTGGTTTTGGAGAAGAAAAAGAAGATGGTGGTTTATATGGTGGTATTTTGGAGTTGTGGTAGAATAAATGAAGATGGAGAAGGAAGAAGATGATGGTAGAGAGCTGTAGGTGTTGTTGTTATAGTTGTAGTGGAGATGAAGGAGAAGTTGGTCGTAATTAGGGTTTTGATGGAGAAATGAAAAGGAAAGGGTATTGTATTTGGAGTTGGAGTTAAAGAGAAGGAAAAAGATTAGAGTAAGGTTTTTTTTTTTGTAAAATAGGGAGGGGTGAGGTGGCTTGGCCGGCCATGGTGATGGGAGAGGGGAGTTAAGTGGATTGGGATATTTTTGGTGGAGATATTTTGGAGGAGTGTAGAATGTAATAGAAGAATGGAGAAGTTTTTAGAATATGGTGGAAGGAAAAGGAAGGAAGAAAGAAAGAAAGAAAAGGAAAGGAAAAAGGAAGAAAAGAAATTGAAAGAAAATGGGAAAATAATTGGAATGGTGAAATCCTCAGGTTCGGTTGCGGATGCCGAAAACTTTCGGAAAAATACCGGAATCGTCCGAAAATCAAGTATCTCAGAACGATCCCCAAAAATCTCAAAAATCAAAAATATTATTCTATGAATCATGGTGAAATCCGTTTTAATAAATTCTTTACAGTTTTCAATTAAAAATCCTGAAATCGACCGCCGAACCGGTCGACACCAAATCTGGTCGAAATCTGCTAAATTCTGAAAATCCCTAAAAACATGTATTAAAATAGTCAAAATTTGACTCCATTTGTAAATTAAAAAAAATCTGAGAATAAACCAGCAGTACCGATTAATCCTGATTTTAGGGTTTTTTATAAAAAATTCTAAAAAATTATGAAAATTCTAATATATTGAAAAACAGTATTTAAAACTAAAATCTGTCAAATCTGATTACCAGAGAGGTTAATTCATGCAGAAATGCTATACAAGCAAAACTAAATAAGAGAAAATAAGGAAATACGCTCGAAAAATTGGGATACGTATCTGAGTACGTATTCTTTGGATAGGGTGTTACAAAAAGAAGGGAGAGGGAGGGAAATGTGTATGGTGGGGAGGGGTAGGGGTGGTTGTAGACAGGTATGGTGGGAGGACGGGAGTAGGTGGAGAAGGAAGAAAAGAAAAAGAATAAGAAAAGAAAAAGGAAAGAAAGAAAAGAAAAGAAAAAGGAAAAAAGAATAGGTAATTTGGAAAAATATGTAATTAAATGTATTATTAAATAATTAAATTAATAGGATAAAAGTGGAGTATTAAGCAGAAAAGTGGAGAAGGAAAAAGCAAGAAAAGAAAAAAAAGAAAAATAATATTATTATTTAAATCGGGTAAAAGTTGACTATTCCAGAAATGTTTCCAAAATTCTCACAATAGAAAATATTATTTTAAGGTGCTTGGTGAAATCAATTTGAGAAATTTATTCTGATTTTCAAATTAAAAATTCTGGAATCCACTAGTGATACCGGTCGATACCAAACACGGACAAATTTTGATAAATTTAGAAAAATCTCAAAAAATACACTTAAATAGAAATCTACTTCTAAGAAGTAATGTGAAAGTCGTTTCTAAAAATTCAACTAGATTTGAAAACTAAAAAATCTGGGAATCATTCAGCGACACTGATCGACACCGGTTTTGAAGATTTTGCAGAATAATTCTGAAAAATATTAGAAAATCATGAAGAATTTAAAATTTGAGAAAACAGAGTTTGAATCTGAAATTGGTCCAATCAGACTATTAGAAAGGTCAAATAAGATAGTACATTGGTATCGGGTCCTCGATCCAGATCAGGGCTGACTCTAAGTCTGAGAATCCAGATCCGGTACCAAATAATATAAATAATCACAAATCAAAAACAAATACGAGAAGAAAATTGAAATGATACGTTCAAAAATCGGGACACGTATCTAGATACGTATCCCGAGAACGGGGTGCTACAACTAATCACATACTTATGAGTATGATCTGTGTGTGCATACTGTAACTATGTGCTTGAATATGTGAAACTTCTTTCTTTTGAAATAAAGATTCCAATCTCTTATGGTCAAAGACACATTGGCTCAATGTTGAGCCTAAACAATAAATTTTATTCTTCAAAATGCAAATATCATTTTGTCAAAACTAGAAATTTATCTTTAAATGTCACTTTATAAATATCAAATTCATTTTTGTTATTTTCAATAGAAATAGATAATTTTTTTCTTTTGAAATCATACCAATTTATTTTTCAAATTGCATTTCTTTTTTATTTTGAAAATTTTATTTTTAAGAATATCATAACTATTAGAAATTCGTTCAAATGCTTCTCCTAGTTCATTCATACTGATATTATCAAAATAAGATTCTGAATTTATCTCAAGGGGTCATTCCCTTGGACCATGAAGCACATGTGTGCAGAATCAATCTCTTTTTCAGATTCATTATCCGAATCTCAAGTAGTGGCTTTCATAACTTTCTTCTTGCCTTGCTTTCCTTTCCACCATTCTTTTTGGTCACTTATCTTTTGACTCTTGTGTTACATTCTTCTTGTGTTCTACGCAGGAGAGTGAGTTTTTCATCATCTTCTTACTCATCGTCGAGGTGGTTGGAGTGGCAACACTTTTCTTCTTGAGCTCTCTTGGAAATGCTTTCAATGTAACATTAGCTTCGCTTTGAATGTAACATTAGCTTTCTTTTGAGGCTCATGGTCTTCTTTTGCCTTTATATCCATCTCATGGGTTTTTAGATTCTCTATGAATGCGGTGAAGTTCATTTTCTCCTTATCATTCAATTCTTTCAAGGTGATAGCTTTGACTTTCCAAGCTTTAGGAAGTGCTCTAATGATTTTCACACTTTTTGGTCATTGTTGATAGGCTTACCTAGATAAATGAGTCTATTAGTAATAATAGTGAATTGGGTAAGCATATAATCAATAAATTCATTATTAAACATATAAAAACTAATATATTGTGAACTAAGCAAATCAATCTTTTCTTTCTTCACTTGTGTAGTGCTTTCATGAGTGGTGATCAAAGTATGTCAAATATCATATGCGAATGTGCAATTTATAACTCTAGAAATATCATCATCATTAAAAGATTGTATCAATGTATAATGGGGTTTAGAATTAGCATTATATTCCATAGTGGTAATATTAGACCATATGTCATCATCACTCTCGAGATAAACAAAAGGTTTGGTTATGATCTTAGCTACATGCCTACCTTAGGATTGTAAGAAAATAGTCATCTTAACTTTTCAAATGAGAAAGTTAAGTCCACCAAACTTAGATGGACAATTAATAGTTCTATTGGCCATGTGTGTACATAAAAAAATAGTAATAACGATCTCTCTATGGTTGTTAAACCATTAATCAAGAGCACCAAAGCTCTGTTACTAATTGAAAATCACGTAGAGAGGGGTGAATAGGTGATATGCTAATCAAATGCGAAAATTAAAAACTTAAACTAATAAAATCTCAACATGAAAATGATTACCAAAAAGTGGAGCCAAATTTTCGGTGAAAGGCTCTAAATCTTCTCCTCAAGATTCCTCTATAATAGAGTTGATGTGCTTAATTACTTTCTTGGATCAAACAAATATCAAGTATATAATAATAAGCAAGTTAGAGCATGCAAGATATAAGCAAGAGTGAGTTGAGTTGACAGAAATAGAGCAATCACAAATACGGGAGAATTATTTTTTGGTTCGAGCCACTTATTCTATGTCTCCGCCTTTACTGCAATGAAGGATTTTCATTATCTCCACTAAGAAAATAGCATTGGATCTACACAAGACCCGGAGGTTCAACTCCAACCTCCAATCCTCTACCAAAGAGGAGAGAACAAAGCAAATGATCCTCTACCCCAATAGGAGAGCACTAAGTAACTGAAGATTAGAATCACTTGGTGACCACAAAGATCACAAACTAGGAATTTCTCACAAAATAAGGATCCTATAGGATAGATTGAGAAAATGACTCAAACTTGTGTGAACAAAACTTAGAATTGAAGCTCTTGAGAAAACTATTGGAAAAACTTCTGTAAAGATATAGAAATTTTTATCGCTCAAAAACTTTTTTCCCAAAAAGTTGTTTTTTATATTTTTCAAAACTTTTTCAAAAACTTAAACTTGAATATAGGCTTGAAAATCTTAGTTCAAAACTTTCTACAACGGGTCCTATTTATAGGAAATAGGATTAGACCATTAGAGGTTAATCTCAGTCATTAAGAACATGTTTAAAACCAAATAAAATAGCCATTTGGAAATAAAACAAATCAGAAAAATTCAAATATAGCCGTTATAGGCAATCTGATGCTTTTGGAAGCAGAACGATCGACCGCCCGGTCGATCAAAAGTGCTCTTAGAAAAGAGGTGTTGCACTCGGTTGACCGCCCGGTTGACCGGCTAGAACAAAGGTCTAAGCCTAGTTGAACTCGGAACTAGCGGTCGACGGCTCGGTCGACCGATCTGGCCGATGACCAAAGAGGGCTAGGCTTGCGGTCACCGCCCAGTCGACCGAGCCCAGAGCTGAATGCTCTATGCACGATGTGCACAATCGATCGACCGTACAATCAACCGGCAGAGCATTCTGATTTGCAGGGTGGTCACCAGCCACAACCCAAAACTCTTTTTCTTTAAATTTTAAAATCCTTTTAAAATTCAAATAAAATGTACAAAAATCAGTTCTTATAAGTACTATCTGGCACAAATATGTATGGTTAAAAATATTACATGTCACAAACATTTGAACTTCTTTTTAAGATTTTAAATTCATTTTGAAACATAAACAATATAAAAATATTTTTCTAAAAATTAAAACTTTAAAAACAAAACCAATTAAATCGAAATGGGTTAAACCAAAAGTTTTGGGTTTCGATCTTAAAAAAAAAAAATCAAACTTTAGTGTGTGTTATAAGTTTGAGCAATAAAATCTAATTTATACTTTACAGAATCTAAATATTCTTACAAACTTGAATCTTCTTCTTGAAATGATCTTCTTTTTCATTTTGATTCGATCAAACTTAATTTTTCGAGCTAGACTCCTTCTTGAGTACTTGTTATGATCTTTATATTTGAGCTCTTGAATAAACCTAGTTAGCTTACTCTTTCTTGAGTATTTGATATAATCTTTATGCTTGAACTCTTGAATCAACCTAGTTAACTTCAAAACATGACTTTGAGTCTCTTGTTGAAGCTAAACACTAAAACATAATCTTGATGAGATCTGCAACTAAAACAACACAAAATCATTAATACAATAATTACACGAGTTTAATCATCATCAAAACTAGAGTGATTAGTCTTTAGGCCAGATTGTACACATATTTTGCATTCTTTTCATTATACTCCTACATTTATCGTGTAATAAATCTGCTAATTTTCTTATCTTAAATGTCTATTTTGTAGAAGATAATCATGGAGAGAAAGAGAATTAAACCAAATAAATATCAGTTAAAATCAGATTTAACTGGATCTATTTGGTTACTGAGGATGATCCCAGATCTAGTCAGTTAAAAATCAGATTTTGATGAATCAATTCGATTAACTTAAAGATCTATGAGGATATCTCCGCATCCAGAACAAGTCAAAGATTGGAGCAAATGTTCAACTGAAGATAACATCAAATACAGAGTCCAAATTCAAAATCCAAAGGGATAAATATATAGAGAGAAGATTAATGGATGAGATGAAGCAATTTAGACTCGGATTCAGACTGGATACATTTTAATATTTGAATCATAACTTTCTCTACCGAAACTCAAATCTGATGATTCAAGATGATCTGAAATAAGACTTAAAGGTTTACAACGCTTACGTTGATCACTATTTCTAATTCTGTTATTTGATAAGTTATATTCAGCAATCAACACGCCAATAAGCTGTAGATCAGAATTGAATATCCACATCAAATCAAGTTTGGAGATAAAGGGAGGATTCAAATTCAGAAATTGTCAGCTCCCCTTATCTTTAGACTTATTTTCATATCCATTTCTATCCTATAAATACCCCACACATCAAAGGCAGAGGGACGATCAAGCAAAGATAGATTTTATGCCAATTTTTCATAGTTTTTAGTATAGGTTTTTTATTTTCACTTTATTTAATTTTTATTTTTTTGTAAGCATAGGTTAGATTGAGATTAATGTAAGTAAGAGAGAGAGAGACTTATGTTGAGAGTGACACCGATGTAACATCCTCCTTTCTTTCATAGTTTCTACAAGCAATCAAAGGTAACATCTTTATGCTTTTTTTTGTTTATATGTTCTTCTTTTTTCTACTTTTCTCTTTTGATTTTGATGAATATCCAAGTGAATCTACAAGCATCAGTATAGTCATGTTTGTATGAGTGCAACCAATATTTCATGATGATGTTCTCCTCCTCAAGATTCCATATCATTTCATTCTTGTTCGTCTTCATGATGTAATGCGAATGGGGACTGAGCTCGATCTTATGGGTTATGCGTTGATCGCCTCCCAAGTAAGGTAAAACATGCAAGGATTCGAGCTCGATCTTATGGGTTATGCGTTGATCGCCTTTGAAGTAAGGTAAAACATGCAAGGATTCTAGGTAAGTCATCAACTGGAAAAGGTAAGTATTTCTTTTAATTTTTTCTTTCTTTTATTTTTATCTTTAGTTAGCTCACCTCGATCACCAAATCTCTACTATTTTTCACTTTCTTTGCACAAAATCACCATCTCCTTCTATCTACCACTTTCACATTTAACATAACTTATTTTCTTTTTCTTTTCAAGAACTAAAAGAAGAACTTTAATCATTTTTGTTGTAACTTAAAAGAGAACTTGCAAAAAACTTCCATCGCTACTCTCTCCTTGTGGATCACGACCCGCATAGCCACTTGCTATAGCAGTAGCATTGAGTACTTGCACTACCTATTATAAAGTTCTGAAATTCTATATTTATGTGTGCAGATTCTAACTCAATCAGGGCCAACATGCCCAACCTTAACATTTTATGTTTTATGTTTGTGTTATTTGATTTTATGTCTTCTCTGAAATTTAAGCTTTTGGGGGAGGGGTTGTTAGGGTTGAATGAACACAACCAAGGAAAACTTGATTTTCCCTATAGTGCTCTCTTTGACCTATTTATTTAGTCCCATGTTGGATAGGATGGAAAACTTAGTGGTTTATATGCTAACCTTCCTCATCTAATTGTTATGATTTTTTTAGATATATGGGTCAGGAACACCACACACGCGCGCATGCCACGTCGTGCTAACGCCAGCGCTGCTCGCCCAACATGTCCGCGTGGCGCCAGCCGAGCCCGAGCTCAACCCATGTTTTGCATTTTATTTCTTTTATTTTGATATTTGACTGAGTCTTTTGACCAATTCCTTTTGATAGTTATCCAGATCCTTGAGATCCGCGCTAATGTGTGCAACAACTCTGCTGTTGGCGCAAAATCCGAGGAAGGGTTGTTGGACTGGGGTGTTCTGCATCATATAAATAGCACTTCCCAGTTCTAAAGCCAAAAAAAAAATAACATTACTCTTTCTTCTCTCCCTCTTGAGTTTCTTGGCATGCAACCTGCAACGGAGGAACTCTATTCTTAATACTCTTAATTTCTTGTTTTTAAAATAATCTCTCGGGCAACCGATCTTCATCTTAGCACAAACCCGGCTTGCGCTCGAGCGAGGTGCTGGACTGTTTCGGGGGTTTTACCACTAGTGAACAATGATCACGACAATGCATGAGCGATAAGGCGGGTTTATTGTTTTCTAGACAGTGTTTGCATCACTGCTCCCCACAAGCTAGATCCTTTCTCTTCTTTTATTCATTTATTCTTATTATAGAATTAATTGAAGTATAATCATGCATGATTATGTTTTAAACCGAGTAAAATTATTATATCAAAAATTTAAGGAATACAGAAATATCGAAGATGGCGAACTCTAAAACCCCACAAAGTGTCCTTATTGCATGTCGCAAGATGGACTTTGAACTTGTAAGCCACTTTAGCATTCGCAGGGCAGATTCCAAAAATTCATGAAATATTCTTTCGCTTGAAGCAAGATGGGCATTAAAATAGCGTGGAATTCGTTGAGGGAAAAGAATATCGATCAGAAAAGAAATAGACGGGTTTTGAGAGATCTCTAAACTAAGTAGAAGAAGAGGTTTTAAGAGGTTCTTAAATAGTAGAAGAAGACGAAATTGGTCAAACGAGAGAAGACGATTTGCTAACTTTGTGATGGTGGTGATTGTCCGCAGCCAAACTCGATGAAATTGAAATCGAAGATGTTGTCGTGTTTGAAACACACAAAGAGAGAGAGAGAGAGAGAGAGAGAGTAATGCGCAAGGCGAGGAGGATGACATGTTCGTGTGGCAATGCAACATAGACTGAAATCATTTGAGCAAGTTCACCGACTTAAAGAAGAAATTAACTTGGTCGTATCAAAAGAAGAAGTCACCAGAGAACCAGACGAGATAGTGGCCGACGAGTCTGAAGAAGAAATCTAAGATCAGAGAGAAGCGGGCTCCTGAAGCGGATGGGATGTGGATCTGAATTTTGCTCGAATTTGATTGCTGAAACAAGGGGTCGGATTTGGACTGAATGCTTACGGATATGTCTCAAGTACTGATTCATTAGAGGTACACAAATCCCGGCTTATGCATTCTCATATATGGTATTATTCTTTTCTTTTTTTTCATGTTGATATTCTACCTATTTTTTCTTACCAAGAAATCGAAGAAGAAGAAAATTTTAGCCTTGCGAGGGCCAAATAGATAGCAGCCAGGGGCTCACTAC
Organism: Agave tequilana; assembly: GCA_038442645.1. Taxonomy (NCBI): domain Eukaryota; kingdom Viridiplantae; phylum Streptophyta; class Magnoliopsida; order Asparagales; family Asparagaceae; genus Agave; species Agave tequilana. The sequence goes on along the minus strand of JAVJIF010031636.1, from coordinate 69,980 downwards.
GACCACTTTCAAATTTTTTGATCAAATCTCTAATCAATCGCCGTGAAAAACGTTTTAAATATCTCTCTATGAAGTGTGTTGGTCCATGTCCGGTCCCAAAGTGGCTCCAGCTACCCCTGGTGAGTCTCTGCACAGACTATTCCTCTTTCGTTTTGATTTTTGAGCCCAACTCGAAAATGTGGTGCATCTCAAGACAGAAGAAAAGAGAATTTTTTTTTTTTTTGGGTTATGTATCCCATTCATTTTGGACCACTTGATGAATTATTGAACTGGACCAAGATAAGATAGACTGGACTCTGAAGTCAGATATCTACAGCCAAGGCCATCCATGCTCCCGCTTGTGGTCCGCTGCCTCCGCAATTACGGGAAGCCAACTTGCCACCCACTTTCAGTATCAGTCAACGATATTTTTGTATGTGTGGCGTCAATATCGACAGTCAATGTAAAGATACCGACAATATCGATCTCAGTATCTGTATCAATGATTATTATTAGTTAACATTGTTTTGATTATTTCAGAACTAAATATAATGCTGCACATATATATAATATAAGAAAATGATCTTATGAGAACAGTTCTCAAACTAAACTTCGTGAGAGCACAACGGTGTGCCACCCCATAAATGATTCGAACAGTTTACCTTAATCTACATACTCAAATCAGGCTACAAACACTACGCGATTCTGAATGTTTTTACCTATACATCAAAAGACATCTTATATATATATAAAATCCATAAAATCTCTCTTATATGATTTTCTCACGAAGCTTATTTTGAGAAAGTTTCTCATTTGAAAATATATAAATATATATATATATATATATATATATATATATATATATATATATATATATATATATATATATATATATATAACTTATGTCCTCCAAAAAGATTCGAGCTCGAATCCTTCCCGTTCAAATTCAACCTTCCGAAATTTGAATACAAGATCCACTTTATTGAAATTGATTTATATTATTTCAAGTATCTATAAACCAAAAATCAAGTGTTTTAAATACTTTTTGCCAAAATGGACGGTCGAAAGAAGTGAGTTTGTTAGATCTATGACTTTAGACATACAAATTCTCGATCCGGTATTTCATTATGATCTAAACATTTAAAAACACTACAACCAATTTTTATTAGGTTTCAAATGTTTTATACTGTTAAACTAATCAACTCACTATTTAGGTCGTCCGTTTTTTCCTTACTTGATGCATGGGAAAAAAATATTCAAAGCGCTTGATTTTTGGTTTATAGATAGTTGAATTAATATAAATCAACTTCAACGGAATGGATCTTGTATTCAAATGTCGGATATTGGTATTTGAGTGGAAGGATTCGTCCTCAAATCCTTTTGGAAGGACACAAGCCTCTCTCTCTCTACACACACACATCGGTATCTTAAGAAGGATATGGAGATAAATCATTCCCATTCAAATTTAATGTTAAGCCATTAAAATTGAAATTTAATTTCATTAGAGTTGATCAACATTGTTAAGAGTGCTTAAAAACAAAAATTCAAGTGTTTTGAATGCTTTTTATTAATTCATCAAGTAGGTGCAAAATGAACGGCCAGAATAGCGAGTTGGTTAGTTTAATGGTGTAGAGTATTTGAACCTAACAAAAGTTTATATGTACGATTTTCTAAATGTTTAGATCATGATCAAATGTCTAGACAAGAAAATTACAAAGTAATTGATTTATTATTTACTTACTTTAAATAATCTAGTTCAATAGAGTGAATCTTGTATGTAAATGCCATACATTGAATTTGAGTGAGAAAAACTTATGTTGAAAGAAGTGAAATTCTTTCGGAAGAGCCAATCTCTTAGTGTACAGAGTGTGAGAAAATACTTGCCACCAAGCAATTGATGTTGTATTCTCCAAATAATAATGACTTTTTTTAAAAAAAAAAAATGATGCGAAAGTTGTTAGCTACCTCCGTTTATTTTTAGAAATTAAAATTACATTATTGCAAAAGAAAATCATTAATAAGTACACTGTATATGGACAACAACAGAACTAATAACGAACTTATTAATAAACATTATCCAGCTACCTGGCCTCTCTCAATTCACATGAGTTAGACGCCCAAAGAATTATATTAAATCTTTGCCTTGTACTTTTTATTAACCAACTAGCAAGAACTCAACCCATTATCAAAACTAAATTAATCAAAAAGAAAAAAGAAGAGGAGGTCAATGAAATGACAATAAGAAAAAGAAAAAGAAAAAAAATAAATTGTTCTTTCTTTCTTCTCTGTATACGCATGATTTCATGCTAATTAATCGATTAAAATGACTAATCATTTGTACAATTAAATATCTCTCACTAACATCAGCTAGGGTACAAAGCTTGCAACTGAGGGGACAAGCAACGAGACCCCCTCCAAACCCTAGCGTGCATCCTAAGAATCTCCCTCGCCCTCTCCTTAGCCTTCACCCCACAACCACCAACCACCACCATCATGCACAGCTTCTTCACAACCCCAACATGCACCATCTCCTGCAGCACGGCCGCCGTCGCCGAGCTCCTCGACACCGACCACAATACCCTCACCGCCCTCTCGTTCGCCGCCGCCGAAACCCTAAGTATCGTCTTCCCCACCGCCGCGATCCCCGCCGCGTGGCCCACCACCTCGGCCCTCCCCTCAGCACACCCACACAACTTGTCCAATAAAACAAGAACCATTTCGGTCACTCTCCTCTCTTGCTCCCCCATCAGCATCTCGATGAGCACGTGCACCGCGCCTGCCCCCACCGCCTTGATCCGGTGCCGGCGCCACGGGCAGAGCCCGATTAGGGTTTCTAGTGCAGCCTTCGTGGCTTTCGCCGAGACTGTGTCTCTCAAAATTTTGACAATCGCGGCGAATGCATCCTCTCTTGTGGCAAGTAGACGACTAGGCGCGACCACTGAGACTACTGACTTCAGCAGAATCACTGCGTTTGTTCGTGATGACAAATATGGAGAAATGCAAAATTTTCGCTAGCGAATCGATGAAATTATCACCGTTTCTTGAGACTAGATTGATGAGGCCATGGTCGGAGAGCTGGAGCGAGTTGAGAATGCTGAGTGCTTCGTCGACAACTGCATCATTACCACTGTTAATTACAATTGAGGCTAAGAAACCGACTGCCGGTGAGTTTTCGACACAACTCCGGTTCCTCTCGCTCTCTAGCACTATAGACTTGAGCTTTTGAAGACAGCTGAGCTGAGATTGGGGGGATTTCGCGTTGTCGAGGATCTTGGCAATGCCGGCTTGGTCGACCGGTGCTCGTGGGGTCGGGACCCGCTCGATGCCGTGGGAGGCGTTGGCGACGCACCAGGCCTGCATCAAGCGGCGAAGGGTGTGGTTCGGGGTGAGGTCGTGATTGATCAGAGACTGGTTGGTGACCGGGCACTTGTCGTGCTTCCCGGTGAAAATCCAGCTTTCTATGCTCTTGCGGTCGTAGGTGATGCCCGTCGACAGCGTCACGGGGTCTCGCATGATCTGCAGCGAGATCGGGCAGAGAAAGTAGGATGGGATCTCTAGCTCGGCCATTGAAGAAGGAAATTTCAAGAAAATTGAGATGATTTGTTGAGAGTTGATTATCAAGAGATGGGCATTTTTATAGTCGGGTGTGGAAAGGTCAACGAGGAAAAGGATTTTTTGAATTTTCTTTCCTTGATTTTTCTTTTTTTTTTTTTTGAAGAATTTATTTGCGGGGAGTTGACATAATCAAGCCCATTCCGGCTGTTAATTACCACATGCAGTGTTGTCCCCCAATTTGACTTCTCGTTCCTTGAAGTTCTACTCATTTGTGGGGATATGTGCTGGGCACCACCGCCAATGAGAACGCAAGGGCTTTGACCAAAATTATTTTGGAGAACATTCACTGAATAAAGCTCGGTTTAGATTTTTTTTTAAAAAAAAAACTAAGTTGATTAGATCACCGACCTCCATTTGACTTTTTTTCTGTTCATTTTTTTATTCTATACATTTGACGTTGAGATTTGTGATCAAGTGACTTTTGGTTCAACCCCCTTCTAGTCATAGTTTTGATGTTTCAACTTTCAAAGGGCTTAGCAATCAGTTTTTGAAATTGTTTGTCTTCTTGTACGTTATGGATTACTAGAAGGATTTAAGTTATTTTCAACAAGGCATATTTTTCAATATGTTCGAAGGTTCATTTATATTCTTTCACAGTAACTATGTGGTTTGACAAAATTGGACCTAAGGAGTTTCAACTGCATGCAAATTAAGAATTGGTTTATGAAGTTGAAATTGCAGAGAATAAAGCATACACCAATAGAGAGTCTCACGTTATTTAAATGGTACAAATCTTGGAAAGGGCCTATAATGCACTAGAAATCCCTTGCAAAATGATCATTTCTTACAATATGATATCTGAGATTTGGTAAATCTCCTTGCTCTATTAGAACATAGAATTCTTATAACCGTGGCTAACATCCAGTTAATTTGTTGATTTGAATGTATGAATGCCAAAGAGCTCTCAACTATTGTAGTCTCAATTAGTGAAGGCCGTAAGCATTTTGATTGTAACTCTAACTGTTCAAAAAAGCACTTTTGTTGGCTTATTGAAGTGTGTAATTGTGTCGAATTAAAACTAATTGGCATACTTGTATCGAAAATGTGTAATTGGGTTTGCTAGCTCGAGATAGGTCGAGAAGTGTCTTATGGGCCGAGGTCCTGCTTGTAGCTCAGGAACCCAACTTGCGCGGAACAACTCAACCAAGGTCAAGGGAGGTTGGGTCTGAGCTCGAACCTAAAACCCTCCCAACACTTAATTTAGCTAAACCCGAAATGGGATACTCTATTAAAGAAATGGGGAATAGCAAGTAGTAGAGCATCGTACAGATGAAGATCTTCTCTTTGTGCCTCTGAATATCTTACATGTATTGATGACGACACGGATGAAGGACTCCTTCTCCAGGCCCTCCTTAAAGATAACATCACGTCTGAGAAGATTGAGAGACGTTTCGGTTGCAATTCGCGACCGTAACGTTATCGCTCTATCCGTCTCTTTATCTGTTTTTCAATTTTTCTTTTTTGCCTTTTGTTGCCCGTTGGGCTATGCTAGCACCCCCAAAAAAAAAAACATGCTGCTGTTGCTTCTTCTTCTTGTTTTTTTTTTTAATATTTTTTAACAGTATCAATAGATCATGCAATATATCTTTCAGTCTTAATAATAATATAATATAATATAATATGTTATTAATCAGTGATAGAAGGAGAAAGCAAACGTATCATCCGAAAAGTTTTAATTCTGAAAAAAATATACCAAGACAAGACAGATGACACCAAAAGTTTTTTCCCCCGCAAAAGTTTTTTCCCCCCTCTTGTCCAGCCAATGAAAACTAAGTGGTCACCGCTCCGGGCTCATTAATGTCTCTTTGGAGGCCCGTTACTCGTAACATGGAAGTCACAGACTTCCTCGCACAGCGGACATGCCGTGTTGATCTCATCTCATCTCATCTCATCACCCGCGTACATATAATTATGTGCACGTAACTCGGAGCTAGCTGATCAATGCGTGTAGAGACAGCGTTGTGAACGGTGTAATATTTAAACTAAACTAGCTGGGGGGGGGGGGGGGGGGGGGGGGGGGGGGGGGGGGGGGGTGGGGGGGTGGGGGGGGGGGGGGTCAGAGACTTTGAAACACTGCTTATGAGGCTTTAAAGAGGATGCATGCACCAGAAGACTTGATGTTTGAAAAGTTAAAAACGTGTCAGATTATAAGGGGAGGAAAAAATTCAATCTTAGACCAATTATAGAAACTTAGAGGTGGTTCATATCTTTTTTGGTAGAGTAGAAGGGGCTAATCGACCCTCCTTATTTTATAATAGGGAAAGTTTGGATATTGTTTGATGTCCCAAAGTCCCTGAACTTTCAAACAGTGCTAAAAAGCCCCTTGATCACTTTTCTTATGTGCTTACCTCCCTATCGTCACCCAAAAGCAATACCAGGTACACTATATTTTCATAATGCTGATGTTGCCCGTGCTGAGGCTCCTTCTGAGTTAACTGGAGCAACGCGCGTGATATGTATTTAATGTCCATTACGCGCTACTCATGCACTGCGCGTTGGTGCCTACGTTTTTGTCCAACTCTTTTTTTTTCTTCTCCACCTGTGGCTGAGTTAGCAGAGACGCATTGATAAAGGGAATTTTTGCAAAAGCATCCGCTGCGGAACAATTAATGTTTTGTAGCACTAATATAGGCTGATTTTATGTGAGTGGATAAATTTATCATCATTTTTTGTAATGTTTTTCCTTATCATTTTATTTAGGAAATTTGTAGCTAATCTCAAGAATATAGGGGGAAATATTGATAAAATGGTGAATTTCGAGGGATGTATACTAATTAGATGGAGAAATTGGAGGGGAAAACCTACGTTATATGATGTCTTGCCACCACTTTTGGTCCTTACCCTAAAACCCCCAAACATTATCTCCATCTTCTTCCTCTCTCATTGCAATTTCCTTCTTGTTCTCAACACTTTTATAAATGGATTCAGGAGAAAATAAATCTTATTCATCAGAAAATGAATCAGGAGCACAAGAAGAAGATAACTTTTTCTTGATGTGTACTGTTAGTTCTCGGATGGTGTAGGAGCTTGTGTGAAGCTCCAAGATGAACAAGGTATTTCTACCTTCAAGATGGACAGGCTTGATCTTCCCAAGACTCCTTAAATCTTGTTTACAAACTTGAGCAACAATCTAACATTATTTTCCCGCTCAACACTGACAAAGATGCATAATATTTGCTTGAGGTTTGTAGGACCTATAATTGCAGGCTTGTGAATGTCTGTCACGCCCCGCTTCCCAAAATACGTGGAAACGGAGTCGCGATGAAGGTCGGCGACATATATACACGAGGAAAATACCTCACGCATACACGTTAAGGTTTAAGTAACCCGAAATAAGATATAATCTGAAATTATAGTGAATCATGTTTACTGTAATATTACATATAGGCATCCACGCATGATATCATATGAATCAAGAACTGGAATAACAACTGAAACTGATATATCGAGACTAAAGAAATAACAGAAAGATAAGAGAGATGAGAATACCAGAATTAGAGAGAGAATCTAGCTCCTTGCGAAGCGCACGATCACACGAACACCTGAACAATAGAAACAAAACATCCAATATCTAGACATGCAAATTCAGGGTCGTCAGAAAGCGACCTAGTGAGTGTGTGTGTAAATAGGACTGCTCGTGCATATAAACAATGTGCACAGAATAACAACAAGATAAACTGCAAATATAAGATAACTAAATAACATGATAAACAAGCAACTGAATAACAATAACATGAATAAGCGTGCAGATAAAAGACAAGTAAAATAACTGTAAACAAACAACTGATGTCATGATAACGGGGAACAACTAATGTCTAGATGTGTAACCTAGCATGTCACTAGTCTGATATACAATCCGCTCATAGTTATAGTCATATGTCTATCATAGTATACATATGCACAGTCAGGGGATATAGTCAGTCACAATATGTTATAACCAATTTATTAATATTTATTATGTCAGCGAACACCCATTGTCACCTGTAATAGACGCATCCCATACTACGCCTACTACACGTGTCAATCAGGGTCCTAAGTTATTGAAATTGATTGGTTGGAGACATTATCCATGCTTTAGGTGGGTCCCGTACATACCCGGAACCACGGCCTCAGTTTCCTGGCACTGAACCAGACCGTACAGCTAGGTACTCAGTAACAGTAACAGTAATCTCACTGTGAAAACAGTGTAACAATAACAGTACAGATGGGATGTCAGTCATCCCCCAGTAACCCTGTAGTAGAACCCTCAGTCGGCTGCGCAACCTGTATCCTAGGTCCACCCAAAATACAAACGCTGTCTCCTCCATCAATTTTCTCAATCCCGGTGTAAGTTGTTCAGTTAGTTTATTATTTAATTCAGTAAAAACAATCAATACTCATGTTACTTATAACACTGGGATGATGCGGTGATAGTAACGATAACAGTACAGTAACAGTCAATCAGTAATCGTATACACGGTGAACAATATCAGTAACAGTGAACAGTAACAGTAATCGTGTATACGATGAATAATAGGACTGTACAGGGTGTTACGGTCAAACAATCTTTTCCCAGTAATTTTCAGTAACATGAATAATTACAGAACAGTCTAGACACTGATCCTCAAGTCACCAATAATAGAGATCAAATAGTAAAAGCTATCAAACTCTGAATATATAATATCACCGATATCGATGAATTCACTCTCACAATAATTCTATCCCTATCACTGAGTAACAACAATAAATAACAGTCTATTGGTATCCTCAAAATCAACTAATATAACAGACACCGAGATCATAAGTAAGGAATGGAAACATCCTCAAAACCAGATTCATCCAACTATAATCAAGTTCATAGTTAAAGAGGGTAACGTCCTCAATCAATAAGAAATCATGATCATCTTTATATCAAGTATCTAACGTCGGTAAGATCATCAGTACTCAATCAATATAATTAAGTTAAATCCGAAAGTCTTTGGTTTAATAATCTAAAACCAAGATCATGTTACATATCTATTTCAAGTGTAAGCTATACACACACATAATGACAATCCAACAAGATCAAACTCCTCTATAAACTGATCAAGATCCAATATAAATATATCATAGGTCAACTCCAACTCTAACTAAGTCAATGTCAGTCCAAGTATCAGCAAATCAGTATATTGGTAAAGCAATGTCATATCTAACACTTCCTCGATATCCACAGGAATTCTAGTCGGGATAATCACCAACAACTGCCAATAAACACTGTGCCTAATATATGTCCTCTAACCTCAAATATAACGTAGTTCAACTGATAGTAGATCAAATCAAGTCACAGTCCAGGGTATCCAATGCTAGGCCTAAGCCAATATTGGTGATCTACCAACACATGAAATGACGCTGATACAAGTTCCTATCAACTATGTAAATAAAGTGAACAATCATAAATGCCTCATGAAGTTGTACAAGAAATCAAACTGGTAAAATATAACAGAAGGTCACATGAAATGATAAGTGTAACATGTAAACGCATACCAATAACGGTAAATAAGGAAATGCACAAGAACGAACACTCACATGAAATAACGCAGTTTCCAAACTGAATCGCCATCTGGTCTTCACTGCACGAACCAGTACTGATTGACGGATCGTCCCATGGATCGGTCTTTGAATCGCCATTGTATCGGGTTCACAACGAGCACGAATCCGGACCGGGTCTGGGTCTCCTGCAACGGTCCGGATTCACCGACGGGTCCGAAACACTATAACACGTAACCAAACACATGAACTCACACAAACATACCCTCGTACACGTATACACTCTACAAGATACACGCATACACATACGTGCACCCCCGCATATATACGTATACCAGTATACGCATGCATACATACTATATACTTACATATATGCTAATACATAATTACACATATACCTATACACATTCTATTTAATGCATACATATCCAAATTAATAAATACCTACTCAACCATGCTCACGCATCACACACAAAATCATGCATACATTCAAGTCCATGCACACATAATAGTACTTACAAATAATTACAATACCACCTATGCAAGCATTATGTAAGTCCATGCACACATATAAATAGTTACAAATAATTACAACACTACCCATGTAAACATACATACATATAAAAGTATATACATGCATGCAAATATTAATGGACAACACCCATCCATGCATATACATCATGCATACACATGCATGCATATCACCACTCACACACACACCAACAACATTTTAATCAACTTCCCAATTATTACAATTATACCCTTACACATTTAATAACTTCCACACTATTACACAAAATGCCCTACACAAATAAATATAAAACTAACCTCGAGCCGATTTGCGGTGCACCGACGGAGGCTCTGGCGGAGGCGTCCGGGGCCGCGAAGGGTGTCGTTGGATAGAACATCTCGCCGTGAAGGGCGTGGGTGCGTTCGCGCCCGCTTACAGTGATCCACGGCGATCCACGTAGAGCCGAAAAATGGCTCGGAGTAAGATGTCTCCCACACACAACCAAACACATAAGAATTAATACACTCACATTTACAAAGGAAATAAAAACATGTAAAGAGAGAGAGGAAGCATGTACCCATGGGGAGAAGCTCACGGCCAATGGAAGGGATGCGGCCTGGGCTTTGGGTTGTTGTGCTCGGACTGTGGTTGGGGCGGCCATGGTTCTGGAGTTGCAGCGGCTGCACACGGCAAGGAGGGAATTTGGGGCTGCCGCGGATGTCCGACTACGGAGCAAGGAGGGAGAAGGCAGTAGCCTGGAGGCGCTGGATGCTGCTGCTGTGGCTGTGCGCGCCGGAGAAGAGCTCGAGAAGGGGAAAGAGGATCCGGCTGCAAGGGGATGTTGTCAGGGTCTCGCCGGAGAGTTGCGCTGGTTGTTGGTTGCGCTGGCTGCTGTCGTGTTGTGGTGGCAGCGGCTAGAAGAAGAGAAGGAAATGGAGATGTAGGGGATTACGGATGCTTCCATGGCACTCCAACGGCACTCCGGCGCGGGCTCGGTAGGGCGGTGGATGCACCACCAAGGACAGGGATTGCATGGGGGTGCTGCCGTGGAGAGAGCAAGTTGGGAGGATCTCACGCAGGGTGCTGGTGGTGCACGGCCATGGTTGAGTTCGGCCAAGGGGTGACCGGCCATGAAGGAGGCCAAGGCTGCCGGCCAGATGGGGATCCGGTTGAGGGGGAGGATCATGGAGAGGGCAGCTGTGATAAGGTGAAGGATTATATTAGGTTAAGAGTAATTATGAGAAGGTTTATATATATAAAGTATAATGGGTTGTGGGTTTTGAGGGTATGGTTCTAATTGGTTAGTGGGCCTGCTATTGGGTATGGGTAGAGAGATAACCTATTAGATGTGGGTATGGATCAAAGAAATAGACGAATGGTTATGAGATATAGGGTATTGGGTTAACGGGTAGGATTAGAAATCAATGAAATAGAAGTGGGTATGGATTAGATAATGGGTTTGAGGGTATGGGCTTTACTAATGGGTTTGGATAAATAAGGATATGAAATGCAATAATAGTAATGCTAATAAAACACTAATAAAAATAATAATAATACTAATATTAAAATAAATAAGTAATACTAACACAAACAATAATTAGCAATACTAATTACAATAATAATATCAATCTATAATAATAATAATAATAAAAATAATAATTAACAATTACTACTACCACTAATACTTATACTAATATTAAAATAAATAAAGAATATAATATTAACACTAATAATAATTAATAAACACCGACAATAAAAATAAAGATAACACTAATAGTAATAACAATAAATAATAATCATAATGGAATAATAATAATAATAACTACCACTAATAATAATAATGAATAATAACCTTAATGAAGTAATGGGAATAATAATTAAATAACAATTAATAATAATAATGGTAAATATAAAAATAATAGTAATAAGTAACTAAAAATATCGATAATTAATATTGGTAATAATATTTAAAGCTAAAATACCATTTATTATCTTAAAAATAATTTCCATTTTTTAATAATAATAATCACAAGAAAGAAAATAATAAATTAAGTTGATTAAAAAAATAATCAGTAAATCAAAATAAATACTTTAGGAAAATAAAAAAATACGGTAATTCTAACTAGGGATCTTACATTCTATACACATTATAAAAATTTCGTCCCCGAAATTCAATAAGGTAGGGAATGGTGAAAAGAATTCAAAATCAAAGGAGAAGACAAACAAGCTTCATGCCCCTTCTCGGCACATCATAAATCCATCACGCTTCTGCTGCGCTACTCTGATTCATGCTACCGGCTACAGAAAGGGGTAACCAATCTCAAGAGACAAAGTCAAAGAATAGGATAGAGGAGGAAGAGAAGCAAGAAGAAAATCTGAATCACTCAAAAAGAAGAGTAGAAATCAAGGATATCAAAAGATTAAAGATAAGAATTTCCAAAGGGAGGACGATCAATTCCAAATGCACTAAATATCATAATGGATAGTATATGTATACTGCAGCGTAACTATAGCTTGTTTTCAAGTTACCGGTAAGAACTAGGTCTCTCTTGCGAATATCAAAATCAAAAGTCACATCGCAAGTCGAAAACCTGGCTCTGATACCAAGAAAATCCTGTCACGTCCCGCTTTCCAAAATACGTGGAAACGGAATCGCGACGAAGGTCGGCGACATATATACGCGAGGAAAATACCTCACGCATACACGCTAAGCCTTAAGTACCCGAAACAAGCTATAACCTAAAATTATAATGAATCATGTTTACTGTAATATTACATATAGGCATCCACGCATGATATCATATGAATCAAGAACTGGAATAACAACTGAAACTGATATATCGAGACTAAAGAAATAGCAGAAAGATAAGAGAGATGAGAATACCAGAATTAGAGAGAGAATCTAGCTCCTCGCGAAGCGTACGATCACACGAACACCTGAACAATAAAAACAAAACGTCCAATATCTAGACATGCAAATCTAGGGTCTTCAGAAAGCGACCTAGTGAGTGTGTGTGTAAATAAGACTGCTCGTGCATATAAACAATGTGCACAGAATAATAACAAGATAAACTGCAAACATAAGATAACTAAATAACATGATAAACAAGCAACCGAATAACAATAACATGAATAAGCGTGCAGATAAAAGACAAGTAAAATAACTGTAAACAAACAACTGATGTCATGATAACGGGGAACAACTAATGTCTAGATGTGTAACCTAGCATGTCACTAGTCTGGTATACAATCCGCTCATAGTTATAATCATATGTCTATCATAGTATACATATGCACAGTCAGGGGATATAGTCAGTCACAATATGTTATAACCAATTTATTAATATTATTATGTCAGCGAACACCCATTGTCACCTGTAATAGACGCATCCCATGCTACGCCTACTACACGTGTCAATCAGGGTCCTAAGTTATTGAAATTGATTGGTTGGAGACATTTCTATGTTTTAGGCGGGTCCCGTACATACCCGGGACCACGGCCTCAGTTTCCTGGCGCTGAACCAGACCGTACCGCTAGGTACTCAGTAACAGTAATCTCACTGTGAAAACAGTGGAACAATAACAGTACAGATGGGATGTCAGTCATCTCCCAGGAACCCTGTAGTAGAACTCTCAGTCGGCTGTGCAACCTGTATCCTAGGTCCACCCAAAATACAAACGCTATCTCCTCTATCAATTTTCCCAATCCCGGTGTAAGTTGTTCAATTACTTTATTATTTAATCCAGTAAAAACAATCAATACTCATGTTACTTATAACACTGGGATGATGCGGTGACAATAACGATAACAGTACAGTAACAGTCAATCAGTAATCGTATACACGGTGAACAATATCAGTAACAGTGAACAGTAACAGTAACCGTGTATATGATGAACAATAGGACTGTACAGGGTGTTACGGTCAAACAATCTTTTCCCAGTAATTTTCAGTAACATGAATAATTTCAGTAATAGTCTAGACACTGATCCTCAAGTCACCAATAATAGAGATCAAATAGTAAAAGCTATCAAACTCTGAATATATAATATCACCGATATCGATGAATTCACTCTCATAATAATTCTATCCCTATCACTGAGTAACAGCAATAAATAGCAGTCTATTGGTATCCTCAAAATCAACTAATATAACAGACACCGAGATCACAAGTAAGGAATGAAAACATCCTCAAAACCATATTCATCCAACTATAATCAAGTTCATAGCTAAAGAGGGTAACGTCCTCAATCAATAAGAAATCATGATCATCTTTGTATCAAGTATCTAACGTCGGTAAGATCATCAGTACTCAATCAATATAATTAAGGTAAATCCGAAAGTCTTTGGTTTAATAATCTAAAACCAAGATCATGTTACATATCTATTTCAAGGGTAAGCTATACACATACATAATGACAATCCAACAAGATCAAACTCCTCTATAAACTGATCAAGATCCAATATAAATATATCATAGGTCAACTCCAACTCTAACTAAGTCAATGCCAGTCCAAGTTTCAGCAAATCAGTATATTGGTAAAGCAATGTCATATCTAACACTTCCTCGATATCCACGGGAATTCTAGTCGGGATAATCACCAACAACTGCCAATAAACACTGTGCCTAATATATGTCCTCTAACCTCAAATATAACGTAGTTCAACTGATAGTAGATCAAATCAAGTCACAGTCCAGGGTATCCAATGCTAGGCCTAAGCCAATATCGGTGATCTACCAACACATGAAATGACGCTGATACAAGTTCCTATCAACTATGTAAATAAAGTGAACAATCATAAATGCCTCATGAAGTGGTACAAGAAATCAAACTGATAAAATATAACAGAAGGTCACATGAAATGATAAGTGTAACATGTAAACGCATACCAACAACGGTAAATAAGGAAATGCACAAGAACGAACACTCACATGAAATGACGCAGTTTTCAAACCGAATCGCCATCTGGTCTTCACTGCACGAACTAGTACTGATCGACGGATCGTCCCATGGATCGGTCTTTGAATCACCATTGTATCGGGTCCACAACGAGCACGAATCCGGACCGGATCTGGGTCTCCTGCAACTGTCCGGATCTCACCGACGGGTCCGAAACACTGTACACGTAACCAAACACATGAACTCACACAAACATACCCTCGTACACGTATACACTCTACAATATACACGCATGCACATACGTGCACCCCCGCATATATACGTATACCAGTATACACATGCATACATACTATATACTTACATATATGCTAATACATAATTACACATATACCTATACACATTCTATTTAATGCATACATATCCAAATTAATAAATACCTACTCAACCATGCTCACGCATCACACACAAAATCATGCATACATTCAAGTCCATGCACACATAATAATACTTACAAATAATTACAATACCACCAATGCAAGCATTATGTAAGTCCATGCACACATATAAATAGTTACAAATAATTACAACACTACCCATGTAAACATACATACATATAAAAGTATATACATGCATTCAAACATTAATGGACAACACCCATCCATGCATATACATCATGCATACACATGCATGCATATCACCACTCACGCACACACCAACACACATTTTAATCAACTTCCCAATTATTACAATTATACCCTTACACATTTAATAACTTTCACATTATTACACAAAATGCCCCTACATAAATAAATATAAAACTAACCTCGAGCCGATTTGCGGCGCACCGACGGAGGCGTCCGGGCCGCGGAGAGTGTCGTTGGATAGAGCATCTCGCCGTGAAGGGCGTGGGTGCGTTTGCGCCCGCTTACGGTGATCCACGGCGATCCACGGAGAGCCGAAAAACGGCTCGGAGTAAGATGTCTCCCACACACAACCAAACACATAAGAATTAATACACTCACATTTACAAAGGAAATAAAACATGTAAAGAGAGAAAGGAAGCATGTACCCATGGGGGAGAAGCTCACGGCCAATGGAAGGGATGCGGCCTGGGCTTTGGGTTGCTGTGCTCAGACTGTGGTTGCGGCGACAATGGTTCTGGAGTTGCAGCGGCTGCAGACGGCAAGGAGGGAAGTTGGGGGCTGCCGCGGATGTCCGACTACGGAGCAAGGAGGGAGAAGGTAGTGGCCTGGAGGCGCTGGATGCTGCTGCTGTGGCTGTGCGCACCAGAGAAGAGCTTGAGAAGGGGAAAGAGGATCCGGCTGCAAGGGGATGTTGCCGGGGTCTCGCCGGAGAGTTACGCTGGTTGCTGGTTGCGCTGGCTGCTGTCGTGTTGTGGTGGCAGCGACTAGAAGAAGAGAAGGAGATGGAGATGTAGGGGATTGCGGATGCTTCCATGGCGCTCCGACGGCACTCCGGCGCGGGCTCGGCAGGGCGGTGGATGCACCACCAAGGACAGGGATTGCATGGGGGTGCTGCCGTGGAGAGAGCAAGTTGGGAGGATCTCACACAGGGTTCTGGTGGTACATGGCCATGGTTGAGTTCGGCCAAGGGGTGACCGGCCATGAAGGAGGCCAAGGATGCCGGCCATATGAGGATCCGGTCGAGGGGGAGGATCATGGAGAGGGCGGCTGTGATAAGGGGAAGGATTAGATTAGGTTAAGAATAATTATGAGAAGGTTATATATATAAAGTATAATGGGTTGTGGGTTTGAGGGTATGGTTCTAATTGGTTAGTGGGCTTGCTATTGGGTATGGGCGAGAGGTAACCTAATAGATGTGGGTATGGATCAAGGAATAGACTAATGGTTATGAGATATAGGGTATTGGGTTAACGGGTAGGATTAGGAATCAATGAAATAGAAGTGGGTATGGATTAGATAATGGATTTGAGGGTATGGGCTTTACTAATGGGTTTGCATAAATAAGGATATGAAATGCAATAATAGTAATGCTAATAAAACACTAATAAAAATAATAATAATACTAATATTAAAATAAATAAGTAATACTAACACAAACAATAATTAGCAATACTAATTACAATAATAATATCAATCTATAATAATAATAATAATAATAATAAAAATAATAATTAACAATTACTACTACCACTAATACTTGTACTAATATTAAAAATAAATAAAGAATATAATATTAACACTAATAATAATTAATAAATACCGACAATAAAAATAAAGATAACACTAATAGTAATAACAATAAATAATAATCATATTGGAATAATAATAATAATAACACCACTAATAATAAAAATGAATAATAACCTTAATGAAATAATGGGAATAATAATTAAATAACAATTAATAATAATAATGGTAAATATAAAAATAATAGTAATAAGTAACTAAAAATATCGATAATTAATATTGGTAATAATATTTAAAGCTAAAATACCATTTATTATCTTAAAAATATTTTCCATTTTTAATAATAATAATCACAAGAAAGAAAATAATATATTAAGTTGATTAAAAAAATAATCAGTAAATCAAAATAAATACTTTAGGAAAATAAAAAAATACGGTATTTCTAACTAGGGATCTTACAATGTCCAAGCTAAGGGTGACGGCGATGACTCTTTCTGCGTCTCGGGTAACTCTCAACAAAGCCAAAAGTAAAAATTCTATAAGCTAATTTTGTTGCTACATTTGTTTTTTTTTGTCCACATATAATAATATTTGTTTTTTTTTTATCCACATGTAGTAAGAATTCTATAAGCTACTTCTTTGTCATCATGTCCAGTTCGTCACCTCTGAATGACAAAATTTCGAGCTTGTGGCTTCTCAATCGGTTATGTCCATGTTACCTCTGAACCGATAGATTGTCAAGTCTCATCTTTCAGTCCAGTAGGGATTATTTTTTTGTCATCATGTCCAATTCGTCACCTCTGAATGATAAAATTTCGAGCTTGGTGTCTTCTCAATCGGTTATGTCCATGTTACCTCTGAACCGACAGATAGCCAAGTCTCATCTTTCAGTCCAGTAGGGATTATTTCTTTGTCATCATGTCCAGTTCGTCACCTCTGAATGACAAAATTTCGAGCTTGGTGGCTTCTCAATCGGTTATGTCCATATTACCTCTGAACCGACAGATAACCAAGTCTCATCTTTCAGTCCAGTAGGGACTATTTCTTTGTCATCATATCTAGTTTATCACCTCTGAATGACAAAATTTCGAGCTTGGTGGCTTCTCAATCGGTTATGTCATGTTACCTCTGAACCGACAGTTAGCCAAGTCTCATCTTTCAGTCTAGTAGGGACTATTTCTTTGTCATCATGTCCAGTTCGTCACCTCTGAATGACAAATTTCGAGCTTGGTGGCTTCTCAATCGGTCATGTTCAGTTCATCACCTCTGAACCGACAGATAGCCAAGTCTCCCTTTTTGCTTACTGTTATGTCCAGTTCGTCACCTCTGAACAGTAAACACCCCGAGTTTGGTAAGCCCTAATCAGTTAGTCTAGTTTGTCACCTCTGAACCAATGGATATCCAATCTCATCTTTCAGTCCAATAGGGACTATTTCTTTGTCAAATCATTTCTCAAATGTGTAACTAACCCTATCAGTTTATCACCGCTGATTAGGTTAGTTATACCGTTATTCCGTTCCTTTTGAGGATTGTAATACAACTTGAAAGTAAGAATTGAAAATTCAGAAGATAAAACAAGTTGGAAATGCAACAGGGGAGTCGTATAAAATTACTTTTTATTGATTCCAAAGAGGGATACATGGATACACGGATTACAAGCTACAAGGGTGCTTCGTAGGACTTAATCTATTTTTCAAGAGTGGCCAACCTATTCTTCCTCTCCTCAGCAGTGCGACCTCAACTCGGCCTCATTAAAACTCGCTGTCTGGGACAGGCGAGCCTCAATTTCAACTAAAGCTGCCCTCTGTGCTAGCTCCTGTTGCAGGACTTCGTCATTCTGGGCCTTAAGCTGCTCTAACCGAGCAATCTCCTCAAGACACACCAGTTCGGCCTTGGATAGAAAAAGATTGGCTTTCTTGATCATTTCATTGACCTTTTCAATCTTATCCTCAGCGTCGAGAAGAGCACTGTTAGGAGCATCTATGGCGTCCCCAAGTTTACTTTCCTTATCTCCAAGGATTTCAAGTCGGAAGAAATTGCCTTAGCTGCTTCTTGAGCGGCAAGATGAGCTTCATGCATTTGAGCAGCGAGGTGTGCAAGCTGTTCATTAACTGAGGACTCCAAATCTGAATGGCTGAGACGGCGCCTATCCACCAGAAGCTCCAATGTGGCGGCCTGGTCATCCCCTCTGAAGTCTCAAATGCTGTCAATACTTTGAGAGAGACCACCTTCAAAGCAGAGAACTAAGTAGTCGAGCCCTTCAAGACCAAAGCAATGGATCGCTTCAAGCCCTTATAAAAGCTATCGACTAGCTCAGCCACAAATTCATTCTCAGCTTCAACTACTCCCAGTGAACAAGTGGCCCCTAAAGGCAAAACTTCCACGGTTTCACTGACATAACCGTAGAGGAAATGGCAGGAGCACTGACTGGAGAAATATGAGGGGTCGTCGGTGATCTCGGAGGAGTCCTCATTGAGACCAGTACACTAGCCCAAACGACGTAGGGCTGGTGACTACTTCCGGGAGAGCTGGCTCAACAACCAGTGTTGGAGAATTAGGACTGGCAATTACTTTCAGCTCCGCAGTTGGCAGGATAGACAGTGCTGGAGAAATCACTGGCATTTCACTTACTGAGGTAGTTGGAAGTGAGATTGGTTCCGTGACCACTGTCCCCTCGGTCTCTTTAAGGCCACTTGTCGGTTCAAGTTGATAAGTGGGCAGGCTGTGATACAAGACATCCACTCAGCAGCGTCCGCCGCGGTCGAAGTACTTGCTTCACCCCTGATTCTCTCAGAAAGATTGGTTGGCTCTCTTAAAGTCGATGCACCCAAAAGTGGAACACCTGTAGCAAGACTTTGTTTAAGCAAGGTATAATCAATATCATGAGAGAATTACTTACAAAAGGTCAAGGCATTACCAAAAGATGATATCGCCTCAACCGCCTTAGCCACAGTTTCTCTCCGAACTTCCTCGACGGCGGTATCAGTGCCCTCAGGCTCCATAGGAAAATCTTTGGCAGAGTCAATACGGACGGCCGGCCCACCTTCACTCGCCGAACCCTCTGTGGTCCATCCTAAAGAGCTGGAGGTCATGGTACTTCCTTTTGAGGTCCTAGCACTCGAAGGACCCACGTCGGCCACATCACCTCCAGAGTCTTCTAAGATGACGAAGTAGCTAGCCTCGTCACCTTCCTTATAAGTTAACAGGGGATCATAGTAATCTCCCTGTTCTCCACAACCTCGGCTCTCGGGTCTCTTGTCATCTCAGTTCCTGAATCATAGAATAAACAATGAGCTGTAAAAATATATAAGAATATGTTGCAAGAACAGAGCTAATCTTACTCAAGTCATGAACAGCTTTACCAACGGTCTGCCTCAGAGCCGACAGCTTAATGACTAATGGAGCAGGAGGAGGGGCGTCACGGTTGACTCGCCCTCTGCAATAATGGTAGGAGTGTAGCGACGAGGCTTCTTCACTACCCTCTTCCTGCGAGATCCATCTTGTCGCTTTCGTTTGAAGTGGACGTCGGGATCTTCTTCCTCTACTTTTTCTACCTCTACATGTTCCATGGGGGCCATGCCTACCCCTCCAGGAGTATCAGATTGAACCTCAGCACTTGCATCTCCCTCAAAGTGGGGACTCTCTGTGTCCGAAGCCTCACTATCAGCAGTGGCGACGAATTCCCCGAGGCCTGGCACACGACCCTCCTGCCCTCACCTTTCTCAGTGACCTTCTGCTTTAGCCGCTGAGAGATCAATTTCACACCAAATGAGTTAATAGAAAACCCGATTGGTGTGGAGTTCGAAGTTCTGTACCACTGACAGAACCTCAAAGTCGTCTGAAGATTCAAAGTCCTCAGCGGCATGCACAGCTGCGTCTCAGTACAGCCAGCGATATAGAACCGCCAGGCATGAGCATCATCAATGAGGCTCCCCATAAAGGCCAGGCTGGTGTTCGAGTTACCTACGTACAGTTGGTCATACCCAAACTGATGAGCAAACCGACTCGGGACGTAGGGTTTCAAGTAGCAGGTATCCCCGCTCCTGTACACCAGATGGGATGGCCGAATGCTAACCAGCCATTCGAAGACTCCCCGGCTCAGCGACGTCTGCCCATCTCTTACATCCTTGAATTCTTCATCGTAGCCCGCATCGCGAATGTAGGGAAGCAGTGAAAAAGGTTGTAAACATCATACCGGTGCAGCAACTTGCGAACTGCGGCCACATAAGTCAACAACCATGAACATCCCTCAAATCGACAGAGAAGCGCCATTCGGACACCTTTTGGGGGCTCCTCTCAGGCTTGGATAATGGAAGGGCAGTGAAGGCGAACAATCCCATCAGATAGGTGTATGGCAAACTGATCCTAGGGTTTGGTCCATCGCGAGGCAGGATAGTGCCTTTGCCCCTCTTCGTCGTTGGTGGCCTACAGAAAGCCTCCGTTAATGCACAAAGGCCTCGCTAAATACAACACACCATTGCTGAAAAAGTCCAAGAGAACGACTGTGAACTAAACGAACGGCTAGCAATAAGATAGTTGGAAGGATGACGTCACTGGAGGGAGAGGGCACCATACATCTCTTCAGCCAAACCGATAAAAAACTGGCCAAAAGTGCCTTCTGAGACATCGGTTGACGAGCCTAATGATGGAAACTCTGGAGAATATCACCTTTCTCGTAAGGTCCATCATCCTCTTTCAAAATCATGTCCCCTTAGGAGTGTTCCTGCATCCTTCAAAAAATGTCCTCATCTGCAACCCGCAGTGAGCTGTCTCGGGAGCATCTTTCAGGTTATGGAACAAATAATTCTCCTAGCTCTTCGAACTGCATGAAGCTCCCTTATGACTCCCATGCGTACTCGAGCAAATGTAGAGGTGGCACATCAACTCCCAGTAAGTCTCAAATAAATCAGGCTCCTGCTTCTTCAAAAGTGCCAATTCTGTCTTAAAACTGGAAATATTCTTCATATAGGAGAGATCCCAAGGGCAAAGCAGAGATTTCCTACATCTCATGTAAAGCCATGCCCAATTCACCTACAGGGATGAAGAAAGTCCCTGTAGTTGGACAGTATAACTCAAAGATGGCATAGAAGTTCGCTACGCTTATCTGGATGCCGTAACAGGTTGCCCTGACGGCCTCGTAGTGTCCCAGTCTCTCCAGATCCTCCTCAAAATGTGATAAGACATATAAGGTCAGGTCTCTCCACCAGGCCTTGGAGGGTGAATCCACCCAGGGGTCCTGAAATCAGTGGCTGGATAATTGCCATGAGCCTTGAAGAACTGATTTCCAAAAGTTTGAGCCATTGCGGGATTTTCTCCCACTAGGATGTCCGAAAGAACGTTCCCAGGGTGGAGACCGAATATGCAGTGAGAAGGACCCGCCCTTGTATAACCAGGAGGCGAAGCTATCAATTTCCCCACGTGAACGGAGTTGGTAGTTCGAGTCACTGGTCACTGCATCTTTCGAGCCCTCGTCACGTATTGGAAGAAAGACAGTGGAAAATGATGTTTGCTAGACGGGAGATAATACTTCTCGCCATCTAGATTGAAGATCCACTGCCCTCTCCGGCTAGTAGCTGATGATCAGTATCTGGCGCTGCATCCCCAAACATGAAGCTGGGCTTCTGATAGATTTTTCGGTTAGAATCCTCAAGGGGAGCAGTAGTTAAGATTCTCCTCATAGTACGCTGATCTTCAGCGTATACAAGGGTATTCCGACCGGGAGTACTCCGCTCACTGAATAGTGAAGCCTGCCCTTGGAACTGCAGGCTAACATTGCCGTCCAGCCCCCTGGCTATTCCAAAGAGACTGTTCAGAGGACCAGGAGTATAGTGCACTGAAAAAACAAGGAGAAACTATATTAGTTCATTTACTGAAGAAAGCTAAGGCAAGAAAAATAATTTTGCTAAGGCATAGCTTCGCTCCCCAAGCAAAGCGAGACGAAGCTCAGCTTCGCAACTGCAGCTTGGCTCCGCACTCCGCATGAAGGCAGAATGCAGAAAACATCTAAGTGTTAGCTTCGCTCTGGAAGCTTGGCCTTGTATAACAGAACGCGAAGAAGCCCCAAGGGCTAACTTTGCCAGAAGGGCACTGCTGCCTAAAATCATTTTAAGGGCTTTAAAGTCCTTTTCTAGCTGCGCTTTGAAGGCTAGCTTCGCATCCTATTATTCGACAGAATGTGAACCGCCTAAGAGTTAGCTTCGCACAGAAGCTTGGAGAAGAAACTATTCGGTTCCTAAATTTTCAGTTGAGAAATTAAGGGGAATTAAATCCCTTAAAAATTTGGTAAAGAAAATTAAGGGAGTTGAACTCCCTGAGATCATTGTATCACAATGAATCGTTCTAGATTCATCAAGAGATGAAAATCTCTGAGTAAAAGGAAAAATCCCTACCCGCAATGGGGCGCTCAATGACCGGAGGAGGAGGACGCCCCTCCGTCGCAGAGGTCGCTGCCTCTTTACCTGCTCGTCTTTTGGGGGCCATGGAAGAGCTGAAAAATTCTTAAAGTATCAAATGAAGAAGAAAGAAGAAGAGATTTGTGTTCTCTGAAAATTAAAAGAGAAGTAATTCTTTCTCTGTCAGCCCAATCGGGCTTTTATAGGCTGATAATTGCCTAAATTTTGCCTCCTCGAGAGGAGTGCAGGCGGCCATTTTAAATTAATTTGAAACGGCGCCTAAGCGCTTTCCCGAGACGCCAAACTATCAGCTTTGCTAAGGGCCAACTTCGCTGGAGTTTAGCGTTGACCTCGTGCAACGTTTTAGTAACTTCGCTGAAAGATGAACCTTAACTCTGCTAAAAGCACGGCTCTAACTTCGCAGAAAATTCATGCTAGCTTCGCGGGAAGCTCGTTCATGATTTAGCTGGGATTCTGTCTTTAACTTCGCAGGAAGTTTAGCTCCGCTAAGAACTTTTCTTTCCTCCGCTGGTCCATTCCAATTGCCTTCAAAATTCAAAAGGAAGAGGAGGGAAACAAAGTAGACAAGAAGAAAATAAACATTTTATTGATTCAAAAGGGAAGATACATTGATACTACATCAAGATTGTCTTTCATACAACAGAATCATTGTTCTAAAAGCAGACAAATTATCCTATCTATTTTCGGGATGATGAACCATCACAACTGGACATGGAAGGTCTTCCTCCTGCACAAGGCCGTAATCCTTCACTTAATGGCAGATTGTACCATCAAGAAGCGGGATCTTCTTTGATCAAAATTAGCTAAGGAAGCTGGATCTTCCGTAATCAAAACTGTCAAGGGACTGGTTGCCACCAGAAAGTTAGATCTTCCTTAAATAAAAGGATCCAAGACCTTACAGGTGACGTCCGCCTTTTCGAAGTGGATCATCTCGGATAAGCAATTACCAGCCCCTTTTCGAAGTGAATCATCTCGGATAAGCGACTGCCAAGCTCTTCTAAGAACACGCATCAGCTGTTTCCAGTATGTTTCTCTTGCTTATGATCAAAGTTTCAACTTTAAGATCAGGGGGAAAATTTTTGGTCTCTTTCATCAAGACGAAAGACTGGCGAACATAGTTCACTGTAATGCAAACTGAAAACGAGTTAGCGTTAAATCAAAAGAAAAATGCAAAGATGGAATGTTAAGTCAAATTCTTTAGGCGAAGTAATTCATATCCAATCTAGTTGTGCCTTAAAGATAGATTTCAATTAAGCAGAGGATAGCCTTACTTGCACAGTGATGATAGACTAGCTCAGCAAAAGCCAAGTCCTAAGCCTTGGCTGCATGGCAAATTTAACGAGCAGACTTGACAGATTAAGGCAGCGACCCTGCTGAAAAGAGCGAGAATACTAGCTTCATCGAGAAGCTGATCTGAAAGTCAGCCAAATGCAAAGATCAAGAGAATTTAATCCCTAAGATGGCTGGTAAAGCTAAAGGAGATGAACTCCCTGATAATCACCGGACGGCCGAGGCTCACCAGTTCTTAATTGAGTGGGCATCCCCACTGTTTCAGGGATCTGAATCTCCTTTCCTGGGCAATAAGGAGAGGTCATATACACACTTTCCATAAGGAGAAAAGTATAGTTCTCTATGAAGGACTATGAGTTTATAGGCCTCATGGCCTGACAAATTGGAGGCGCAGGCGAATTTAAGGCGTGCAAGTGCTTGGCCTTAAGAAAAGGAATAGTCTCCCTTTGGAATGCGCATGAAGTTAATTGAACTTCAGAAAAGGGAATAATCTCCCTCGATTAAATGCAAGAGAAGTTATTCTAACCTCAGAAAAGGGAGCAATCCCTCTCGTAACTTGCAAAAGGCGGTTAGCCATGAGGAAGAAATGTTGTTCCAATCCCGATTTAAGACGAATCTACTCCGAGAGGCTCGAACGCGAAGCTATCCAGACGCGAAGTTACCCAAACGCGAAGCTACCCAGAACTGCGAATCTACACGATTCCTTCGCAAACTTATTCCAATCCGAAAGCAGGGTTGAAAGCAAAGCTGAACTCAATTACTATGGCGACGTTCGTATTTTACATACCATCAATCAAAGCAGTTTAAAATATTTTGGAGTCTGAACTATCCCATTGCAGACTTATGAAAACTTTGAAGGGGGTCTTGTTGACATTCTAAAAGAGACAAGATTTCTAACTGGCCTGAACAATGTCTAACTTACTGACATCTATAAAAGACAAGTGGCAGACAAGCCGACGGCCAGTTCTTCACACATCTCAAAGGGGACGAATCAGTAACTTAGACTCTACTGATCCAGTGAAGCAGACAGTAAGCCGAGGTCATCCTTAAAATCCCGTGAGAAGGCCCAAGCAGGTCCAGGGACACTAAGTTAGCTCAACACTTAGTCTCGCACGAGCCCACGAGATAAGTCTCGCATAAGAAATCAAAGTTGCTTAGCATCGCAGGAAGCTCCTTCATAGCCTCGCTGCGAGCTAACTTACAGCTTCGCCGGGAGATACTCAGTTAACTCCAAAAAGTTAACTTTGCTCGAAGCCCCACGCAGCTACGCGAAAGGCTGACTGGTAGCTTCGCCATAAGTCTTACCCAGCTCCGTTGAAGAGCTTTCTTTTAACTTCGCCAGACACTTCTCCCAGCTCCGCCATGAGCTCAACGCCACGACTCCATTGTGGGTCTTTTATGGTCACCTTTGACCGATCAAATCCCCAGATGAGATAAAATCTAATTGAGATCAAATTTTACAGTTGCTTGCCATAATCTTTTGACTCTCCCAATCAGGTGAGAAGATCAGGGGAGATCTTTCAGTTATTTGGAAAGAATCAAGGGAGTATCCCTCATTTAGCAAAGCGGATCAAGAGATCAGCGCTACTTGCTATTTCTAGATTCACGAAAGCTGTCTCTAGCCTCACGGCAAGGCTACTTTTCAGATGTAAAACAGATTGACTCAATCTGTTTCTAGATTTTTCGGGCAATTATACCCCTATTCCTCCTTATAAATAGCCAACCAGAGGCATACAGAGAAGAGGCTAAAAAAAGAGAGGAGAAACGGCTAAGGATGAGAGGAGACCGAAAATCTACTCTCTCGCTTCCAAGAACATAGAGAATTACTTCTCTAATCCTGTAAGGATAAACTCAGGGTGCTAATACCCTAAGATCTTCCTCCTTCTCAAGGAATTTTCGGAACCAGGCGAGAAGGAATTCCCCAAGCGGAGGCAGCTCGAGAAGTAACAAGAGGGCTCTACTGACCTTCTGTTCTCCGATTCCCCGAATCAGGTGAGAAGAGAATCCCATCAAGCGGCAGTCCGATTGTCTGATTGATCGCATCGTCAAACGAATAAAGTGATCGCGTGCTGATCAGATTCCTACTGGCACACTTCCACAGAAATCTCAGAGGAGATCTACCTGTAATCTTCTTACTACAAAGAATTACTTGTAATTTAGCTCCTCGATACTTTTTTGTAAGTTTTCCCCTTTGCAAAATCAATGAAAAATAATTCCGTGAAGGGTATGCATGCATATGTGGAGCATGTTTCTTGCGAAACATGGATTCCAAACTCTTGTGATTCATGGGATATTGGCTCAAAGTGGAACCCAAATAATCTACACTCTTCTTTAAAATACAAATATTAATATCAATACTTGAAGAAGATGTTGAACATGTAAGAGAAATAAAATTCTTATCACTAGGAGGTAAAACAATAAAAGCATGACAAGAATGAGAAGTAAAATCATTTTTTAAAGAAATATTTTCTAAAGAAATGCAGTCCAATTCTCTAGAAATCAAAATAATTTTTTTTTCAAAGTAAATAAAATCAAGTTTTGAAAACAAATCTCATTTTTTTTCAAAACATCATCCAAGTCATTTTTGTTTTTCAAAAATTTATTTTCATGTAAAACAAGGTCAAGTTGAGTTTTTAATGAATCACTTTCATTTGAAATCCCAACCTTCTCTTTTAAAACCAAATCGAGTTTTTTTAAACAACATCTTATTTTCTTTTTTTAAATCAAAACTCTTACATTTCAAAACCTTGTATTTGAAAGCAAGTTTTCACAAAACTCGGAAAGCTCTTTATTCAAAGCATGGACATCCATACTACTATCATGATCATTGGAAGAGCTGGCACAATCATCTAGATGAGTGTTTGAAGTTAGCTCAAGGGAGTCATGTTGGCCCAGAGGCCCATCACTCTAGTTTTGATGATGATTAATTCATGTATTATAGTTTACTAATAATTTTGTGTTTAAATAGTTTCAGTGATTGACCAAGATATTAGTAGGTGATTAACTTCAATAAAGGAGTTTGGAGATTTTACATGTAGATTCAAGAGCTCGGGCGTCAAGATTGTATCTAGCACTCGGTTGGAGTCAAGCTTGTTGGATCGTGTTTGGATCGAGTCGACTTAGATATAAGAAGACCTCAGTTTGTATTTAGTTTATTATGTTTAGATCTTGTGTAAAGGTAGATAGTACTGATATGATCAAGTTCATACACACACAAGTTTAAAGTTTATTGGTTTTAGTTTAACCAGTTTTGGATTTCATATCAAAAACATAGATATAATATCTTTTA
Source organism: Agave tequilana (assembly GCA_038442645.1). Lineage (NCBI taxonomy): Eukaryota > Viridiplantae > Streptophyta > Magnoliopsida > Asparagales > Asparagaceae > Agave > Agave tequilana. Next base: position 42,307 of record JAVJIF010031636.1, on the reverse strand, counting down.
TATATATTAGATTATATTCATATACAATATGCTTCAAGGTTATTTAAATATCATGTTTTTGTATTTACATGAGTTTTGGTGAAGACGGTTTTTCATTTCAAAAATCCAAGTTTTGAAAAATACGAATTTTGTTTAAAGGCCAAATTTCAATATCACAAAAATAGTTCAAATAGTTTGTAATATGTGTTGATTTTTAGTCACACATATTTGCTATTCAAAGATCTAATAAGAACTTATTTTTGTGAAATTTGTGTGATTTTATGGATTTAATTGGTATTAAATTAGACAATTTTTCAATACCCAAATCCCCTGCCAGACTGCACTGGCGGTCGACCGACCAGTGGTCGGTCGACCGTCACGGTCGACCGATGTGCACGAGACGTGCACAAAGGCCAGCCAGTCGGCCGTCGACCGCACGGTCACCGACTGAAAGCACCCCACTCTCAGGTGGGGGCCAGTCAACTGGGCAGTCGACCGTTGGCTTTGGCCCGGTCAACCGGGCGGTCGACCGAAGGCACAATGGTCATAAAAATGACCGTTGGCTGATCGACCGGGCGGTCGACCGGAAGAGCAATTCTACCCTTTCCTGGCTGCCAACAGGCAGATTTTTGAGAGGCTATATATATGCCTTCTCTTGAGTTGTTTTCAACAAGTTTTTAGAGAGCAATTTTTTCCATCTTTACAGGTGTTTAACAGAAAGTTTTTAAAAGAATTTTTGAGCTAAAAGATTTTATCTTTATTTGTTTTCAAGGGTTGGAAAATTTAAAGAAAAATAGAGTATTTAGGATATTAGTTTAGATCTTCATTTCTATCTTATTTTAGTTATTTTTTCAAGTATTTTTCTTTGTGATTTGATTTTCAAACACCTTGATTTCTCACACTTGAGCTATCAAACCCATCCTATCTTTTAGGATCTTATTTTTGGTGAGAAAATTGGTTTGTGGTCTTTGAGATCACCAAGAGTTGTAACCTTCTTTTATTTGTGGGTATCCCTCTTGTGTAGAGGTGATATGGAGGTGATTTGATTGTGTTGGTACCCTCTAAGTGTAGAGGTGATTAAGGTTATTGTTTGGCTTAGTGCCTTACCCCTCTAGTGAGAGGTGATTGTTGTTTGGCTAAGTGCCCATCCTTCTAAGTGTAGAGGTGATTGTTGTTGTGCCTTACCTCTTGTGTAGAGGTTGTGTTTGTTGGAGAGAGGAGCTGTGCACTCCTAATTTGTATTACCCAAATCCTTAGTAGAGATTCTCTGTGAGGGAAGTCCTGTGTGGATGATTTAGTGAAAATCCTTCTGTATGAAGGTGGGGACGTAGAGCAGTGACTCGAACCTCGAAATATATCTGTGTTTGTGATTGATCCACTATCTTAAACTCTCTCTCTCTCTCTCATACTTGCATTGATTCATTTTGCTCATATCTTATATTCTTGGCATTATTTGTGTGCCATACTTGTGTTGAACTAAGAGAGCTTCATATAGCACCTCAACTCTTATTTAGAGGAATTTAGAGGAGATAGTCCAGAGCCCTTCACCGGGAATTCGGCTACACTCTTTGGTTATGCTAAGTTATTACAATTTATTTTTAATTCCGTATCATTTGTCATTAGATTAGCCATACACATATTCACCCCCCTCTAGGTGTACTTTTAATTGGAATCAGAGCCTACGCTCCTGATATTAGGTTTAACCACCTAGGAGTGAGATCTTGGTTAGCTAATCTATTTGCATTTGCATACATATTTGTTTACACACACTCATGGATTTCTTGACCCCTCCCATATATGATGTTTCCAATATTGACATGTGAAAATATAAGATGAGTATGTACCTGAAGACCTTAGGAATGCATGTTTACCTTGCTACTATCAAGAAATCCTATCTTGGTAATAGCAAGCCTATAGAGGCCAATGCACAAGCCCTAATGGCACTTAGAAACTCACTTAGTAAAGATTATTTTTCTATGGTTTCTCATTGTGATTCCGCTTTTGCAGTGTGGAACACTTTGACCTCTCCCAAGTTACAAATGACAAAATATGTGGAGGAGGAATCTAGTGGAGAAGAGTCCGACCAACCTTGCTACATAGTCCAAGAGAATGACTCCCTTGAGGTAAATTCGGACACCCAACTAGATGATTGTGCTAATTCTTTTGGTGATTATGTTGATGCTGATGTATTTAATGAAGAACTTTCCATTGTATGTGAAAATTTTCTTGAAAAATATAAATTTTTAAAAAAGAAAAGCTTTGGATTAAATAAAAAAATAAATTTGTCTTCTAAACTTTATATTGTTTTGCAAGAGAGGGATGAGATTTCAAATGAGAGGGACTCATTGAAATTCCAACTTGATCTTATTTTAAATGAAAACAAAATTTTGAAAAATAAAAATGATTGTAATGATGTTTTAAAGAATAATGAGATTTTGTCTTCAAAACTTGATATTGCTTTAAAAGAGAATGAAACTTTGAAAAATAAAATTGCCTTAATTTCAAAGGAATTAGATTTGGTTTCCAAGAAAAATCCTTGAAAAATGATTTGAACTCACATGTTTGCCATGCTTTATCATCTAGTGTATCTATTGCATGCTCTACCTTTTCTTTTATGATTGAAAATGATATATGTGCTTTAAGGAAGAGTGTTGATTATTTTGGCTCCACTTTGAGCCAATGTGCCATGAACCACACAGTTAGAATCCATGTTTCGCAAGAAATATGCTCCTCACATGCATGCACACCATACACATGTTCTCATGTTCACATACATGACACGATATATACTCATGTGTACACTTGTACACATTATGGACGTAAGGGACACCCTGCAACATTTTGTTATGATAGATTAAATGATTCAAATTTTATAAATAAATTTGTTTGGGTTAGGAAAGGTGCTAACCCCATGGACCCAATAGAGTATGAGTACCAAGTTTCACCACTATTTTATTTGATGTAGGTGTGGCTCTCACATGACGTGAGAGGTGTTGGTGCCTTGAGGTGAATGCGTTCCGAGCTATATGGTGACACTTTTGGATGCATCACTTTCAAGGAAAGTTTGGTGGGAGGACCATCATGGTTTGGAGACCTAGAGATTAGCCTTATTTGTTTTGGTAACGATTTCTAACTCCCATTTAATTTACATGCTTTCATATTGTTGATTTTTAGCATGTTTTAATTTTTCATGATTGTTGCTAAATGCCATGTTATTTAGATTTATGATTTACATGTATAGTAATTAAGATACACCCATGTTCATATGGATTCATATTTTGTATTCTCACTATAGTTTAATTAATGTGTATATCATAACTCTATGACATGTGCATTTACTTAATGATCATATTGGTTTACTTAATGATCATATTGGTCTTTGTTTATGTTTTATGCTTCATGTTTTGATTACATGTTTAAGATGTAGTTTTTCATTAAAACTTGTATAGATACTTGTACAACTAATGAGCCACATTGATTTTTGTATGTTTGTGCTTAATTGCTCATTTGTACCCATTAGATGTACTAGTATAGCCTAATTTTGATGATTCTTACATTTCAACTTGTATTCCCTATTTTTGAACATGTTTTTCATAAAAATGTATTTAGCTTCATGTATATGGTAATTTTGTTAAAACTATTGGATATACATGTATACCCTTGAGTCACTTGTCTTCATGCAAATTCTATTATAGACTCAATTGTGTTTGGGATATGTATGTATACTTCTAGTTAGACAAAACATATATATGCCTTGAAGTTAGTATTGTTTTCTTTTATATTTTTTTTAAAGAAAATTTCATTTGAGGTTAAATTCCTATTTCCATGATTTTGTTGATTACATGACTTTTTACACTCTATGTTTGATGTTTACTCATGATTTGTTTCCATGAGCTTATATAAGCCTTATTGTTAATTGAGTGTTGATGATTGTGTGATTTTCATATTTTCATGGATATATTCTTATTTTATTTCTTACTTGAAGGATTTCGTACTAGTTTTTAAGATTATCATAAAACTAGTTGCGTATTTCTTCATTTTGAAAGAGTTTTTTAAACTTGTTAAAATTATTTTCAAATCTTATTTTTTTGAAAACCCCTTCCATCTAACGGTTGGATGGGCGACCATGCCTTGTATGCTCAAATTAAAATCTTTTTAACATGTGCATGAACGAGAGGTAGTATGAGTTATACACTTGATCCTCATTATATTTTCAATTGATATCACAATTAATATTTTTTTGTATATTCATATTTGTGTTTTCTATATATGCATTCTTCAATTTCAAATAGTATCAATTTCAATTGGTACTTACTTTTTCAAACATATATATGTGACTTGATTGTGTTTACAATATCTTTACATCTTAAAGCACAAATTATGTTTATGCTAAGCTTGATTTATTCTTTAATGTTAATTTTTTTTCAATTGGTATCTTATACAAGCTTATGCAATGTTTTTATTGGTATTTCATTAAGGGGGAGAAAACTCGAGTTTTATCTTTCAATCGGTTTTAGTTTTAATTGGTATCTTACACCCACTCTTTAAAATGAAAAATGCTTTATTTTGAAATATGCTAACATTTTCAATATTGGTATCAATAATATTAAATTGGTATTATTCTCAATTTGGTATCTTTATTCTAAAATGAGGTTATTTTCAAAGAAATATGGTTTGTATTTTTCAATTAGTTTTTACTTTCAATTGGTATCAAGATTTTCAATATATATATATATATTTCAATTGGTATCAAAAACAGACAATGTTTCATTTTCTATTGATATCAAAATTTACAAGACATTTTAAATTGGTATCAAGATAGTTTCAATTGGTATCTTTTAGTATCTTAAAATTTTATTTACTTTCAATTCGTATCTTAAAAATGTTTTGTTTATTTTCAATTGATATCATAAATTGGTATCAAAATATTTTGATGTATACCTTTATCATAAATTGATATATTTTTCAGTTGGTATCATAATATTTTGATATATATTGCTTATATGCAAGGAAATCTTAACATCTTCTCTATATATATTCATGTTAAGTGTTTCTCATATTGAGGAGCTTGACCTCTCTTCTCTATGTATTACACGTGTGTAGAGGGAACCTCACATCTCCTTTTATACATTGTATATTATGTGTTATGTGATTAGGGCTTAGTCATCTCTTTTCATTTAATGTATGTATGCAGGGGGAGTTAACTTTACGTCTCCTCTTCATGAATGTATATCGCATATACATCCTTCTTGTTTGGTTTGACAAAAGGGGGAGAAAAATTTTTTTGGTTTATTTATGCCCTTTGTTGATGATTTGACAAAAAGGGGGAGAGTTTTATATACGCATGTTTATGTCATTTATATACATGTTTATTTCATTTCCTTATTTTATACAAAAAGGAGAAGAAGAATTTTGAGAATTTATATATGCATGTTTATTTTTCAATTGGTATCAGAGCATATATATTTTGTTTATGCAAACAGGGGAGAAATATTCTTCATTTATGCATATATGTGTTATTTGTGCTATGCATACATTGAATATCTTTATTGTTTATTATTATGCATGAGTTAAGGGGGAGCTTCTATGAAGCTTAACTTTAATCCATTTATATAACTCCATGAGTTTTGTCATCATCAAAAAGGGGGAGATTGTTGGCCCAGAGGCCCATCACTCTAGTTTTGATGATGATTAACTCATGTAGTGATAGTTTACCAATAATCTTGTGTTTAAATAGTTTTAGTAATTGACCAAGATATTAGTAGGTGATTAGCTTCAACAAAAGAGTTTTGGAGCTTTCACATGTAGATTCAAGAGTTCAGGCGTCAAGATCGTATCTAGCACTCGGTTGGAGTCAAGCTCGTTGGATCGTGTTTGGATCGAGTCGACTTGGAGACAAGAAGACCTCGATTTGTTTTTAGTTTAGTATGTTTAGATCTTATGTAAAGGTAGATAGTATTGATATACTCAAGTTCACACACACACACACACATATACAAAAGTTCAAAGTTTATTAGTTTTGGTTTTAGGTTTAACCGGTTTTGGATTTCATGTCAAAAACATAGATATAATATCTTTTATGTATATTGGATCCTATCCATATACAATATGCTTCAAAGTTGTTTCAATATCATGTTTTTGTATTTACATGAGTTTTGGTGAAAAAGGTTTTCCATTTTAAAAATTCAAGTTTTGGAAAATACGAATTTTGTTTAAAGACCAAATTTCAATATCACAAAATGGTTCAAATAGTTTGTAATATGTGTTGAAATTTTATTAAACATGTTTGGTATTCAAAGATCTAATAAAAACTTATTTTTGTGAAATTTATGTGATTTTATGGGATTTAATTGGTATTAAATTAGACAAGTTTTCAATACCCAAATCACCTGCCAGACTACACTGGCTGTCGACCGGACTAGTGGTCAGTCGACCGTCACGGTCGACTGATGTGCACGGGAAGTGCACAAAGGCCAGCCAGTCGGCCGGTCGACCGCGCGGTCAACTGACTGAAAGCACCCCACTCTCGGGTGGGGGCCTGTCAACCGGGCAGTCGACCGTTGGCTTTAGCCCGGTCGACCGGAGGCACAATGGTCATAAAAAAGACCGTTGGTCGGTCGACCGGAAGGAAAATTCTGCCCTTTCCTGGCTGCCAATAGGCAGATTTTTGAGAGGCTATATTTATGCCTTCTCTTGAGTTGTTTCAACAAGTTTTTAGAGAGCAATTTTTCCCATCTTTACAGGTATTTAACAGCAAGCTTTTAAAAGAGTTTTGGAGCTAAAAGATTTTATCTTTATTTGTTTTCAAGAGTTGAAAATTTTAAAGAAAAATAATGTATTTGGGATAATCATTTAGATCTTCATTTCTATCTTATTCTAGCTATTTTTTCAAATATTTTTCTTTGTGATTTGATTTCCAAACACCTTGATTTCTCACACTTGAGCTATCAAATCTATCCTATCTTTTTAGGATCTTGTTTTTGGTGAGAAAATTGATTGTGGTCATTGAGATCACCAAGAGTTGTAACCTTCTTTTATTTGTGGGTATCCCTCTTGTGTAGAGGTGATTGCGGAAGTGATTTTGTTGTATTAGTATCCCTCTAAGTGTAGAGTTGATTGAGGTTGTTGTTTGGCTTAGTGCCTTACCCCTCTAATGAGAGGTGATTGTTGTTTGGCTAAGTGCCCATCCCTCTAAGTGTAGAGGTGATTGTTATTGTGCCTTGCCTCTTGGTTAGAGGTTGTGTTTGTTGGAGAGAGGAGTTGTGTACTCCTAATTTGTATTACCCAAATTCTCAGTGGAGGTTCCCTGTATGGGAAGTCCTGTGTGGACGATTTAGTGAAAATCCTTCTGTGTGAAGGCGGGAACGTAAAGCAGTGGCTCGAACCTCGAAATATATCTCGATGTTTGCGATTGTTCCACTATCTCTAAACTCTCTTGCTCTTATATCTTGCATTGATTCATATTGCTTATATCTTATATGCTTGGTATTGTTTGTGTGCCATACTTGTGTTGAACCAAGAGAGCTTCATATAGCATCTCAACTCTTATTTAGAGAAATTTAGAGGAGATAGTCCAGAACCCTTCACCGGAATTCGGCTACACTCTTTGGTTACACTAAGTGTGTTGCAATTTGTTTTTAATTCTGCATCATTTATTATTAGATTAGCCATACACCTATTCACCCCCCCTCTAAGTGTACTTTCAATTGGTATCAGAGCCTACGCTCCTAATATTAAGTTTAACCACCTAGGAGTAAGTCTTGGTTAGCAATCTATTTGCATTTGCACACATATTTGTTTACACACACACTCATGGATTTCTTGACCCCTCCTATGTATGATGTTTCCAACATTGACGTGTGGAAATATAAGATGAGTATGTACCTGAAGATCTTAGGAATGCATGTTTATCTTGCTACTACCAAGAAATCCAATCTTGGTAATTGCAAGCCTATAGAGGCCAATGCACAAGCCCTAATGGCACTTAGAAACTCACTTAGTAAAGATTATCTTTCTATGATTTCTCATTTAAGTTAGAAGATGTAAAGAAGATGGTAAAAGAAAAGATGGTGATGTTGTTGTTGAAGAGGAGAATGTTGATTTTGGAGTAGAATTCTAAACTAAAAATTAAAAATTCTTACTTACCTTTTTCGTGTTCATATACCTTGGATCCGTCGCTACGACTCACCTAGTCTCTGAAGGCGATTAAGCATGGTGTGTAGTATCTTTCCCGTTTCCGATCTACACCACGAATAAAAGAGCAAGCTAAATTAGCAAAGGAATGGTTGTTCATCACCATAGGCCATCAAGGGCACTTGCAATGGCGAAGCAGTCTCGATGCTATCAGATTCACTTGGATTGTAAAAACATCAGAGGAAAGCAAACAAAAATAAGAGTAAAGAAGATAAAGAAATCGTGATTTGATTCAATAACAATGAAAGAAAATACTTACTTACACCGGTGTCACCTTCAGTACAACAAGCTTGCTTTCATTCCTCCATGAAACTATCCTCTCCTCTTAGTTACATAAATAAAATAAAAAATTATATAAAAAAAAAAGAAGGACCTAGGTTAAACCTATACAAGAATCTATTCTACTCTCTGCTTAATCATCCCTCTGCCTCTGATGTGTGGGGTATTTATAACATAGAAATGGATAAGAAAACAAGTCGAAAGATAGAGGGAGCTGGCTATTTGTAACACCCCATCCTCGGTATACATACACAGTTATGTATCCTGATTTTTGGAGAGTATTTTTTTATTTTATTTTATTTTATTTTCTGTTATTTAAATCCTTACTCATATAGCAGTACTGCATGATTTGACCTTTTTTGGTAATCAGATTTGACCGATTTCAGTTTTAAATATTATATTTTAATATTCTCGATTTTTCATGATTTTCTGAAATTTTTCAGAATTTAATTGTAAATCTTCAAAACCGGTGTCGACCAGTGTCGCTGACCGACTCTCGGATTTTTAATTTACAAACGGAGTTGAGAATCTAGAAACGGCTTTCACAGTATTCCTTAAAATCATAATTTCTATCTAAATGATTTTTTTTAGAATTTTTAGATTTTATCAAAAATCCAGCCTACCCGGTGTAGACACCGTTCACAGTGAATTCCAGGATTTTTATTTTGAAAATGAAATTGAATTTTTGAAAACCGATTTCACTAAAAATTTTAATAATATTTATTATTTTGAGAATTTTTGGGAGACTTTTTGAGATGCTTCAATTTTTGGACTTTTCTGGAATTTCCGTTTTTTTTCCAGATACCGGAATTTTATCCAGATATTCCACTTTTCTCTTTTTCCCATTTTCTCTCTCCTTTTTCAAACGCGAGTTTCACCAACCTAGGATTCTGCATTCAATGCAGAGATCCTCTCCATGCTGCCTTTAATGCACTGCTAATCAATCTCAATCAAGTTATTATGACTTTTGTCCTTTTGGCTAAACGCAACTTTTGCGTTTTCTACTGGACGCAACCTTGATTTCCGCGTTTGGCTCCTTTTTGCCTAGACGCATCTTTGATTGTCTTGGGGACGCGACATTCTTTGAAAGGAAACGCCAAGCTTCATTCATGAAGTGGAGATGGCACATTATTAAATTATTTTCCCCCCTTTATATATATATGCACTCCCTCCTTCTCTCTCCTTCATTCATTCTTTTTCCTCTCTTCTTCTTCTTTGTTTCCAGAGAGCACAGCAGCAAACAGCAGCCCAAGCTTCTTGGCTGGCCATCACAACCCATTTTCTCCATCTTTTCACCACCAATAACTCCACTAACTCTCCCACCTTCTTCCCCTTCATCTCCTTCTCCATTTCCAACAACTACACCATCTTCTTCAACCTCTTTTCACCAAGAAACATCAAAGAAACCCATCCTCTCCATCAAACTTCACCACCATCTCAACCACCACCTGCACCACCGTAGCCACCACCAAGCATACCATCTTCACCTCCTCGTCATCCTCTTTCCGACGAACTATAGATTCGTCCCCCGAAACATCGTTTGCAAAATCCCATTTTGTCAAATTGAACTATACTTGCACCATCAACCTCCCTCCTTCTCTTTTAAGGCCGGTCACCTCCGTTGGATTGGGGGCCGTGCTCCTCGTCATCATCGGCAAGACTCTAAGGCCGGTACCCTCCTTTTGGATTGGGGCCGAGCTTTTCTTCGTCGGACGCATCAAAGGAACATTTTAGGCGAGTAACTCTACTCGCCAAGACATGGATAACTATTTTCATACTTGTATTTTTATCAACAAACGCAACTCTCAAAAGTTGGTTCTGCTCTCTGTTTGCCCAGTATTAGTCGACTTGATCCCTCTATTAGTTGACTTGAACCCCTTATTAGTCGACTACACCCTTGTCCCAAGTCGACTAACTTATTTGAGACGCGGCCTTATTTCTTAAGACGCGACTTTATAAGTCGATCACTCCCTTGACCCTAGTCGACTAACTTATTACTGAAGACGCGGCTCTACGAGACGCGGCCTTATTAGTCGACTAACCCTTTACCCCTAGTCGACTAACCTTTTCCTGAAGACGCGACCCCTTGAAACGCAGCCTTATTAGTCGACTACCCCTTTCTCTATAGTCGACTAACTCCTTTATAAGTCGACTACTTGCATCTCCCTAGTCGACTAACTTTGGCTGCCTGCTGTGGTTAATTACTTCTTTGAATATGAACCTTATCCGCGGGACTTGTATTATATATATTGTTATGTTATGACGTATTACCTGCCAGATCACTTGTCACTACCATGATTATACTGATACCTGTTATGAATAGCTCTCCACCCATGACCTGCCACTGGACTAATATCAATCTCTTGACATGACTTGTCACTTGAAGAATATCTCCTCTTGTCATGCTATCTCTTGACACCAGGCATGACACACTTGACTCTTTTAATTATCACGATAACGGGAATAGTAACCGGGCATCTCGTTTTACAAACTTGAATTACATGATAGTACACGTTGTACTCCTGATACTCCTGTCTTCATAATATTCCGGACTTGCTCCTGCTCATTCCCGAAATCGGATAATTACCTAAATAACTCATAAAATGAGGCAACTTGCATCGGGTCGGGGGAAACATGCGGCTGTCAATATATGTTCGTGTTTACAGTGGCACTAGGTATGTTGTGCAACTAAATTTCCGGTCTGACCTAATGGCCTCCAAGCGACCGAGGGGAGTGCTGGCTCCCTCATTCCTGGTACCATCTTGATAAGGGCATTCCATAAGACCCTCATGTACGCCTTGCGGCTAGTTCCGAGCACCAGTAACGGAACGTCATGGACCGTGGTCCCGGGCAAGCACGGGACCCACTGTAAACATTGTTCGTTGATACCCCCGCTAGTTTCCAATAACAACCTTGCTTACTCGGATGTGGATCTATGTGTGTTGGGACGCTAGTTCACATAGCTAGATATCAGAGTAAGACAAGTAATAATAAAAAAGACGTCAACTGTGGATCCGTTTTATGCGCTTGGATTACGGTGACATGAGATAAAGGTATATAGATGAGGGCTTCCTTGTTTGATTATTCCCTCGAGGTACTAGTCTCATGAAGTCGTAGCCTACGCTAGTGCAATGTCTTCCTAACTTTAACTCGTTATGCTTCCTTTACCTGCTGGCTGATTTTTCGTGATACTACATCAACTTTCCTACTCTTATCTCTTATGCCACTCGACTGTAACCTGATCATTTGTTTGGGAGGTCCTGACTCCCTTGAATTTGTATGTTCAGGTTCTGAAGCGTGGATTGAAGTAGAGCCCTCCACTGAAGATCAAGCCTATTTCTCGGAACAAGCTGATTTGTCCTAACTCCTTCCGTTCCTGAATCCTTCTGCTAGCTCGGGGAACTTCCTCTCAGCCCGTGAGCACTTTTTGTTGTACAAATTATAATTTTACTTTTGTATCTGGCTGTGATATAATGTACGTGTATCAGTATATCACGCTCTGTGATGACTTTGTAATCTTTAAGTTGGAATGTATATTGCCACGTGCTTCCGTACTCTTTCACTTGCACGTATTGTTGCTTAGCGTATATACGTGAGGGTACTTCTGATCTGCGTATGTACGTCGCAGTAACGCCTCCGTACCCTCCGGATAGGGGCGTTATAGGTTGGTATCAGAGCCTAGGCTCTCACATCTACAGTACAACCAAATTGCAAATTAATGGGATCTTAATTTGCAGTCGGGGTGCATGAGTTTCGGTAAACATTCCAACTACAAAGTTATCCATTTCCTCTTTGTATTCCTCCCCTTGATTCCTAAAGTCTATCTATCTTCTGCTTTCACTCCTCTTTTCAGACATCTTTTACCAACATAGATATGGATAGGAGGGCAGGACGTAACAATTCTGGGCAGCCACAGAATGAACCCACAGGGGGAAATGCTGATATTCTTAGGGTTATCCAGAATATGGTGGAGAATCAACAAAGGCAGACCGAACTCCTCCGGCAAGGATTGATAGCAGCTCCTCAAGAACGGAGGCCAGGCAACGTGTCAGACTTCAGGCGGTTGCAGCCGGCAATATTTACGGGGGGGGGGGGGGGGGGGAAGACCGCTGGATGCCGAGCAGTGGCTAATCGACACAACAGATCTTTTGAAGGCAGCACGGGTTCCAGAGGAAGATCAGGTGGAGGTCGCCAAGATCCAACTAAAGGATGTGGCTAGAAACTGGTGGTTAGCTGAAGAAGCGAGACTGGATAAACCCATCACTTGGGACCAATTCTCTAAAAGTTTTTATGATAGATTCTTCCCTACCACTGCTCAGAAGGAGATGGAAGAACAATTCATCCGACTTCAACAATGAAACCGATCTGTCGATGAATATGCCGCTGAGTTCTTAAGGCTGAGTCGTTTTGCTCCGTATATGATAGCTGATGAGGAGAAACGGGCAAGCAGATTTCAGCAGGGCTTACAAATGGATATTCAAGTCCTTTTGATTCCCCAACAGCTGAAAACATATTCCCAGGTCCTCACTGTAGCTCGCGAGGTGGAACGAGGATTGGAGAAAAAGAACCTTGATCAGAGGAGGAGTCAGGCCATGAAGAGGCCATTTCAACAACTGGGCAGAGGAGGTCCAGTCAGGGCTGCAAAAGCCCCAATGGTTAGAAGACCATTTCGATCCGCCCCTCTTCAGATAACTCGACCACTTCCTATATGTGACTATTGCCAGAGGACAGGCCCAAACTTCTGGAGAGGTGGTAACAGGTAAGATTATGGTGCACTCTAAACCTGTTTTAGCCCTCTTTGATTCTGGCGCTTCTCATTGTTACATATCAGATAGTTTCACTGCTTTGCACTCTATACCTGTTGAATATTTAGACCACCAGTGGGAGATTAGTACCGGTAATGGGGTAGTCATCTCTAACAGAATTTGTATAGATTGTCCGGTGGAACTGTGTGACAGGACGTTAACAGTGGCTCGTACTAGATACTAAGGGGTACGACGTAATCTTAGGCATGACTTGGCTAAGCAAATACCATGCAGTCATTGATTGTCGAAACAAGAAAGTTATTTTCAGAATACCGCTTCAGCCTGAGTTCCATTTGAAGGAGAGCATAAGCCTGCCAGGGGAAAAACACAGATGACTACTGCTGAGATCCAGGAAAAGAGAATACCAGTTTGGGATGAGTTTCCAGAAGTATTTAAGGAGATCTCAGGACTTCCACCCGATAGAGTAATTGAGTTCTCCATTGATATCATTCCGGGCACAGTCCCAATATCTAAAGCTCCATACAGAATGGCGCCTACTGAATTAGAAGTTCTAAAGAAGCAGTTACAAGAATATTCTGACAAGGGATTGATTAGACCAAGTACTTCACCGTGGGGAGCTCCAGTGCTATTGGCAAACAAGAAAGATGGTGGTAAGCGGTTGTGTATAGATTACAGAGAGTTAAACAAGGTTACCATCAAGAATAAGTATCCCTTACCAAGAATTGATGATCTTTTTGATCAGCTTCATAGGGCCCGGGTGTTTTCAAAGTTGGATTTACAATCGGGTTATCACCAACTGAAAGTGAAGAAAGAAGATATTCCGAAGACGGCATTTAGAACTCGCTATGGTCATTACGAATTTCTAGTCATGCCTTCGGAGTAACCAATGCCCCAGCTGTCTTCATGGATTTAATGAACCGAGTTTTCTCGCCATATTTGGACCAGTTTGTCGTAGTGTTCATCGATGATATCTTGATATATTCTAAGAGCTACAGAGAGCATGCAAAACACTTGAGAATGGTACTACAGACTCTCCGGCAGGAGCAACTTTATGCAAAGGAAAGCAAGTGTGAGTTCTGGTTAGACCGTATAGCTTTCTTGGGTCATGTAGTTTCAGAAGGAGGAATTTCAGTTGACCCTAACAAGATTCAGGCAGTAAAAGATTGGCCAATCCCAAGAACAGTAACAGAAATTAAAAGCTTTATTGGATTAGCCGGGTATTACAGGAGATTTGTCCAAGACTTTTCCAAAATTGCAGCCCCATTAACAAAGCTCACCAGAAAAGGGAAAAGGTACCTATGGTCAGAAGAATGTACTGCAGCATTTGAGCAATTAAAGAAAAGACTAATTTCAGCTCCAATCCTGAAGACTCCCTCGGGAACAGGAGGGATGGTTATATATAGTGATGCATCCGAAAAAGGCCTAGGATGTGTATTAATGCAGCATGGTCATGTCATAGCTTATGCATCTAGGCAATTGAAACCACATGAGAGAAATTACCCAACCCATGACTTAGAACTGGCGGCGGTAATATTTGCCTTGAAGATTTAGAGACACTACCTTCTGGGGGACAAAGTATTGATCTATACTGATCATAAGAGCCTTAAGTATATCTTCACACAGAAAGAATTAAACATGAGGCAACGGCGGTGGCTTGAATTGATGGCCGACTATGACATAGACTTACAGTACCACCCTGGTAAGGACAATACAGTCCCAGATGCATTAAGCAGGAGACCAGAGAACAAAGTATTATTACAACTTACTCAACAGAAGGAATTGCTTCGGGAAATCATGAAGTTGGACTTGATGCTAATACATGGAGCAGGTGAGTCAGGTCAACTAATGACCTTCCAGATTCAACCAACCCTGATAAGTGAAATTAAGGAAGCCCAAAAGGGAGACCCCAGATTACAGAAATTCAGGGCTCAAGTAGAAGCTGGATTGAGGACAGATATATGTATTCATTCGGATGGTACACTTTATTTTGGTAACAGAATTTGTGTACCACAAGGAGAAGTTCGGCAGAAAGTTTTGGCAGAGGCACACAGTACGGCGTATTCCATACACCCAGGAGGAAATAAAATGTATCAAGACTTGAAGCAGAATTTTTGGTGGAATGCCATGAAGAGGGAGATAGCCCAGTATGTGGCAAAATGCTTGGTTTGTCAGCAAATAAAGGCAGAACATCAGAGAACAGCTGGACTTCTACAACCGTTGCCGATACCCGAATGGAAGTGGGAACATATCACCATGGATTTTGTTACAGCTCTACCCCGCAGTCCTAAGGGTAACAATGCCGTATGGGTGATCGTTGACCGCCTCACAAAGGCAGCTCACTTTTTACCTTTCAGAGTAGGTCAGTCAACAGAAGTTCTTGCAGATAAATATATGAAAGAAATCGTTCGTCTGCATGGAATTCCAGTTAGCATCGTGTCAGATAGAGACACGAGATTCCGGTCACATTTCTGGAAAGTCTCTAAGAAAATTTGGGAACTCGTCTGAAATTCAGTACCTCATATCATCCTCAGACAGATGGACAATCTGAACGAACTATCCAAATTCTTGAAGACATGTTACGAGCCTGCATGATAGAATTTAAAGGGTCATGGGAAGACTATATTCATCTGGTAGAATTCTCTTATAATAACAGCTATCAGGATAGTATCAAAATGGCACCATTTGAGGCATTATATGGCAGAAAATGCAGGTCGCCGATATGTTGGGACGAAGTTGGCGAAAGAAGACTTATGGGACCAGACCTTCTAGTTCAGACAACAGATAAAGTCCGAATTATCAGAGATCATCTCCGGGCAGCACAGAGCCGACAAAAGAGTTTGGCAGACACAAATAGAAGACCGTTGGAATTCAGAACGGGTGATCATGTATTTTTAAGGATATCACCAACCAAAGGAGTAATCCGGTTCGGTACTCGCGGAAAACTTAGTCCAAGATACATCGGCCCATTTGAAATTTTGGATCGTGTGGGAGATGTGGCTTACCGATTGGCATTGCCGCCATCTTTAGAAGGAGTACATAATGTATTCCATGTATCACAGTTGAGGAAGTATGTCAAGGATGAGAGTCACATTCTAAATCACTCAGAATTAGAACTACAACCAGATCTATCCTACAAGGAACGGCCGATAGCCATTCTGGACAGAAGTGTCAAAACATTGAAAAATCGGGCAATACCATTGGTACTGATTCTTGGAATAGGCATGCCCCAGGAGAAGCTACATGGGAACGAGAGGATACTATTCGTGAACGTTACCCCAACTCTTTCCATCTTAGTTGGTAAAATTCCTTGCCCCCATTCTTTCACATCCCTATTATCGAAATTTCGAGGATGAATTTTTTGATAAGGTGGATGGATTGTAACACCCCATCCTTGGTATACATACACAGTTATGTATCCTGATTTTTGGAGAGTATTTTTTATTTTATTTTATTTTATTTTCTGTTATTTAAATCCTTACTCATATAGTAGTACTGCATGATTTGACCTTTTTTGGTAATCAGATTTGACCGATTTCAGTTTCAAATATTATATTTTAATATTCTCGATTTTTCATGATTTTCTAAAATTTTTCAGAATTTAATTGTAAATCTTAAAAACCGGTGTCGACCAATGTCGCTGACCGACTCTCAGATTTTTAATTTACAAACGGAGTTGAGAATCTAGAAACGGCTTTCACAGTATTCCTTAAAATCATGATTTCTATCTAAATGATTTTTTTTAGAATTTTTAGATTTTATCAAAAATCCAGCCTACCCGGTGTAGACACCGTTCACAGTGAATTTCAGGATTTTTATTTTAAAAATGGAATTGAATTTCTGAAAACCGATTTCATTAAAAATCTTAAAATAATATTTATTATTTTTGAGAATTTTTGGGAGACTTTTTGAGATACTTCAATTTTTGGACTTTTCTGGAATTTCTGGTGTTTTTCCAGATACCGGAATTTTATCCAGATATTTCACTTTTCTCTTTTTCCATTTTCTCTCTCCTTTTCAAACGCAAGTTTCACCAACCTAGGATTCTGCATTCAATGCAGAGATCCTCTCCATGCTGCCTTTAATGCACTGCTAATCAATCCCAATCAAGTCATTATGACTTTTGTCCTTTTGGCTAAACGCAACTTTTGCGTTTTCTACTGGACGCAACCTTGATTTCCGCGTTTGGCTCCTTTTTGCCTAGACGCAGCTTTGATTGTCTTGGGGACGCGACATTCTTTGAAAGGAAACGCCAAGCTTCATTCATGAAGTGGAGATGGCACATTATTAAATTATTTTCCCCCTTTATATATATATGCACTCCCTCCTTCTCTCTCCTTCATTCATTCTTTTTCCTCTCTTCTTCTTCTTTGTTTCCAGAGAGCACAGCAGCAAACAGCAACCCAAGCTTCTTGGCTGGCCATCACAACCCATTTTCTCCATCTTTTCACCACCAATAACTCCACCAACTCTCCCACCTTCTTCCCCTTCATCTCCTTCTCCATTTCCAACAACTACACCATCTTCTTCAACCTCTTTTCACCAAAAACATCAAAGAAACCCATCCTCTCCATCAAACTTCACCACCATCTCCACCACCACCTGCACCACCGTAGCCACCACCAAGCATACCATCTTCACCTCCTCGTCATCCTCTTTCCGACGAACTATAGATTCGTCCCCCGAAACATCGTTTGCAAAATCCCATTTTGTCAAATTGAACTATACTTGCACCATCAACCTCCCTCCTTCTCTTTTAAGGCCGGTCACCTCCGTTGGATTGGGGCCGTGCTCCTCGTCATCATCGGCAAGACTCTAAGCCGGTACCCTCCTTTTGGATTGGGGCCGAGCTTTTCTTCGTCGGACGCATCAAAGGAACATTTTAGGCGAGTAACTCTACTCGCCAAGACATGGATAACTATTTTCATACTTGTATTTTTATCAACAAACGCAACTTTCAAAAGTTGGTTCTGCTCTCTGTTTGCCCAGTATTAGTCGACTTGATCCCTCTATTAGTCGACTTGAACCCCTTATTAGTCGACTACACCCTTGTCCCAAGTCGACTAACTTATTTGAGACGTGGCCTTATTTCTGAAGACGCGACTTTATAAGTCGACCACTCCCTTGACCCTAGTCGACTAACTTATTACTGAAGACGCGGCTCTACGAGACGCGGCCTTATTAGTCGACTAACCCTTTACCCCTAGTCGACTAACCTTTTCCTGAAGACGCGACCCCTTGAAACGCAGCCTTATTAGTCCTACCCCTTTCTCTATAGTCGACTAACTCCTTTATAAGTCGACTACTTGCCTCTCCCTAGTCGACTAACTTTGGCTGCCTGCTGTGGTTAATTACTTCTTTGAATATGAACCTTATCCGCGGAACTTGTATTATATATATTGTTATGACATGACGTATTACCTGCCAGATCACTTGTCACTACCATGATTATACTGATACCTGTTATGAATAGCTCTCCACCCATGACCTGCCACTGGACTAATATCAATCTCTTGACATGACTTGTCACTTGAAGAATATCTCCTCTTGTCATGCTATCTCTTGACACCAGGCATGACACACTTGACTCTTTTAATTATCACGATAACGGGAATAGTAACCGGGCATCTCGTTTTACAAACTTGAATTACAGATAGTACACGTTGTACTCCTGATACTCCTGTCTTCATAATATTCCGGACTTGCTCCTGCTCATTCCCGAAATCGGATAATTACCTAAATAACTCATAAAATGAGGCAACTTGCATCGAGTCGGGGAAACATGCGGCTGTCAATATATGTTCGTGTTTACAGTGGCACTAGGTATGTTGTGCACTAAATTTCCGGTCTGACCTGAGGGCCTCCAGGCGACCGGGGGAGTGCTGGCTCCTCATTCCTGGTACCATCTCGATAAGGGCATTCCATAAGACCCTCATGTACGCCTTGCGGCTGGTTCCGAGCATCAGTAACGGAACGTCATGGACTGTGGTCCCGGGCAAGCACGGGACCCACTGTAAACATTGTTCGTTGATACCCCCGCTAGTTTCCAATAACAACCTTGCTTACTCGGATGTGGATCTATGTGTGTTGGGACGCTAGTTCACATAGCTAGATATCAGAGTAAGACAAGTAATAATAATAAAAGACGTCAACTGTGGATCCGTTTTATGCGCTTGGATTACGGTAACATGAGATAAAGGTATATAGATGAGGGCTTCCTTATTTGGATTATTCCCTCGAGGTACTAGTCTCATGAGGTCGTAGCCTAAGCTAGTGCAATGTCTTCCTAACTTTAACTCGTTATGCTTCCTTTACCTGCTGGCTGATTTTTCGTGATACTACATCAACTTTCCTACTCTTATCTCTTATGCCACTCGACTGTAACCTGATCATTTGTTTGGGAGGTCCTGACTCCCTTGAATTTGTATGTTCAGGTTCTGAAGCGTGGATTGAAGTAGAGCCCTCCACTGAAGATCAAGCCTATTTCTCGGAACAAGCTGATTTGTCCTAACTCCTTCCGTTCCTGAATCCTTCTGCTAGCTCGGGGAACTTCCTCTCAGCCCGTGAGCACTTTTTGTTGTACAAATTGTAATTTTACTTTTGTATCTGGCTGTGATATAATGTACGTGTATCAGTATATCACGCTCTGTGATGACTTTGTAATCTTTATGTTGGAATGTATGTTGCCACGTGCTTCCGTACTCTTTCACTTGCACGTATTGTTGCTTAGCGTATATACGTGAGGGTACTTCCGACCTGCGTATGTACGTCGCAGTAACGCCTCCGTACCCTCCGGATAGGGGCGTTACCTATTTCTGAATTTGAATCCTCCCCTTATCTTTAAACTTGATTTGATGTGGATATTCAATTCTTATTTGTAGTCTGTTGGCATATTAATTTCTGAATATACTTATCAAATGATAGAATTAGAAACAGAGTTGTAGCCCTTTAAGTCTTCTTTCTGGATCATCTTGAATCATTAGATTTGAGTTTCGGTAGCGAAAGTTATGATTTAAATACTAAAATATATGCAGTTTGAATCCGAGTCAAAATTGCTTCATCTCATCCGTTGATCTTCTCTCTATCCATTTATCCCTTTGTATTTTTAATTTGGACTCTGTATTTGACGTTATCCTCGGTTGATCTTTAGCTAACCAAAATGAATTTATAGAAATCCGAATTTTACCAGTTTTCATTTGGTGTTATCTTTCTGATTGCTCTGATCTTCAGTTGAACATTTATCCCATTCTTGATTTGTTCTTGATGTGGTAATATCCTCATATATCTTTAAGTTAACCGAATTGATTCACCAAAATCTGATTTTAATTGACTGGATCTGGGATCATCCTCAGCTAACCAATAGATCCAGTTAAATCTGATTTTAACTGGTATTTATTTAGTTTAATCCTCTTTCTCTCCATGATTATCTTCTGTAAAATAGACATTTAAGTTAAGGAATTAGCATTTATTTACACGATAAATGTAGGAGTGTAATAAAAAGATTACAAAATATGTGTACGATCAAGCAGTATTTCGATCGAGGCAATAATTTGAATTCTAACAGTTGTGTGGTGGGCTTTGTAGCTTTGGGTGACACGTGCGGAGTTGATGTTGAGAGATGCGGATCCAGTTTGGAACCGGATCTGATTAGAGATTTCAACACTCCTATTGAGCGGAGGGTAATTGGGCCTCCTATTAGCATTCATAAAAAATTTCTTTTCATGGGTCAAGGATGCTGTGCTTGCAAAGCTTGATGATGCTCGCATTGGGTCGGGGGGTATTGGGATTATTAAAACTATATGTAATGCACGTATCAGTGGCCCCAGGGGGAAGTTGAGCAGGCCAAAGAGATTAAATAAGGGTTATTATTGCAGCCTTGTGCTTACGACACCGAGGATTGGGGAAATGCTTGTAGAACCCTAGTAGAGAGTGGTTGCCCTTTTGATGAGCGTTCTAACCTGGGTTCAGAAGAGTGTTTCTACTCATCCTTTCCACTAGTAGAGAGTGGTTGCTCTTTTGATGAGCGTTCTGATCTGGGTTCGGAAGAGTGCTCAACTCATGCTTTTCACTTGATGGGTTTAATTTCAACGAGGCGATTAACAGAGGTGTAGTGAGTGAAGAGTTCTTGTTGAACCAGGTGGGCAGGAAGCTACAGGGGTACTTCCAGAATGAGTTTGATAACTTACTGGGGGTGTCCCCCCCCCCCCCCCCCCCCCCACCAAAACGAGCATTCTAAGTGGAAGGTTAAAAACAGAAAGGCAAAGCGAACCAGAAAGGTTCAGTTGGATGAATACGGGTTTCTTCTTTTGGAGGAGAAGTATGTGTAACCGGTCAGGAGTGGATGGGAGAGGTGTCGCAACTATTATGGATTGGCTCTCCTAGGGTCACGAATAGCTAGTGGGAGATGGATAGTTTGTGTTAGAGGAGAGTATGATGCATCTGATCAGACTGATCTCGGCAGCGTCGGTAAGGTCTAGGCGCCTGAAGACTACGCTTTGATGTCGTCACGAAGTTTGGTTATCAGTGACCTCTTGTTGGTAATTTTTTTTTTTGTTGAAAGATTAATTTTGTATGTTTACATCTTTGCATCTTTCATTCTTGAGGTTGTTTTGTTAAGTGCTTTTTAATGAAACACTGGGGTTTTATCGGCCTCATGGTTTATTCTCAAAAATGAAAAGAAAAAAAAAAGGTTTGGGGTCTCCAAATCCTAGTTTCAATAACTTTATTTTGACTCTCAAACAGAAGGTTCACTTTCAATAACTCTATTTTGAGCCTGAAATTTTTCCGAACTGAAGTTTGAAAAACTTAACCTTGTTGTCACACGAGACCTAAAAGGCTAAATAATAGTACATCATTTCATTCAAAAGGGTCCATCATTACATTCAAATCTTGAGGTAGCGACACCATTGATTCCCTTAAAAAGAATACAAAGAGGAGATGAAGGAATTCGTTTATAATTTGCTATTTTGTTGGTTGAAGCGAGTAGCTGATCATCGAGTGGATGGAATTATAGAGTATATATTGTGTGATCTTCATGGGATTAAATTATAATTGTCTTGGATCACGGCGAAGAAGCTGTCTTGGATCATGAGCTCCGTTTGCTGCGTTAACTGCTGAATCTCAGCATCATTGCCGGACGTACGAACTAAGATGATTTCGACGACGCACTCGAGATTAACTAATATCTTTCTTATCAAAGAAACATGCATCACTCATCACTTCGGTCGCATCGGTCAACGAGTTAATTAGCTATTATTCCCAATAGATAGAAGAAAAAATACTACGTTTTTTTACTTGGAAGATAATGTTCAGCTGATTGCATGCCCCCTTGCAACATGTCCAAGAAGTGATGATTTGAGCATAAAATTTGTCTGTACTAATTTGCTAAGTTCTTGACCTTCCGGTTGATGTATAAATTAACTATAAATATCTAACTATTAGAGAGTTACAAGCATGGATCAATCACAATCCACAAGAGGTGAGGCTCACGTGTCATGATCTCTTCTAGTTAGGCATTGATTAAATATTTATCGTTTGATTAACAATTCTTTACCTCATGGTTCATTATTAATATACGTTTGTCTCGGTAAACTGGATATTTTATACACAAAAATGTACGTGAGCATGAATTGTCTAACAAATTATACAACACCAAGTTATGGTTAGTTTCCGGCTTGTGTATTAGTTTATTATTATTATTTTTTTTCATATTTTTAAATGTGCGCACAAGAAAATTCATTCTGATATTATATTAAAATATGTCTATACATTTAAACTCTGAAATTTTGATGAGAATTGTAAATAATATTTTTAAGTTCAAACACTAATAAGAGAACAGACATCAAATTGTTACGGAAAATAGAAAATTAGTGAAAACTACATTATCTTTTATATATATATATATATATATATATATATATAATATATATATATATATATATATATATATATATATATATATATATATATATATAGTACACCAATCACAACTTGAAGGGGGAACTAGTTCGTACATGCTGTCCCTCCTATTCTCAGCCTCCGCCTGTTTGGTTGTCGTAATTGGTCGTAATTCGTAAGTCGTAATTGATAAAGTCTTTTACAGTTGTAAATGAATTACATGCACATAAGTTTTATGATGTTTGGTTGGTAATATAAAGTTATAAGTACAAAAGTGTATTGTATTTTACGGTGTTTGGTTGTCGTAATGTGTAAGTCATAAGTGAAGAAGTTGACCACAAAATTAACTATTTGATAATTTAAAAAGTTTGAATATTGCAAATAAATAATAAAAATACTAAATATTAAAAAAATTTAATATTAATATAAAAAAATAATACAAATTTGCATGACCACACAATTAACTGTAACTGAGCTGTAAGTGAGTGGTAATTGGGTTGCAAGTGAGTGACAGTTGAGTTGCGTAAGTCTTTCACAAATTACGGTCCAAACAAACGACGTAGTTATAATTGGGTTGTAAGTCATTTACGAATTAAGGCCTTTCACGCGGAGCAAACAGCCCCTTAAATGTGCTACATCTTTCAAAAGCATGTATTAAAGAAGGAAGGAGAACAATAAGAATGTAACGAATAATTAAACTCAAGTTGAATACATGGCGTCCAAACTCGAGAACTGGTTACAGTTATTCCAATATTCACCGCCCATTACACTCTGATACGAAATCAAATCATCCACAATCCCAAACCCATCACCAGGCCCAGGCCAAGTCATTGCCAAATCACCCGTACAATTACTCGAACCAAAGAATTGATCAATACGCGCTCCATCAACCAACTCAAGTTGATCACCAACTGAGAAATTTGCTTGGTCAGTGGCTAGGGTTTCCGCCACAAAACCTTCACACTTCTCACCCATATTTGCTTCATGATCCGTTGTTGCCGGATTCAAATACTTTGCGTACAGCTCAGCCATGTCAATGCCGGCCGAGTGTCAGAAGCCGACGAGTCCGAGGCAGACGAAGACATGCCATCAAGAACGAGGTCTGGCCGGAGAGAATTTTGAGGAGTTTGATGATGATTGATGTTTGCTAATTGCCTTTGAGACTTGGCTGCTGTCCTTCGCTTCTTGCGGCATCCCCCGCCAACGGGGACGTTCCTGAGGGCCCCGCCAATGGTCCAGTACCTCCGGCAGCCTTGCAGAAGTACCGAGGCTGAGAGAGGCTGTAGTTGTTGTAGTAGCAGAATTTGGTATTGTACGAGTTGCAGCGCGGGCAGTTTGGGGCCAGCTCGGCGTTCGGCCGCGACTGGCCGCCGTCGACTGTCAGCAGCTGGGGTTGATAAGGGATCATCTTAGAAAATCAAGAAGAAGGTGATTTGCTGTGAAGAAGAAGACTGGTACTAGTGTGAGTGTGAGATAGAGAGAGCAGAGGTTAGTGGTGGTTTTTTTGTAGCTAGGGTTGCTTGAATTGTGGGTGCAAGCTGCATGTGCATGTGCATGTGCACACTGGGTGATCGTGTGTACGTCATTAAGTGTTAGTTTAAGCATTAAGTTAGTATATATAAGTGGAATATGTAGGCCAGCTACCATCCGATGAAATCTCATCAAATGGCGGCAGATTTGGAGTATTTCTCAATTTTTTTTTCTTTTTATCCAATTTTACCAATTTGTAATTCATCTTTTTAAGATGTGTATTTACAAAAATTTATGTGTTTTAGAATCTGTTAATTATTTATCCATGATGTTTGAAAGTCATATTGTTAAAAAACTGTTAAACTTTAAGTCATTAGATAGATGATCAAAAGGACTCCAAAATACGTGATTTTTTAAATTACACATTTTAGGGAATGAGTTACAAATTAATAAGTTAGATCAAATCAAAAATTTAAAAAATACCCCAAATCGGTCGCCATCTGATGAGATTTTGTGATGACAACTGATATACATTATAAATAGTTTTGTTTATTTTATTAGGTTTGATGTTATGGATTGATTAAATGATGGAGCAGTGGTTAAATCGTTAAGAAGAAGGATCGATCATCAAAGAGCGGCTGAAGTAAGGTACATGCTACTGCTGGTGATTTGCTGGCCAGCAGAGAATTTCGGTCCTCGGGAAAGAGAGACACGTTTTCCTCCTCTTCTTCTTCAGCCGTAATGGAACTGATCATTGCAAGAGAGGAAAGCAAGTGCCTCCGACTATTTTCAATAATTTTATTTTTCATATGGAGAAATATTATGAGATCCTCGAAGTTTATAGGCATTTTCTTCATAAACACCCCATAGAAGAAGCCTCCATAGAATTTTTTTTTTTTGGGTACCAAATCATAAAGTAACATGGTATTTTGTTTCAACAACAACACTACTGCATCGGATCCCATCAGAACTCAACGGTGAAGCATGCTTGGACGAGAGCAACACTAGGACGGATGACCTCCTGGGAAATCCTCAAGTTGCACTCCTACAAAAAGACATTTAGTGTGTCAAATTGTAATACTGATTACATACAAGAATCTTTTTATTTCCATGTGTTGGGCATTAATTCTCTCATCTTGCATAGTTATAGCATTTTCTTTAGGAAGAAACTGTGGTAAAGTCTCTATAACTAACTAAACGTGTCTGGGCTCGATTAGTACAAGTATAGGTGATGCTTTTGAAAATCTTCGCTCACAGTGTTATAAGTAGTAGGAGTTATACTATCCGAAAATATAACAAACATTTGATGGAGGCCACCTCTAAAATTCATGATGACCACCTTAAATCATACTTCACCTAATGAAGTCAATATAGGGGCCGTTTGTTTCGCGTAAAAGTCCGTAATTCGTAAATGACTTACAACCCAGTTACAACTACGGCGTTTGTTTGGACCGTAATTCATAAAGACTTACACAACCCAATTGTCACTCACTTGCAACCCAATTAACACTCACTTACAGTCCAGTTACAGTTAATTTTGTGGTCATGCAAATTTGTATTATTTTTTTATATTAATATTAGTTTTTTTTAATATTTAGCATTTTTAATATTTATTTGCAATATTAAAACTTTTTAAATCACCAAATAGTTAAATTTGTGATCAATTTTTTCACTTACGACTTACACATTACGACAACCAACACCGTAAAGCACAATACATTTTTCCACTTACAACTTTATATATTACCAACCAAACACCATAAAGCTTACATGCATGTACTCATTTACAACTGTAAAAGACTTTACCAATTACAACTTACGAATTACGGCCAATTACGACAACCAAACAGACCCATAACACCATATCCTACAATGTAAGTAAGTCACACCCAAAATGAGTAGTCATAAATTAGATGTGAGATAAAAAAATCTATATTATCTAGTTATTTCAATGAGTTTTAAACTTATTTTCTAAGGAAAGATGAATTCTATATGTGATATGGCAACAATTAGAAAAGTTGACCCAACATCCATTGTGCCCCAATCCTATCTAACATAAGTACAAAAAACCCGATATAGGGTTGGTTTAAAACCGATGAAAAAGACATATTACGTCAGTTCTGGATCCGACGTCCAATAAAGATCTATCACATCGTTATTTAAATAAACGACATGATACAAGTTGCAGGTTTGTCACGCGGCAATCCAAAAAAGTTTTGTTGTGCTATCTGTCAAACTTTTAATGTCGGTCCTTTACATAACTGGCTCCATATAGGATCTGTTTTGTTGTTGTAATTGGTCGTAATTTGTAAGTCGTAAATGTTAACTCTTTTACAGTTGTAAATGAGTTACATACTTGTAAGTTTTACGGGGCATGGTTGGTAATATAAAGTTGTAAGTGCGAAAGTGTATTGTGTTTTACGTGTTTGGTTGTCGTAATATGTAAGTTGTAAGTAGAAAAGTTGACCACAAAATTAACTATTTGGTGATTTAAAAAATTTAATATTGCAAATAAATATTAAAAATACTAAATATTAAAAAAATAATATTATTATAAAAATAATACAAATTTGCATGACCAGAAAATTAACTGTATGTGGGTTGTAAGTGAGTGGTAATTGGTTGCAAGTGAGTGATAGTTGGATTGCGCAAGCCTTTTACGAATTACGGTCAAAACGAACACCGTAATAGTAATTGGGGTTGAGTCATTTACGAATTATAGCCTTTTACGCGAAATAAACAACCACATAGTATATTTAACGTCAGGTTTAATATATTTAAATTTATTACCAACGCGATAAGTGTAACTTAACGTCGGTTATATGTTTAAATGACGTGAAAAGTTAAATTTCACATCGGTTATTGTTTTAACCAACATCATATAATGTTTTTTATATTTTTATTTTAGCAGTACTCTTTGCAACCTCTTCGTATATTTCACACCATGCATACACATATTATGATTAAGTTCCAATTCAAATCAAATACTATTACTATCAAATTCACTTACAATTTAGTTCAAATGCACATCATTCACATCCAATTCTTTTTAATACATATACACATCAAACGCATCAAATCCAAGACAAATACATCAATTATACTATTAATTCAGTTTAATTCACATAAAATACACATCATTCATCCAATCCAACATTCATTTATTCAGTTTCAATACATATGCATGAAATAGATACATATACATCAAAATAGGCATTCAGATACCTATCTCTCCTATTGGAGCCCTGTAAAAAGAAACAAATTGATACAGTCCAAGTTCAAAGTAAAGGTGGAAACAACCATACTTACGATCTTTGGCAACCACAGTTTGGCATGTATGGAAGGAAAGATACATGTCTCTCCTATTGGATCCATATGTCTATTATGAAATATAAACACTAAAAATTAAAATCTCATCAATAATATATGAAAGAAAGTAACAATAAATTTTATAAATAAATGATAAATATAACATATAAATATATTTACATTTATGCCTTCTGATTTTTTGTGCAAGTTTTCTCAACCATTATTCCTTTCAAGATGATCATCTAGTGCGTAAAACTCATTGTCCTCGAATGGATCATTCCTACCATCGCCATTAGTATTATCTTCTCTTGTTAATCCCAGAGAAAAAGAAAGAACCTCATCATATTATTCCTTGTATCTTTCTCATCATCAGAATCAGTTATAATTTTGGTTTCGTTGAGAGAATAATGGATCACTTTTTTATCAGTAAGATCCATGATGTAAAATATGTTTTGCTTATGATGTCAATATGATGTATCCTCTTTGTGACCCTTTTTGTTAATATCCACTAGAATGAATTTTAACTCGTCGACCTTGACTACCATCAATACAATCAACTTCTTCTCTTTTATTATGTCATCTATCATTTAAAATATCGGTCTATCTCCTCTCACACACTCATCATGCCTATCCATCTTGTATATTTTGATCAATCCAATTAATGATTAAATGGTCTTTTAATATTTCAACTGTAACTTTATCTAGACAGCCACATCTTATGTACGGACACTTAATACGATTAGATTATCGGCACTCCTCTACACTATTTTTTTGGTATTCAGAAGATAACCTATTAGCAAATTCTATTTTCGATCCTATTTACCTAATGAAGACATCAAATACAGATAATTAAATTAACAAGTTTGTAATATTATCAAAAAGAATATAATATTCCATTACAAGCTCTAAAATTTATTCATACACATCTAGATTCTAACAATTAAGTTAAAAGTTCTAACCGTAGATTTATAACAGTCAAGTAGATGCGAACCAAGAGTTAATGAAAATAAACTAATGCGTATGCCACAAATCAATATCTTCCAGCCTATTAAAAAAAAATCCTTATCACTTAGCAACGAAAATTCACCCCATTCAAAAATTTAATGAAGTAAATTCTTATGTATTTCATACCAAGCCATAATCAAGTAGTGTTCTAGATTTAATGAAGAAGACAAGTTTAAGCCAAATTATATTCAGTGAAGACATGCACGCTGTTCAAATCAGAAATAAAGCTCCTAATCGTACAACAACACAAAGCTTGACATATCACTAAACATCAAGACCAGCCAATATTTATTTCAAAACATGAAATTAGAGATCCATATCCTCAAATATTTATTTCAAAAACATGAAATTAAGATCCATATCCTAATTGAACATTCATCATTGCTAGATCTTGAAATAGAAACAGTGTGTACAAATCAAGATCCATACACGACATTGAAAAATAAGCAAGAAAGCATCAAAAGTACCAAAAAGGATTTAAGTAAGACGAGGAACCTCGAATCGGTTGAGGGCAAGTGTGAGTTCGTCGGGCTTGGGTGTCAGGAAATCAAAGTTCGTGGTGGAGGGAGAGGAGGGCCTCAATGTGGGAGAAGAAGAATACAAGCCGAGGAGAGCGTCACTGGCATGAGGTGGACGGAGAGACCAACAGTCGGAAGTAGAAGGAAAAACCCACGACATTGAAAGTCATGGTGGGTGGAGCACAGCGATGGAAGATCGCGGATGAGGATTCAAGTAGGGGGGAGGGAGGTTGGGGGCGGGAGAGAGAGAGAGAGAGAGAGTTAGGGTTATATTTAAGGCTTAAATACCTGGCGGGATTTCCAAAAAATGTTTGCATCGGTTCCCAAACGAATCGATGTAAAACTATCTTTTATGTCGGTTATTATAATAACCATCGGCTAATTAACATTATGTAGGTTAATTTAATAACCGACGCAGTATAATTCATTTATGTGCGTAAGTTTCCGCCGATTTAGCTTCATTTCAAAATATTTCAAAAATGTCATTGCCTCTTATGTCATGTCGTTTTTCTTTAACCGACGCGCAACGAGTGTCGTGGTAGCCCATAATTGTACTAGTGTAAACCCGGACACAATTTGATCATGTGCAGTCTGATCAACAGTTACTGTTGTTCAAAGTCTGAACCTAACTCTGGACTTGATCCAGTCCGAACCTGAAGTTAATGCATTAGTTCTGAAGACTTCAAATTCCGACGAACGCTACCCAAAAATATAAAATTTTATGTTACAAGGCATTGCTTCTTTTGCTCTCCACCTGACCGTGAAAGTTACAAACTGATAATGGATAATGTTTCTTGCTTAAAACTTAATAGATAAATTATGTTTTCTAAACAATGTTGTATCTCCATCTTGAATCTGATATTTCTCATCATCAAGTTCTAGCTTTCACCATTAAATTAGGCATTAATACTAATATATTAACTTTATTGACACTTACTTGATAGATAAGAATATTGCTCCAACTTTACAACATACTTGTTTTTTTTCTTTTTACCTTGCAAAAACCGTAGTTTGGTCTTAAACATGAAACCTCTCATAACCTAATATGTGTCATTGATGGTGAGGATCTCTGGCACTTTCAATAACATGCCTATTTGTTTGATGCATGTAACTATGGGAGAGTGAGTCTAAAATCTTTTTTGTAAAGTTTTTTAACTCATTGGTGATGGCCGAGAGAGAGGAACATAAGGGAACATCATTACGCACGAGTTGAAGTGACAAAACATGCAAACATGCACAACCCAGTTGACTACCATGTGGATAAGTCGATTACTGAGATCACCCAACTTTCTGCTGGGCAAATTAGTCGACTACTATTTTGGCCTAGTTGACTAATGAAGCAAGCCAATTTCTGTTAGAGAGGATTGGTCAACTACGGAGATTGAACTAATCGACTGATGGAGCCAGGCTGAAGCTTCCGAGTTGGATTCTGGATCCGTTTCTATTCCGAATTCAGATCTTGGTTTCCTTTTCTTGTGGACTCTTTGACTTTATATTGAGGGGTATTGTCCCTATACTTTGTAATCTGAATTGATTGATTGGAATAAGATCCCTCTTCCTTTCTATTCCAAGGACATAGGGAATTGCCGAGCCATGTTAATTAAATTTGTGTTTCTCACTTATTTCTCATTTTGTTACTGCTGTGGTGTGATTATTTTGTAGAAATACTCTGGTGTTTGCATGTAGAGCTTCAGCGGGTCCCCAACAAGTGGTATCAGAGTTTTTCAGGTTTTCGAGGGGGAGTTCTTTTGGGTGGAGCAAATTGCTTTGGAAACTATTTGACGGTTTCTTTTGGAGGTAAAGATCTGAATTTTATGTATTTGAATTTATTTTCATAATTGTTTCAGCATTACTTTGATTGGATCTACTGGAGGAAATGGCCGGGAATAGTTAACTTGCGGTGAATACGTGAATAGTCATCCGTCAAAGATTGACGTGGTGAAATTTGATGACATGAGTAATTTTGGCATGCGAAGATGTGAGGTGATGGATGCGCTGACAGCGTCAAACCTCGAAGATTCTCTACTTTTGGAGAAAAAGCAGGAGGAAATTTTTGAAAAAGATTGAGACAATGAATTGGACGACGTGTGGCATCATAAGATCTTATTAACAAGATATTAAGTATCATGTGATACTGAGACTTTAGCAAAGAAGATATGGGAGATCCTAAAGGTAAGTACTTGACCAGAGCATAGAGATAGCTTACACCTGAATAAGAGGATTTATCGCTTTCAATTGAAGAAAGGTATCTCGATCGGTGAACACATGAATAACAACACAAAGCTTCTTGCAAATTTAGCTAACGTGGATGTGGTGATCGAGGAGGAGGACAGACGTTAATTTTTTTGAGTTCTCTTCCTATTGAGGACTACGAGACCTTCATCTCACCTAATCAATGGTAAATAATTCCTTGGCTATAATGAAGTTTCTTCTGCTCTTGTAAATCATGAATTGGAAAGAAGGACAAAAAGTACTCCAATAGTATATCGGTAGAAGCGTTGACGGTAAGAGACCATAGTTCCAATCAAAAGGGCAAATGTGATATGAAAGATCAAAATTCAAAACTGGTTTCAGAGATCTAAAGAAGACCAATGTGCCTTCTGTAAAGAGTTAGGGCATTATAAAGTTGACTGTTCAAGGACCAAGGATAAGAAGGAGTCTAAGCCCAAGGTAAATCTCACACAGATGATCAATATACATGCTAGTGGTACTTCACAAGAAGGAGGATCAGATTCGGACTCATCTGTATTCTCGTTCTCAGTCACCACTCCTACTGTTGGCTACTAGGTGATTCTGAGTGGATACTAGATACAGGTGCTATCTATCATGTATGCCCCAATAGAGATTGATTTTTTTAATTTCAAGAAGCTAGACGATTGTTCTGTTGTCATGGATGATGATCGTCCATGTGACAAGAAATGGATAGATACAGTCCTTATCAGATGTTTGATGAGATAGTGCAAGAATTAAAGGAAGTGAGGCATGTACCTAAATTGAAAAAAATCTTATCTCGGTTGGTGCCTTGAAATCATTGGGTCTAGAGATATCTGGTAGAGACGTTGTTCTCAAGATACTTAGAGGCTTGATGTTGTGATGAAGGGTGTCCGACACAATAACCTCTGTTACTCGAAGGGTAATATAGCTTTAGGGCAAGTGGCGACTTCTACTGGTTCAGATAATGATCGTACCCAGATATGGGTATATGAGGCTCGGACATACATGTCAAAAATCTTCTCAAGATCTAGCAAAGTAATGTTTGTTGCAAGGTGCCAAGATCCACAAATTAGGATTTTGTGAGCATTGTGTCATCGGAAAAAAGACCAAGGTGAAATTTGACACCACGATTCATTGCACCTAGGAGATTCTTGACTATGTTCACACAGATGTTCGAAAACCTGCCAAAATGACATCTATGGAGGTAACCACTACTTTATGCCTTTTATTGATGATTACTCTAGATGATGTTGGGTTTATACCATGAAGCATAAAAGAAAAATTCTAGAGTTGTTTGTGTAGTGAAAAAAGAATATGAAGAAGAATACAGGAAGGAAGATCAAGATACTCCATTCAGACAATGGTGGAGAGTACACTGTCTTTTCCTATAGCTACGTTGTGATGGGGGCATAGGAAGACACTTCACAGTGAGAGACACTGCAACAAAATGGGCTGGCTGAAAGGATGAACAAGACCTTTCTGGAGAAGGTTTGTTATATGTTGTCCAATATCGGATTATCGAAATCGTTTTCAGTTAAGGTATTGGCGTATGCTTTCAATCTCATTAACTGGTTGCCTTCATCTGCAGTAGGACGTAAAACTCTTTAAAAGTTTGGTCGGAGAAAGTTGCTCATGACTATGACTCGCTTCGGGTATTTGGTTGTCCGGCCTATTATCATGTCAAGGAAGGCAAGATCGGTCCGAGAGCGAGGAAAGGTGTGTTTGTATGTTTCAAAAAGGGTGCATGTAACATCTTGAAATTTTGAAAGTTTATTTCAAGTTATTTTAATGTATGGATGTGTGAATACACATATAAATGTATATGTTTATGACTTGATAAGTATTTTGATGATTAGAAGTGTTTGTGTGTGTTGTGTCTGTGTGTGTGTGTTATATATATAATATGAGTTTTTGAGAGTTTTGGTAAAGTGATGTGCGTATATGAGTATATACATGTTGCTAAGGTATTCTATGCATTGATTCATAGACCAATCGCTGAGTATCATGATTAGTCGACTGATAGTTGACTAAATCTTGTATTTTTATGAGTTGTACATTGTCCAGTCGACTGGGCCTCTTTATTAGTCGATTAGTGGTTCCAACAGAGTTTGGTCCTTCCAGTAGTCAACTGGGATTTTTATCAGTCGACTGAATGCCAGCAGTTTTGCACTGAGACCTGTTCCGTATTTTGATCATAACTTTCTGATATAATCTTTGTTTTCTATAATTCAAATTGTATTAGAAAGCTATTTTCTAGGGATACAAACATTATTTTATGACTGTTACATGATTTAATGATTTACAGTGTCACAAATTTGTTTAAATTAGCCTATATATTGAAAACAGTTTTTCTTTCAATCTCTGTGAGGGATCAGTCAACTAACCCTTGGTTCCAGTCAATTGATCCACTAACTTATAACTTAAGTCAACTTATGCTTCTTATAAGTCAACAGATATGAGTGGCAAATCTGTGTTTTGATTGGACCTCAACTTTCACTCACTCGACCAATATATATGGGTTGTGGGCTATTGTTTTTCACGTTTTTCAGTTGTAAAACTATACTTTTAGATCCTCTTTCTTCTTCACTCGACCAAACCACTATAAAGAGAGAAAGGAGAATATCTATAGAGAAAGTGGATTTTGAAGGAGATTTCAAGGTGAAGCTTGGATATTCTTTTGGATAGATTCTTTGCATGAAGATGGATTTTCTCTTCAGAGTTCATCATCAAACCATCTTCTTTTTGCCTGGGAAGGCAATTTTACTCTTGATTGTTTTTTCCATCATCTTGATCCTTAAGAATAGTATCATGTTAAAAATATGATTTTTATGATATTGTCATGGTTAGAATTATGTAAGTTTAGTATATGATCACCACTTGATTGATGATGTGTATCCACTTGCATATTGAGGGTTTTGATCCATAAATAGGATTTTTATGAGATCTATGTTACATGATAGTGAAAAATATGATTTTTATTACATGAATATGTTTGGATTGGATTAAACTTAGTGTATGTTAATCATATGCTTAAATGGTTGGATTATACATGAGTATTAAGCATGCTAGTTTTACAAAAGAGTAATTTTTATGAAACTTAGGAAAGGATTCCTTTGAAATGATAGGAATATTTTTTTTTTATATAGAAATAGAAATCATGTGTGGTTGTATGAAATTAATGGATTATCATTATGTGTCATATGTGATATGTGAGCATGTTATTAATGTGGATATGTGTATTGTGAATGCATGTGTTGTGTATACATATGTTGTTATTTGTATGAGATGGTGTATCCTTGTATACATATGTGTTGTATTAATTCGTTGATGAGGAATGCGCATGGTATTTGTGTTGCATTATTACATTCATAAATGGGGGAGAACATGAATGATTCCATTCATAGGAGGGGAAGAATATGGATGATGAATTCGTAAGAGGGGGAGAACACGAATAATTACATTCATAGGAGGGGGAGAACGTGAATGCTATTAGTTATTATTTGTTGAAAGTGAACGAGTGATCTGTGTACCACCGTGTATGTATCCTCGGCCTATTGCAGTTTAGTTCGTGTCCTATTAAACAGTAGAATTGATAATTATTCTAGGATATATATGATTAATTGGATGATACTTAGAGTTATTTTGAAATCTAGAGTATTGGACCGTAAAAACCCAGTTTAGCATAGAGCCATATCTTTAGCTTGAAAAATAGCTTATAGTAGTTAGTAGTAGACAAACTATTGAGTTATACATTTGAGGATATTAATGTAATATTAATTGAGATTGTGTGCCTTGACATATTTAGAAATTTGGCCAGCATATAACATTGTGTTGTGCATATTAGGTAATTTATCATTGCATACCATGCATATGTCTATCATGCTTTTTTCATAATTATATAATTTAGATGTTATATGTGGAGCTCTCTTAATTGCCTCCTCGGCCTAGCACTAATTTAGCCTCAGAGTCGTGGTCGGATGGCAACCTTGCGAGATAGACTTTTAGTATTCTAAGTGTGTATGTGCATGGGTGCATGTTGTGTAATTTTCTCTCCCCTTTATTATGTGTAGTGTGTTTGGGTGAGTTTACATCTCATTCTCTCTCTTTATCTCATTTATCTCTCCTGTGTGTATTTTTGCATGTTTGTATAATCTATGCATGGGTGTGTGTTGTATACGTGTATATATGTGTATGCGTATATATATTTGTATATATGGGTGTGTACGTGTATTTATTTGTGTCTACATGTGTATATGTGTGTACGTAATTGTGTGTTTCAGTGGTTCAACCGGGTTCGCGTTTGCGGAAGATCCGAATTTGTGTTTGTAGAGTGCCGATACGCCAGTCGATTTGAAGACCGACACACGAGATGATTTAGAGATCCGTACTATTTCGTCAGTGCAGACCAGATGACAATTCAGGCTAGGAACTGTGTTATTCTATATGAGTGTTTACTTTATATTATTATTTATGATTGTTGATGTATGTTTTCTTGTATTATTCTATATTTTAGTTGTGTGTTCTATTTTATCATTTCATATAAGCGTGTAGTTGTGTTTGACATTATTCTATTACTATTAATTAGTTTGGCTAATTTTCAGAGTTTAGAAATAGTTACAGTGTTATGATTCTGATGATTTAATATTTGATCGGAGTATTATCTTGTAATAGATGATTTAGATATATTCTAGGTGAATGATCGAAATGAATTGGACATTAGAATGTTTATAGATTCATATTTCATCATTGAGTTATTAGAGTTATATCATGTCATGTGTATTCGTTCACCACTCCAGATCCAGATCTAGTTGTGATATACCTTTGACTGTGATTTAACTCGATCTTGAGATTGGTAAGTTTGTGTTTGTAGATAATAGTAGATTTTATGTGTATTAACTATCAGACCTGATATTCATGTATTTGATGATAATTTAGATGGGGATTCATTGTATCTTGAGAGTGAATTATATATAATGTTACTTTATTAAGAGACTGATTTTCTGATACTTGAATCAGTGTTTGGACTTATTAGAATTGGAGTTGATCTGGGACTTATATTCTTTAAATCGGATCTCGATCTGCATTTTGATGGGTTGATGATTGTTAGATTATAAGTTGTGAGTATTTTGGGATCTATCCCCTAATTATACTGTTGAGTATGGGTGAATCTGTTGATATTGAGAATCAAATGTAGACTATTCTAGATTACATGTTATTTGAGAATGTTCTACTCTTTATTTGCGATTATATATCTATTGATTTAGTTGATCTCGACGATAGTCAGTGGAGTGCACTTCATGATTGGTTCCTAATTATTATAGTTATTCAGTTATATCTAATGATCTAGTTGATATTGGTGATCTCGTACTTTACAGTTTATAGTAGTTGTCAGATATAAGTTATCAGTAATTAGTGCACAGTTATATTAGTGGCTCTATATCTCCAGTATTTAGACAACTACTAATTATCAGTTTTTAATTATTAGTTGTTAGTTATCAGTTGTTCAGTTATCAACTATTATTAACATCATCAGTTGTTGGAGATACCCGGTTACTCTTTCATTTTAATAATAACTTATATCATTATTTGTTAATAAAAGATATCATAACTAGGAAAAGGGGTAATTACCTTATAATGCATGTCATGTATTTTGGAAAGACTTGTTATGGTATACCGAGTTTAGGTTCTACCATGGGGAACCAAGGTAGTACCAACTACCTAGTTATTCAGTTTTCAGTTCTTAGTTATTAGGGTTATGCCCAGACTACGGTGCCACACCAGTTATTCTTTTATGTGTGTTGTGGTCTTCAGTTATTGGAGCCTTGCGGCTCATCTGATTCAGTGCCAGGAATGTTAGACCATGGTACCGGACATAC
Organism: Agave tequilana; assembly: GCA_038442645.1. NCBI lineage: Eukaryota > Viridiplantae > Streptophyta > Magnoliopsida > Asparagales > Asparagaceae > Agave > Agave tequilana. The sequence continues at coordinate 4,804 of JAVJIF010031636.1, read as the reverse complement.
ATGGTACCCTTCCAAAATACATGCACCACATTAGCAGGTGGTTACAATATTGATAACATTATTTGATATATGAGAAAACGGCTGTGGTATGAGACGTAACTAAGTACTACATTAGTTAGGTTAATAATAACCAACCAATTAGAGACATATGGTAGATCACATCTCTTTGACATCAGTTGTTTGTTTTACAGTTGTGAATTATCCTTATTTACAGATGCATCATGTTATTAGTTGGTTATTCGATGTTTTCATATTAGTATAGTGATATATATACATGCTGATTATATGAACAAGTACCTTTCCTTCTTTTTACACACTCATTGGGTCACTTTCTGATGACCCCTGGATTTGCACATCCAGATATTTGATGTTTTATTTCATCAATAAGGTGTTCTTTGAGATCATATCCTTTACGAGGAGCCAGAGTTTTCTCTATATTTGGTTCTGGTATTCTTATCTTCTTTATTCCTACTATTATCCTTTTAATTCTCTATATATATCAGACTCTACTTTTATTCTACTTCTTAATTTATATGATATCATATGTGGACATCTATATGTGTTATTGCAGTGATCATGATTTATTATAGTTTATTTTGTAGATTTTTTCAGATTACTTAAGGCTTAACACGCATACATGAGGTATTTTCCTTGCGTATAAGCGTCGCCAACTCTCGTAGCATCTCTGCTCCTGCATATTTTGGGAAGCAGGACATGATATAAGTTTTTGAAATTATTCTCTGTTAAAGTCTAAAGTTATTAATAAACTTTGTCAGATGGTTGCAGTCTTGATTAGGAAAGAGCTGTGGTGAATTAGAGATGGACAACATCAGTACCACAATAAAACATATTAAATAGATCGTCCTTGGTTCTCTATAAATTTTTCTTTCATTTGTTATTTGTCCACCTTCTGTTACTATTTTCCATCTTCATTTACCTGCAATAATTATTTTCCCACCTGCAGTTATTATTTGTCCACATACAGTTATTATTTATCCACTAATATCCTCTTTTTGTACACTTCTACCAAATTTCCTGCATTACAGGTAAAAGGTTGACAAGCACGGATATGAACGGATTATGTGGAGTGTGGAATTATACAAGAGAGGGTGAATAGGTGTTGCTATCAAATTTAAATTCAATACAGTATAAAATGAAATGATGCAACCGATCACTCAAAATAAGACTTGAAGCCGAATTCCCCGTGAAGGGCTCTGAACTTCTCCTCGTGATTCCTCTAGATAAGAGTTGAGGTGCTAAATTGCTATCTTATTGAGATGAATATTGATCGATAAGAATGAATAAATGGTAAATAAGTAAATAGAGATAAACAATCAAAAACTAAAAATTGTTTCGAGGTCAAGTCACCGCTCTACGTCCCTGCCTTCACACACCGTGAAGGATTTTACTATCCACTATTGGATCCTCTACAAAGGGACCTTATAACAAGGAATTACAACTACTCAGAATACACAACTCCCCAACTCAATCCTCTACACCAGAGGTAGCATAAAGCCAATTGAGATAACAAACTCTGGGTGATTAAGAGACCACAAACACTCTCTTTGCAACTCTTTTACAAAACCCTTCAGAGTAAAATTTAAACTTGAAGCTCAAAATATAAGTGAGAGTGAAAATTAGAAATAGAGATTTTAAGACCAGAAAAACTCAATTAAAATGCTTTGAAAGTAAGAGCGCAAAATAAAACTTGAAACTTTTTCTTTTTAGAAAGCAAAACTAGATTTTCAATAGAATTTATTGTTATGATTTATTCAATCCTAATGACCCTTTATATAGGTTTTAGAAAAATAAATTTAAAATAGTTTTACCTGATTTAAAAGGAAGAAATTAACTCTTAAAATTTAACTAACCAAGTTTTAAAAACATGTTAAAAAATAGTCTAAAAAACTAGTCTTTTCTTTCTGCCAATCTGGTAGAGTGTCGGTCGACTGGCTGGTTGATCGGCTATTCAAAAAAATATGACCGTTGGCTCTCGGTCGACCAGTCGGTTGACCGTGTTTAACTGAGACTAAAACTGGTTACAGTCAGTCGCCCGCCCAGTCGAACTCAATAGGGGACCGGCCGGCTCGATCAAGAATGTGCACAACGTGCACATCCTAATGGCTAGAGGATCAATTGATCGCATGATTGACCGTTCTGGCCTGTAATAGGCATGGTCTACTGCTTGGTCGACCGACCTAGGCAAAAAACTTGGTCTCGCTATTTTTGAAGATACAGAAAATTTTGAAATAATTTTATTTGAATTTTGAGGGAGAGAAGACATGCATAGCCATGAGATATAAGTTCTAAACAGAGATAAAAATTTCTAGAAAAAATATAGAACAAGTATCAAAACCAAACATTTCAAAATCATATTTTTGAAAACGTGCATTTTCGTATGTATATATTTTGAGCTTCAAATCTATATTCTACTATTTAACAAAACTAGTTTCTTACAAGGTTCCGATCGACTACACAAATGTTCAAGCGGGCTTCTCTGATAGTGACGTTTTGAGCGACGTTTAGAGCTTTGAGTTATGATCCTGTACTGAGTACCTTGAGCCATTAACACCTTTCTTTATAGGAAGACCCTATTAGATCTTTTTGAACCTAAAATACACTCTTGAACCTGATTAGTACCAAATAACTTCCTATGCTTTGTTATCATCAAAACACAAAGCGGGGATTGTAACCTTTGGGACAACAATCTCTCCGTCTTTGATGAAAACAAAACATATGAGCTATTTAAAATAAAATCTATCTAAGAGAACTTTGTAAAACCTCCCCCTCAAGTCATGCTAGCTAACAAGCACAAGCTATCAAACAAATACCAATAAAAACAAATACCAAGAAATACAAATACCAATAAATACTCACTCATAAATACTTCCCCCCCGTTTTGTCATACATCAAAAAGGTAAGCTAACACAACCAAAAAATTAAAATATATGTAGATTTTATCAGTAGAAAAAACTCATGAATCAATAACACAAACATTTATTCTTCACAAATGAAAGAGAATCTGTTAAAATCAAGTGGCTTAGTAAAAATATCTGCTAGTTGAAAATCAGTTGAAACATAATTAATTTCAATATCACCTTTCTCAAGTGATCTCTAAGAAAGTGATATCGAATTTCTATGTGCTTTATCTTGCTATGTTGATTTGCATTTTTAATCATATGAATAGTACTAGTATTATCACAAAATATCTTAATATGATCATAATGTAAATGATAGTCAATGAGAGTATGTTTCATCCAAAGGACTTGTGCACAGAAGCCCGACCGCAACATACTCCGCTGCAGTGGTTGAGAGGGTTACTAAATTTTGTTTCTTGAAAGACCATGAAACAAGATAATTTCCTAGAAACTGAAAGGTTCACTTGCACTCTTCCTATTCACTCTACAATCGGCATAGTCAACATCTGAAACACTCATCATTGAAAATTATCCGGTCTTCGGATGCTACAGGCCCATTCCAATAGTGCCCTTAAGATATCTAATAATGCATTTTACCGCAATCAAGTGGGACTCTTTAGGATAGGATTGGAATCTAGCACATAGACATACACTAAACATAATATCCGGTACTAGCCGTTAAATATAGTAAAATACCAATCATGCTTCTATAAAGTCTAATGTTTATATTTATACCTTGTTCATCTTTGTTAAGTTTTGTTATGATAGCCATGGAAGTTTTGCTTATCTTGCCCCTTCAAGTCCAAATTCTGATGAGTTTCCTTGTGTACTTGGCTTTGATTTATAAAAATCTCATCACTCTTGTCTTGATTTGGAGTTCAAGGAAGTAATTTAGCTCGCCCATCATAGACATCTCAGACTCGTTTTTCATGCATGATTCAAAATCTTTGCAAAGTTTTTTATTAGTAGATCCAAATAAATATCATCAACATAAATTTGAACAATAAGAATATTACTATCTACATGTTTTGTAAATAAAGTGGTATCTGTTTTACCTTTTATAAAAACTATTTGAAATAAGAAATATTGAAAGTCTTTCATACCATAACTCTAGGAGCTTGTTTTAAAACCATATAAAACTTTGTCTAATGTGAAAACAAAATCTGAATGTGTAGGATCAACAAACCAGGGGGGTTGTTCAACATATACTTCTCTTCAATAAAACCATTTAAAAATGCGCTTTTGACATCCTTTGAAAAAGTTTGAAATCTTTATAAGAGACAAAAGCAAGTGATCTGTATGGCTTCAAGCTGTGCTACGGGTACAAAGGTTTCCTCAAAATTGATACGTTCGATTTGGGTGTAACCTTAAGCCGCTAACCTAGCTTTATTCCTGACAACATTACTTCACTCATCCAAGTTGTTCCTAAAAATCCATTTAGTACCAATTGTGGTCTATCATAGGGTCTAGGGACAAGATGTCAAACTGGTTGCACTCAATTGATTGAGCTCTTCTTGCATGGCATGCAAACTAATATGAGCCGCCCTCAGCTTCGAGGATGTTCTTTGATTCAATATGAGAAATAAAAATAAAATTAACACAAAAATCGTGGAGTTTGGAGCGAGTAGTTACCCCTTTGATACATCACCTCTGATGAGTTCCTTGGATGACTTATAGCGAATCTCCAATCTTTTAGAAGTGGTAGTGTGGGTGCCACTTCAACCTCTTGAATTTCAACTTGTTCATAAAGCTTTGGCTTATCTTCTAGGATAGATGAGTCTTACAAGGTACTTTCTCCATGTCTTTACCTAGAGAATCAATTTCTCTAACATTCTTAACAAAAGTATTAGATTCTTCAAACTAACATGCATAGATTCTTCAATTGC
>JAVJIF010031635.1:0-93638 GCA_038442645.1 Agave tequilana | reverse complement strand
TAGGGGTCGAGCTGGAGCATGTTCTCATAATTCCAAGCGAAGACATCTATATACTCTCATATGAGCTATATTAGGTCTTCTTTCTCGGAAGGAGACAAGTTCTCACTTATGAAGATGGACTTGGGGTTGCTTCATCTCTAAGATTTACCTGAGTCACTTTATCCTCAGTGGGTGGCTCGTGTTGTTCAAAATGCATATCCCAAAGAGTATTTAAGTGTTTAATCTATGGATCAGAGTCCGACTGGATTAATTTTTCAGGTTCAAATGCATCTTCTCCGTCATCCTCCAAGTGGCTGGCTGATTACCATGTTCACTGAGAGACTTCCGAAGATATCCGCCGACGCTAAAATCTGAGTGCCACAAACGATGTTGCTGATGAGCTGTCATGATAGATCTCTTCTTCATACTCGGAATTTGACGAGACTGGTGTAGATACATAACTGAGTCCTCTCGGATTTTGTGATAATAATCAGGGTGTTTGCCTTTCGTTACAAATGAACGAAGTAGTGCTCATTTTTCTTTGCCAAAATTAGGCCTAATTCCTTGGTAAAATCATACCCCATTCTTTTCATTATGTGACGTGACTTTTGTCCATAATAAAAGAATTGTAGAGGCTCAGAATCACCCCTAAGCTTTCACAAGTTGCGGGCTCTGTTTCGATCCGCCCGAATAGAATTGGCTTTTGACCTTTTCGCTTAGCTGGTAGTTCAAAGAAGACATTGTGTGCACCTTCTATTTTTCGCGTATCAGGAGGGATGACTTTATGGTGCATGCAATGATGTCAAAAGTATTCAATGCTGACCAAGGATCACTTCCTACATCAGTGCTGTTTCTGACGGTACAGAATCCGAAGCAAATGCAGAAAGTAAGCCAAATCTAAATCTTCATTGATGAACCACTCGCTTTCAACATTGGTAGTGGTATCGAAGTCGAGCTTATCAATGCTCATTACAAGCAGATTTATTTCCCAGAGACACTCATTTTTTCTGGCTCCGTATCTGCTTCGTTGCCAGAGTCGAGTTCTTCTAGGTGTGGATTCTCACAGCCTCAAGAAAATCCTGATAAAGGAGGAATCAGTAAAATAATTCTTTACTTCTTTAAACGGATCCCTCCGGCAATCTATGTTCTCACTTTTTCATCTTTACCAATGTATTTCATTACTTGATGAAGAGTAGATGGGATGATGGCATTGCGGTGAATCCATGATCATCCCAGCAGCAGATTGTACGAGGCGTCGACATCAATGACATAGCATGTCCCTCGGATTTCAGGTCCCTAATTTGACACCTGATCTTAATTTTCCCCATCGGGTGCATTCCATTAGAGTTGAAGCCATAGATGGTTTCTGAGTGGCGCTTAACCGGCGGGTGGGGATCCCCAAATGCTAATGACCCTGCGGGGCATGATGTTCAACGCGGGTCTTGGATCAACCTGAATACGACTCACTTCAGATGATCTGATATACCTTGTGTAATACAGGGGTCTATCATATTTTATTTTAACTTGTATGTCTTCTGGGGTGAAGGTGATGCAGGAAACAATTTTGAGATATGGTGGCAATGGTTGCCATCTTCCTCTTCACATATAGCAGGAATCTGGGTTACGAAAACCTTTGTGTCTGATATTGCTTCTCTTAGAGCATCCTTTGTAGACTTGAAAAGCCTTAGGAGCTCATAGAGAGTGATTCGAGTTTGGGATGTTGGCAAGTTGAGCCAAGACATCAAAACGGAAGGGAGTTGACGGTCCCGCACCGCTTTTAGGAAGAGCTTTGACATACCGAAGCTCTTTCTGTTTTTTCACGGATAGCCTCGTGGACTGCTCGATTACTTTCTCAACTGGCTATATGGAGTTTATTACCAACTCATCAAACTGCTTCAGGTACTGCTTGCCAGATCGAGTCTTTGATGTGGGAGGTGCGCCTGTGTCAGCAGCAAAGGCAGACTCCTCATCTCCCGAATTAGTAAGAGAGGCAACATCTTTCTTAGTTTCTCTTGTAGAGACGCTCACCACATTGCTGGAGGAAGCTCTAGCCTTACCTTTGGACTTTCTGCTTGTGACAGTCATCCATTGTTGGCTTTTGACAATGTCAGGATGGACCCATATTGTCTCACCTTGAGGAGTAGGAACAGAAATAAGACCCTTCTCCCTCTGGTTATGAGGATCAGTATTGATCACTCTTATTCCCCTTTCGGGATGGGAACCACTCCGGTTGGTGCTAATAGGAGATCTCGTCCAAATTAAATAGGTGACGTGGCTGTCATATTGGCGGTCACCTTCTTCTATTCTGGACGAAACTTTAACACCTCTGCATCAATCAAAGCCTAAAGGACATCTTTAAATATCTAGCAGGTCTTTGTAGGGTGCCTCGGCATCCTGTGATATAAACAATAGCTGGGATCATCAGTCTTCCCTACCTCTTCTGGGCATCTGATCTCTGAAAGTTTGAGCCTGTTACTCTTTTGGAGTAACTTGAACAGAGAGACCATGTGCTCAACCTTGAAGGAATACAACTTATTAGCACGTGCCTGGCCGGAAGCCATTCCTCATCTGACTAACTGGGTATTTGAAGGTGATTTTGTAAGTTCACCTAGAGGGGGGTTGAATAGGTGATGGCTAATCTAATGGTCACTAAATGACAAATAATGCGGAATTAAAGCTATTATGACCAAAACTAAACTCTTACACTAAACACCACGTATAACACAAGAGTGTTGCCGAATTCCCCGTGAAGGGCTCTGGACAAACTCCTCTAGATTCCCCTTGATAAGGGTTGAGGTGCCGCGTTGGCTCTCTTGGTTAAATACAAGTGTTAGCAAACAACCCAAGCAAGTATAACAATTTAAGCACACAAGTATATCAAGCATATAAATATAAACACTATAATTGAATGCAAGATATAGACAAAGAGATAGATAGAGAGAGAGTGAGCAATCGCAAACACAAAGGGTTTGTTTCGAGATTCGAGCACACTTGCTCTACATCCCCGCCTTCGACACACGAAGGATTTCACTATGCAAGATCCCAATGGATCTCTCCCCGGTGCTTCAACACCTACAAGCCCTCGGACTCCCTAGTCCCGTACACACGCAAGCCCCACAAGCTTGCCGAGGCCGCATCTCAAACCAAGAGTTCACACACGAACTCTAAACCACCGCGAGCACACTTGCCCGTCTCCTCAAAGGAACAAAGAAAAGTCTTTGGTGATCACAATACTTTGATCACCTAACAAAAACTCTCACAACACAATCCTATGGATAGATAAAGTAATGGATAGCTCAAGTGATTGTGAGAAAAGCAAGGATTGAATCTATGGTGAAAAACTCAAGAAATCACTTTAAACACTCTTGATAAAATCTTCCCTTTTGATAGGAAATATTTTCTCTCAATTTGTAGAGAAAAACCTCTGAAAAGGATTGGAAAAACTGGCTCAAAAATACTCTCCAAATCTTGGTGAAAACAATGACCAAACCCCCAAATTTATAGGCTGTCAAAAACTAGCCGTTGGGGTCTGTCAGACCTGTCGGTCGACCGCCAACGGTCAAGAATCCGACCGTTGGAGCCTCCGGTCGACCGCTCGGTCTACCCAAAAGAACAGAGAGCACTGCTCTCAGTTCCGGTCGACAGGGTCGGCAGACCGGCCATCTGCCAGGTCAAGGCGTGCACGTCGTGCACGTCGGTCGACCGGTCCGGTCGACCGACTTCAGGCATAGTCGAACTATACAGTCGACTTGCTGAAGCCAGAAAACAGAAATCTGGGATTAAAAAGTTTGTCTTTTGGCTCACATAAAAATCCCATAAAATACATGAAAATCTACAAAAATAGTTTTACCAATATACTTTGATAAACAAACATGCTTGCACAAAATCAAGGCATGTTATAAAAGATTTGGACTATTTTTGTAGTTGAAAATATTGGCTCAATTGAAAACTAGTATTTTTCTAAAACTTGTTTTCCAAACTTCTTCATGATACAAAAACAAGATATTTTGAATTCATTAAAGCATAGTGTGTATGGATATGATCCACTACACAATAAGATGAAATATCTATGTTTTTGGCATTAAGCTCTAAATATGGTTTTGGATGAAAGACATGCATATAAGAAATTCCAAAACCAAAAGTATTTTTTCAAAATGAAAGTCTTTTCTAAATCTGAAAATTCTTTTATGACAAGACAACTAAATCAAGAGTGTGTGTGTGATATATTTTTGAGCAATCCACCAACTATTCTATCCTTTACATTTTATCTAAAAACAAAAATCTTATACCTAGACACAAGTCTTGATCTGAAGTCTTCTCATCTTCTTGACTTGGTCAAAACACGATCCAACGAGCTCAACTTATGATGTGGTCTTGATGCATAGGCTCGTGAATACCCGGTGCTAGCTCCAAAACTTGACTTTAAATCCTTTGTTGAAGCTCCACACCTACTAAGATCTTGATAACAAATCTGACACTAATTAAACACAAGATCATTAGTACTATAACTACATGAGTTAATCATCATCAAAACTTGAGTGATGGCCTTTGGGCCAACAATCTCCCCCTTTTTGATGATGACAAAACTCATGAAGTTTATATGCATGGATTAAAGTAAAGCTTCCAAGAAGCTCCCCCTTAACTCATGCATAACACAAATAATAAATATATGCAATAAAGCTCACAAACATGTATGCAAATGAATGGAGATAAAACAAATAAAATCTTTTTCTCCTATTTGCAAAACAAAACATATATGCATACACATAAATCTTACTCAACATGCATATAACTCTCAAATTCTTCTCACCCTTTTTGTCAATCATCAACAAAGGGGTTAAAGTAAAACAAAATCATCAAATTTTTCTCCCCTTTTTTGTCCGAAATAAAGAACCAAAGAAGGGGTAAATCAAATCAATCAAGAAAGGTTATATGCGATATACATTCATGAAGAGGAAGACGCTAAGTTAGCTTCCCTACACATATGCATTACATGAAGAAGGATGACAAGCCCCAATTCACATAACACATATTATGTAATGCATAAGAGGAGATGTGAAGCTCCCCCTACACACGTGTATCACATAAAGAAGAGTTGTTAGCTCCTCAATATACAATACACTCAACATGAATCTATATGTAGAAGAGATGTTAAGCTCTCCTTACATATAGGCAATACAAATCAAAAATTTTGAATTTTTCTAATAAAACAAAATTTTTGAATTTTCTCAATAAAACAAATCTTGAGAATTTTCTTAAAATTTTATTTTCTTATCATAAACAACTTTGTGCTTTAAACATGTAAAACAATTTTAACTCAAGCACAAATAACTCATATATATGTATGAAAAATGAGTATATCAAATGAAATTGATACATACATATATGGGAAAAATAAAATATGAGTATATACAAAAGAAGTTCATATTGATACCAATTGAAAATATCCAATGATACCAATAGAAAAATAAGCTTAAGTGTATACATCATATAATCTACATGAAGAACTCGAACTAGTTAAATGAAATTGAAAACTAGTACGGAATCCTTCAATCAAGGAATAAACTAAAATATTTTTCATGGAATATGTGTAAATCACATGAAAATGGCAATGAAGCTCAATATTCCTTTAAATGAGACAATGTGAAAATTATCATAAATTTTGAAAAACATGAAAATCATCAAAAAAAAATTTTTTTAAAAAAAATTATATTTCAAGGTATATGTATGTTTTGACAACACAAGAAGTATACATACATATCCCTAAACACAATTGAGTCCATATATATAGATTTGCATGAAAGGCAAATGACTCAAGAGGTATACATGTATATCTTAAAGTTTGGCAAAATAAATATATACATGAAATGAAAGCACATGATCATAACACAAATCCAAAAAAAAGGAATACAAGTTTAAAATTGTAGGGTTATCAAAACTAGGCTATACTAGCACACCAAATAGGCACAAATAAGCAATCAAACCCAACCATATATAGATTTATTTGTGACCCATAATATGTACAAGTATAAATCCTAGTGTTGACAAAAACTAACATTCAAACTAATATTCAATTCATGAAGCATCAAATCTTGAGAATACAAAAGAATTTATCCAATGGATTAAAAATAGGATCATGTGTAATTTTATAAACTAATTGAAGAATAAATAACTAGTTAAAATAGTTTTTGAACAACTAGTTAAAGATCCTTCAAATGCATCAAATCATATGTTTTTCATAAAACATAACTAAGTACATAAAGATTTAATCACTCATGGTCTATAAAACTCAAAATGATCATGAAGCTAAGTCATGAAATAATAAATGAAGATGTGAGTGTTAAAAGATCATGTAAATAGCATTTTTATGAAAATAGTCATTTAAGCTCAAAAGATCATAAGTCACATTTTTAACAAATCAACTCAAAATCATTTTTCATAAAATCAACAAACTTCTAAGTATATGTATGATTTATCCAAATCTAACCATATGTATACATATCCCAAATATAAAAGAGTCTATCAAATGTATTTGCATGAAGGCAAGAGACTCACGGGTATACATGTATATTTATTAGATTTGAATTAGAAATACATATACATGAAGTAAAATCATAAAATTTAGCAAAGCATGTATAAATGAGAGAATCATCAAAACTAGTCTATACATGTGCATATAGTGGGTACAAATGAGCATGAAAGTGCAAATATATATATAAATCAAATGTAACTCACTATTAGTACATGTATAATACAAGTTTTGATATAAACTACTACATCTAAGCATGTTTTTACCACATGACGCACATTAAATCATAAACATGAACAGGCTATGAATATTATGAATGAACAAGCATGATCATAAAAAATAAGAGTTTAGAGATTGTTACCAACTCCAAAGCTCCAAGCTTGGTGGTCTTTCCCACCAAAACCTCCTTGATAGCGTGCTCCAAATATGTGTCCTTTAGTTCAAGTGCACCCACCATCAAGGCACCAAATCTCTCACGTTTTGTGAGAGCCCTCACCTACATCAAATACACACGGTGGGAATTTTGGTACCCATATTTTCTTGGGTCCTTTGGGTTAGTCTTGTAAGGAACCCAAAAATTTTTATTAGCAAAATTAAATGATTTAACTTATCATAACAAAATTTTGCTAAATGGCCTTTGCGGCCACAATGTGTACATGTGTACACCTTAGTATGCTTATGTGTGTGTGAATGATCATGGTGTGCAACATAAGCATATGCATGATGGGTATGATGTGCATGAACATGTGGAGTTTGTTTCTTTGAAAACATAGACTCCAATCTAGTATGGTTGAATGCACAAGAGTTCAAAGTTGAACTCAAATTATTAATTTTATCTTTCAAAACATTAATCTCACTAGTGGTGGCATGTAAAGCATGGTGAGATATAGAATCATTTTCTTATTCTTTTTAGAAACAAATTCTTTTTCTTTTTCAACAAATTTTCTTTTTAAAGAGTTATTTTCTTGCAAAACAATTTCCTTTTGTTTTTCCACCATATTAATTTTATTTTTCAAAGATGTGTTTCCTTCACAAAGATCACTCAATTTTGAAAGTAAGAAACATTCTTATTTTTCAAATCATCATTCTCTTTTTCAAAACATGCAATCTTAGTTTTAAAAGATTCATTTTCTATATATGCAATCAAATTTCTTTTTCAAATTTTTATTATCTTTCTTAAGCATGTCATATTTTTCAAGTAATAGTTGACAAAAAGTGCTAAGCTCATCATATGACATGTTATTATCTTCATCTACCTCGGATTCGGTAGTTACCTCAAGGGGGTTATCCCCTTGGACCATATAGCACTTGTTGGAGGTGTCGCTTCCAACATCCGAATCGCTCCCGGCATAATATAGATCCTTTTCGTCAAGGGAGGTGATGATGTTCCAAGCTACAAAAGCCGAATCAATGTTAGAACCCTAGATAAATAATCATCATTTAGGGTTGACTTTAAAGCATGAAGGGCTTTTGCATTAGTCTCAATATTCTTACCATTTAAACAATATGCATCATTAGTTGTAGCAAGACAAACATGAATGCCTAGGCCTTGAGGTACAAGGACATCTTAACCTTCTAAATTTGGATGTTAAGAATGTCAAAGGTGGGTGGTGACATGAAGTCCATGGTGTGTGTACAAATACGTGATTAGCCTAAAAGGAGGATCTTTAACTCAAGGTTGTTAGACCCAAATCAGAGTACCAAGCTCTGATACCAATTGTAAGTTCACCTAGAAGGGGGGTGAATAGGTGATGGCTAATCTAATGGTCACAAAATGACAAATAATGCGGAATTAAAGCTATTATGACCTAAAATAAACTCTTACACTAAACACCACGTATAACACAAGAGTGTTGCCTAATTTCCCGTGAAGGGCTCTGGACAAACTCCTCTAGATTCCCCTTGATAAGGGTTGAGGTGCCGCGTTGGCTCTCTTGGTTAAATACAAGTGTTAGCAAACAACCCAAGCAAGTATAACAATTTAAGCACACAAGTATATCAAGCATATAAATATAAACACTATAATTGAATGCAAGATATAGACAAAGAGATAGATAGAGAGAGAGTGAGCAATCGCAAACACAAAGGGTTTGTTTCGAGGTTCGAGCACACTTGCTTTACATCCCCGCCTTCGACACACGAAGGATTTCACTATGCAAGATCCCAATGGATCTCTCCCCGGTGCCGCAACACCTACAAGCCCTCGGACTCCCTAGTCCTGTACACACGCAAGCCTCACAAGCTTGCCGAGGCCGCACCTCAAACCAAGAGTTCACACACGAACTCTAAACCACCGCGAGCACACTTGCCCGTCTCCTCAAAGGAAACAAAGAAAAGTCTTTGGTGATCACACACTTTGATACCTAACAAAATTCTCACAACACAATCCTATGGATAGATAAAGCAATGGATAGCTCAAGTGATTGTGAGAAAAGCAAGGATTGAATCTATGGTGAAAAACTCAAGAAATCACATTAAACACTCTTGATAAAATCTTCCCTTTTGATAGGAAATATTTGCTCTCAAATTTGTGGAGAAAAACCTCTGAAAAGGATTGGAAAAACTGGCTCAAAATACTCTCCAAATCTTGGTGAAAATAATGACCAAACCCCCAAATTTATAGGCGGTCAAAAACTAGCCGTTGGGGTCTGTCAGACCTGTCGGTCGACCGCCAACGGTCAAGAATCCGACCGTTGGAGCCTCCGGTCGACCGCCCGGTCGACCCAAAAGAACAGAGAGCACTGCTCTCAGTTCCGGTCGACAGGGTCGGCAGACCGGCCATCTGCCAGGTCAAGGCGTGCACGTCGTGCACGTCGGTCGACCGGTCCGGTCGACCGACTTCAGGTATAGTCGACTATACAGTCGACTTGCTGAAGCCAGAAAACAGAAATCTGGGATTAAAAAGTTTGTCTTTTGGCTCACATAAAAATCCCATAAAATACATGAAAATCTACAAAAATAGTTTTACCATATACTTTGATAAACAAACATGCTTGCACAAAATCAAGGCATGTTATAAAAGATTTGGACTATTTTTGTAGGTTGGAAATATTGGCTCAATTGAAAACTAGTATTTTTCTAAAACTTGTTTTCTAACTTCTTCATGATACAAAAACAAGATATTTTGAATTCATTAAAGCATAGTGTGTATGGATATGATCCACTACACAATTAAGATGAAATATCTATATTTTTGACATTAAGCTCTAAATATGGTTTTGGATGAAAGATATGCATATAAGAAATTCCAAAACCAAAAAGTATTTTTCCAAAATGAAAGTCTTTTCTAAATCTGAAAATTCTTTTATGAAAAGACAACTAAATCAAGAGTGTGTGTGTGATATATATTTGAGCAATCCACCAACTATTCTATCCTTTACATTTTATCTAAAAACAAAAATCTTATACTAGACACAAGTCTTGATCTTGAAGTCTTCCCTTGAAGTCTTCTCATCTTCTTGACTTGGTCCAAATACGATCCAACGAGCTCAACTTATGATGTGGTCTTGATGCATAGGCTCGTGAATCAACCGGTGCTAGCTCCAAAACTTGACTTTAAATCTTTGTTGAAGCTCCACACCTACTAAGATCTTGATAACAAATCTGACACTAATTAAACACAAGATCATTAGTACTATAACTACATGAGTTAATTATCATCAAAACTAGAGTGATGGCCTTTGGGCCAACAGATTTAACTTCCGTTGCTAAAGTATCTCTTCTTCTCGGCTGAGAAGGCGACTCTGGTGCATGTCGTATTGACTTGTAGGGATTCAATTGATGTCTTTTTCTTCAGCCCTGACCCTGGCGATGATCTCTTCCGCATGTTCGCCTTGTAGCACCAACTGCTTCCAAGTGTGACATTCTGCCACTCCCATTTGAGCGAGTAGGGAGGTTTCCAGATTGTGATGGCCATGTCTCAACTAGTGTAAACTGGGTCAAGCCGCTAGGACAAGAGAGTGCAATGCTCTGAAATCTCTTGATGGAAATTTTGATAGACTCTCCTTTCTTCTGCTTAGTTGCAAGGAGAGTTGGCACTGAGATTTCTGTATTGTCTTCGAAGAAACGAGCTAGAAACAACTTCTCGAGGTCGGCCCATGTTTTAATCGAGCCGGCAGAAAGTTTCATGAACCATTCAAAGGCGACTCGAGTGCTAATGAATAAATGAGCCATGATAGCATCATTTGCTACTACATTCCTAGTTTAGGAAATAGTATATATGTTGGTTCAGTGACCCTTTATCGTCGAAAGTATGAAGGGTCGGTGTGAATTTGGGAGGGTAGGGAGCCGTGTCCCACTCTGCTGAGTAGTTTCGGACTATCCCCATATCTTGGAGACCGTCTCGGTTGGCAAGACCTCGAGGCGTTGCTCCAATTCACTCATCCTCTTGGAATGGTTGCTCTCGTTTTCTGAGTTATCCTTCTCTCAGACAAAGATTTGGGTGGCTCAGAGTTGGAATGCTCATCATTCTCGGTATTTGCAGAAGATGAGCTCTCCTCTCCTTCCGTTTGCCTTTAGACTTCTTGGAAGGAGTTTTAACCTTCGGTTTCTTCTTATCCTTAAGCAGTTATGATTGCTTCTACTTAACGATGTCGATAGATTCTTACTGAGTTCAAATTATATCAAAATTTTCTTTTTGAATTCGGGTTTGCTCCTCGAATCGCTTGGCCACCTCTTCGGGAGTTCCCACCATGTAAGCAAAGGTGGTTGTCTCCGAACTGGACTCGCATGCGGCTCACATTTAGCCTAGAGTGAGCATTATAGCCTCGCGTGAAGCTCAAAGCAGCTTTTGGCGCGAGGCTAACTGGCTGTTATCAGTCATGAATGATTTCTAGGGATGATTACACCCTCAGAGCCTATAAATAGTTTATCTGAGAATGATCTCAGGCATAAAAGGCAGAGCAAAAGCGGTAGAAGAGGAAAAGTAGAGAAAAAGTATTGGACATGAAGCATCAGAGCTAAAGGCATCGAGAGAGCTAGCAAGGCAAACTTCTTCTTATTTCCCAGAAGCTCCAGAGAATTATTTCTCTAAGTTCAAGGTGTTAATACCCTAAGGCCTTCCTTCCTTCTAAGGAATCTCCAGAACCAGGCAAAAAAGAATTCTTAGACAATAGCATTCGAAGATCGATCGATCGCATTGTCAACAGGACAAAGTGGTCACGCGCTGATCAGACTCCCACCGGCACACTTGTCCAGAATCTCAGAAGGACTGGGATTCGATGATGGTGGAGTGATCATCATTCACCTCAATCCCCCTGGCCAACAGATTGTAGTCGATGGGGGCGATCGTTCCTGTGCGGGTCCGAGTATGTCGGTAGACCCTTCAAGTTTGGCAAGAGCATCCTTCAAAGCTGGAGACTAATCAACATCTGACTCCTCTGAACTAACAGCCAGCTGCTTCCTCTTGGACTTGCTTGGTGTAGAGCTTGGCCCCACCATATTTGCAGTCACTTATGGGTACTCGATGTTGGGGAATGATTTCTTCTTTCAGAATCGTCGTCTCTTGGCTGAGTTGAAGCCGCAGACAACTGGGTAAAAATCAAAGGTTTATCTGTTTGAAAGCCACAATGGCAATCAGAGAGTACTGCTGAGATGAGTTGCTCACAGTGACATCGAGGGGAAATTTGATGGACGCTCCTCTTCATTGTCAGGTAGTCCCTCAGGTCTGTCGAGGGAGCGTCTGAGGAACTAGCCTCGAACTCCTGAGGGTGAGGGCTTTTTGGCATCTTATGTCTTGAAGACATGCAATGCTAAACGCGGGTCTTATGTTTCTTTGCTGAAATGCGGCCATCACGTTTAGGGTCAGAAATGTGAACCTCGTATTCTGAGACAGACAGAACATGGGTCTCGCGTTCTGGAGCCGATAGAATAGGGGTCTCACCTTTGACGGCGACCTCGCGTTGTTGGAGAACGTGGGAATCACTTTCTGAAATAGAAGTGTGATCCTCGCGTTGCTTAAATGAACGCGATATGAACCTCGTGTTCTCAGTTTGTAGAATAGATTGCTTTTATAAAATCTTCAATCTGTTGTCGACGAGCATGATGCCTTCATCGACGTTCATCATTTTGATTAAGCAGCATGGGCTGTTAGGAACCCTCGACAACTCAAAATTACTGAGTTTGAAGGGGAGAAGGACGGCGGTATTGATCTTCACCATCAATTTGATCGTGTGTCGACTCTTTCGCCTTACGGGTCTCCTGAGAGATGTTGATGCGGGTTGCATGGGCTACACGAGAGGTTTTCAAAATCTCTTTTAAAGTGGCACCGCTTGCGCTGTAGGCAATAGTGAGGGCCACTTTAGGAGTAATCTTCGAAGAGATATGAGAGCGAGTCTCTGAAGAGACTTTGCGGTATTGCCACATTACCTTGTGACTGGTGGAGCATGAGAAAAGGAATTTCTCAAACTTCCCCTGGTCGAATTCGACAACGAGGAATTTTACCGTCTTCCCGAGGAGCCGGACATCGGCTTCGCCTCGGCATTCTCATCAGTAGAGAAAGAGTTTCCCAGCGAAGTCGTCACCTTTTGTTTCATCGGAAAAGCTTTGTCGAAGTAAAGTTTCTTTGAGTGGATGAAAGATTACAACAAAACAATCTCAATTACAAAAGAGGGGAGAAGATATGATTCTCCCCTTTGTTTAGGGCTGGATTCTTTATGTGGCAATGGAGAGTGATTTGTGTTCTCCATTGACCGACTGACTATCCAGCTTCTCTTCAAGATGCTCTCGAAGATTAATCAGGAGGGAGTTCTGTTTTAACGCACTGAGTGTTTAGACTCCAATGATTACTCCTTTTCTCCTTCTCTCCAAAAAGCAAGAAGCCTTTTAGTTGAAAATTCTCAGCTCGCAATCTCAGAAAAGCGTCTTCTTTTTTCTCCCTAAAGCCTCCTCAGTCTATTTATAGGGAGTCATAGGGGTATTATTGTCCCCTAAAATTCCTCTACAGTGGGGGATTAACTCTCACATCACGTGGGGAGTTAATTGACCCAATAATGGGGGTCAGTACGCGAGTCTCGCACTGGACGCAGATCTCGCGTTGCTTGTTATAAACACGGCGTCTCAGTTTAGAATGTGGAGTTGCTCAGACCTGTATTTGAAGTGAGACACAAGGTTTCTCAGACCCGCGTCTGATGTGGAGCGCTGAGTTCACTTGAAATGGAACGCGGGGTTGCTTAGACCCTGCGTTAGACACGGAGTTACTCAGACTCATGTTGGACAGGACGCAGAGTTACTCAGACTCACGTTGAACGCGGGTTCACTCAGCCCCACGTCTGAAGTCTCCGTGCTTCTGTGGACGCGAGGTCCGAGTTTTAGTTTGAAATGCGACCTTCGTGTTGAAGTGTGGTCTGCGTCTGATGACTTATCCTTGGTGATTTTTAGACAGCCTACAGAGGACGAAGAGTGATCACGTTAAATTTTTTTGTAAAAAAAATAAGGTGTTTTCACGGCGGTTTAAAACCGCCGTTGTTGCCTCCCAGCTTACAACGTCACCTGAATAGATGGTGATTTTGAACCGCCGTCATTGTTTTTTAACGGCGATTTTAAGCCGTCGTTAAAGCCCATCTCTGATGTAGTGCTAGTGCTAATTCTAGCTCCCATCTAAAGTTGTACCTTTAAAAAAAAAGTAGGTTTTAGAGTTTCTTTGAGTGACTTCAAGTCTTTTCTTTTTATCTTTTTCTAAAAATTAAAAATAAGGATATAATATTTAGTTTGCTTGTTTGCTTGTATTCCATCTAAAAATTAACATTAGGGGTAAGTTTTCACGGTCAAAAGATTTAAAGGGTAATTAATAATATCATTGATTTGAGGGTAGATTTCTAAATATAAAAGATTTGAACGACATATACTAAAAACCAAAATTTAAAAAGCAGGTAATATTAAACCGTTTAATTTCCTAGGCCTTCAACATATGACTGTCAAAAGTCCAATATGCTCGATGCAAAATAGAGATTTAAAGCACACGTGAATCTATAAAACAATTAAATCAACAAGTTTCAGCTAAAAAAGTGCAAAAGGCAAGATGTAACATGTAATTTGTGACAAATATAAACTATATGAGTATACTTGCATTTTGTTTTCTTTGTTACCCGAAGTTCACTCGTGTGCTACCCATTTGCTTAGAAGTGTACAAGGTGTACAAGGAGTTGCTTAAGCTGCGGATAGAAATATGTTCCTTTGACCTAAACAGCATTAGGCAAAAAAGAAAAGATTGTAACAAACTATTGAACTGTTGATCATAGAATAAGACAATCTAGGAAGTACAAACTAAATTTCATTATTATTTATTTTATTTTTTTTTAAACATAGGCTATAGCAAGACTTGAATTTAAGACTTTAAACAATCTAGTTTCACCTATTTTTCAATTAATCGAGTGAAGAATAGAAAAGTGAAAAAAAATCTTTATTCTATATTATGAATAAACTACTGTTTATTTTAACTGGTAGAACTTATTTATTATTCAACCAAAACTATACTTTTTCATTCTTATGAATCGAGAGAGAGTTTAGTTATCTAATGATATAACAACAAGAGATTCATTATCTTACAAAATTTATTTTAATATTTTGTTTTTGAGTTAATCGGTGAGTGAAAAAGCCCCACCATGTTTTATTAATAAATAGGTGATGATGAGACGAGACTAGAATTGTTCCGCATCAAGAAAAGTACGAAGGGCATAAAACACAACTAAAGCATAAAGAAAAAGTGGGAGACAGGGAAAACGGAATATAAATAAAGAAACAAATAGTAATATAAATATATAATATATTTGATGTTGGTAAACAATCTGTATACTCTAATACCAATTGTTGTGATTTCAAGGTCGAGGATGCCCTCACGACCGGATCGAATAGGGAGGCGCAGCGGATACGAACCACAGGATCTACTCAGACAACTTGAAGAAGAGAAGAAGAAGATATTCCAAAGTAGATAGAAAGTCACTGCATAATATAATGTGGTTCCACCGATCAAACAAGATCGTGTGTACGTCCACGGGGGAAGGGGGAGAAACTTTATTAAAACTTTAGGGGAGTACAATAATCATTACATACACCTCACGCTGAGAAGATTACAAGCCCTTGATGGTCGTAAAGAACAGCGAACCCTTGTGGCTAAGCTTCTCCACGAATTCCTCACCTAGATGAATTACACCCTTAAAAATTATAAATTCATTAGATTCTCTTAGAATACATTGAAGGCCACCCCTAAGGGGTTATTTATAGACCATAGAACTCTCCTAGTCCTAAACAAACTCTTTTAATCAGAATAAAGGAAACTTGAATCCAACTCAGACTCGAAACACCTTTAATCAGAATAAAGAAAACTTGAATCCAACTCGTGAAATCACCTAGAGGGGGATGAATAGGTGACTAGCTAATCTAATGATGAATTAATATAGAATTAAAACTATTTAAGTAAACTAAGAACTATTAAGTTAAATACACTAAGTATAATACAAGAGTGTAGCCGAATTCCCAGTGAAGGGCTCTGGACTATCTCTTCAAGATTCCTCTAGATAAGAGTTGAGGTGCCGCTATGACTCTCTTAGTTAAATACAAGTGTGAGCAAATAATCCCAAACATATAACAATAAGCACAAGATGTATCAAGCATATAAAGAGATAAGCAATGTTAGCATGTAAACACGAGAGAGATAAAGAGAGAGCAATCATAAACACGGGAGATTTGTTTCAAGGTTCGAGCACCCGTGCTCTACGTCCCCGCCTTCAATGCTATGAAGGATTTCTATTAAAATCGATCCCACCGGATCACTCGGTGCTGCGACACCTACAAACGAGTTCACACTAGAACTCCTTGGACTCACTAGTCCCTCTTTTGTTCTAGCAAGAACAACACACGCAAGCACACTAGCTTGCTGAGGTCATACCTCTACACCGAGCTCCCACAAGAACTCGAAACAACACAAACCCACAAGTTCGCCTCCTCAAATATAAAATTTAACACTTGAAGATCTAAACACTTTGATCACCTAAAATCACTCTCACAATAACTGTCCTATAGGATGGATATAGCAATGTAAAGCTTAAGTATGTGTGAGAAAAACTAAGATGAATTTATGGTGAAAAACTTAAGAAATCACTTTTGAAAACACTCTCGATAAACTCTCCTTTTGATATGGAAGTTTTTGTTGGAGGCCCTTCACTCTAGTTTTAATGATGATTAACTCATGTAGTTATAATTTACTAATAATCTTGTATTTAAATAGTTTCAATGATAGACCAAGATATTAGTAGGTGTTTAGCTTCAACAAAAATGTTTAGGGCTATCACGTATTAATCAAGAGCTCGCGCGTCAAGATTGCATCTAGCACTCAGTTGGAGTCAAGCTCGTTGGATTGCATTTGGATCGAGTCGGCTTGGAGATAAGAAGACCTCGATTTGTTTAGTTTAGATTGTGTTTAGATCTTGTGTAAAGATTAGATAGTGTTGATATGCTCAAGTTCACACACACAAAAGTTTAAAGTTTATTGGTTTTGGTTTTCGGTTTAACCGGTTTTGGATTTCATGTCAAAAACATAGATATATATCTTATATGTATATTGAATTCTATTCATGTACAATAAGCTTCAAATTTGTTTAAATATCATGTTTTTGTATTTACATAAGTTTTTGGAGAAAACGGTTTTCCATTTCAAAAATTCAAGTTTTGAAAAATACCAATTTTGGTTTAATACCTAATTTCTATATCACAAAAATGATTCAAATTGTTTATAATATGTGTTGAGTTTTAGTCACATATATTTGTATTTCAAAGATCTTATAAGAACTTATTTTTGTAAAATTTATGTGATTTTATGGGATTTTATGGAAGTTAAAAAGACAAGTTTTTAATCCATATAAAAACCCAGCCAGACTGACTGGCGGTTGACCGGAACAGTGGTCGGTCGACCGGAGTGGTCGACTGATATGCACAAGACGTGCACAAAGGCCAGCCTACTCGGCCAGTCGATCGCGCGATTGACCGACTGAAAGCACCCCACTCTCGGGTGGGGGCCGATTGATCGGGTGGTCGATCGTTGGCTTTGGCCCGATCGACCGGGCGGCCGACCGGAAGGGCATTTCTGCTTTCCTGGCTGCCAACAGGCAGATTTTTGAGAGAGTATAAATATCGATCGCTTGAGCTGGTTTCTTTATGGTTTTTTAGAGAAAAATTTCTTATCTTTCCTAGTGTTTTCACAGCAAGATTTCAAAGAAGTTTTGGGCTGCAAAGTTTTATTTTTATTTGTTTTAAAGAGTTGAAAAAAATCAAAGAAAAAGAGAAGTCTTTGGGAATTATTTTTGTTCTTCTTTCTATTTTATCCTAAAAGTTTTCCCAAGTATTTTCTTTGTGATTTTAATTTCCAAACTTTTTGTTTCTCACACTTGAGCTATCTATCTATCCTATCTATTAGGATCTTGTTGTGTGAGGAAAATTGGTTTGTGATTTGTTGAGACCACCAAGTGTTGTAATTCTCTTTACTTTGTGTTTGTGATATCCCTCTTGTGTAGAGGTGATTGTGGTTGATTTGACTTAGTGCCTTATCTCTCTAAGTGTAGATGTGATCTTTATTTGGCTTAGTGCCTTATCCCTCTAGTGAGAGGTGATTATTGTTGTGCCTCGCCTCTTGTGTAGAGGTTGTGTTTGTTGGAGAGAAGAGTTGTGTACTTTAAAGTTATATTACCCAAATCCTCAGTGGAGGTTCCCTATGTAGGAAGTTCTATGTGGACGATATAGTAGAAATCTTTCTGTGTGAAGGCAGGGACGTAGAGCAGTGGCTCGAACCTCGAAACATATCTTTGTGTTTGCGATTGATCCACTATCTCTTAACTCTCTCTCTTTTATATCTTGTATTGATTCATATTGCTCATATCATATTTGCTTGGTATTGTTTGTATGCCTCACTTGTGTTGAACTAAGAGAGCTTTACATAGCACCTCAACTGTTATTTAGAGAAATTTAGAGGAGATAGTTCAGAGCCCGTCACCGGGAATTCGGCTATACTCTTTGGTCACACTAAGTGTGTTACAATTAGTTGTTAATTCCACATTATTTGTCATTAGATTAGCCATACACTTATTCACCCCCCTCTAGGTGTACTTACAATTGATATCAGAGCCTACATTCCTGATATTAAGCTTAATCACCTAGGAGTGAGATCTTGGTTAGCTAATCTAATATTACATTTGCACACATATAGTTTACACTCATGGATTACATGACCCCTCCTATGTTTGATGTCTCTAACATTGACGTATGGAAGCTTAAGATGAGTATGTACCTAAAAATCCTAGGTATGCATGTTTATCTTACTACAACCAAGAAATCCTATCTTGGTAATAACAAGCATATTGAGGTCAATGCACAAGCCCTAATGGCACTTAGAAACACATTAAGTAAAGAATATTTGTCTACGATTTCTTAATGTGATTCCACTTTTGCAGTATGGAACAATTTATCGTCTCCTATGCTACAAATGACAAAATATGTGGAGGAAGTATCTAGTGGAGGAGAACCGAATAACCTTACTACGTGGTCCAAGGGAATGACTCCTTGAGGTAAACTCGGATACTCAACTAGATGATAGTGCTAGTTCTTCTGATGATGACTATATGGATGTCGATGCTTTAAATGAAGAACTATCTATTGTATGTGAAAACTAGCTTGAGAAATATAAAGTTTTGAAAAAGAAAAGTCTTAAAATAAAAGAAGAAAATAAGAATTTATTTTCAAAACTTGGTTTAACTTTGCAAGAGAAGGTTGAGATTTCAAATGAAAGGGACTCATTAAATTCCAATTTGAACTTGTTCTTAATGAAAATAAAATTTAAAGAATAAAAATAATTGTGATAATGTTTTGAAGAAAAATGAAGTTCTATCTTCAAAACTTAATTTTGTTTTAAAAGAAAATGATTCTTTAAAAAACAAAATTTTTTCTATTTCAACGAAATTGGATTTGATTTCTAAGGAAAATATTTCCTTGAAAAATGATTTAGATTCCATGTTTGCCATGTTGTTATAGCTTCACCATCTAGTGTACCTATTGCATGCTCCACCTCTTCTTCTATTATTGAAAATGATATATGTGCTTTAAAGAAGAGTGTTGATTGTTTGGGCTTCACTTTGAGACATTGTGCTAAGAACCACACACGAGTGGAATCCATGTTTCACAAGAAACAAGTTCCACATATACATGCACACAAATAACGGCATACATATGCTTCTCATGCTCACACACATGACACCATATATACTGATGTGTACACATGTACACATTGTGGATGTAAGGGCCACCTTGCAAAGTTTTGTGATGATAGAATACATAATGTAAATTTTGCAAATAATTTGTTTGGGTTAGGAAAAGTACTAACCCCCAGGGACCCAATAAGGTATGGGTACTAAAATTCACCCCTATTGTATTAGATGTAGGTGTGGGCTTTTACTTAACATGAGGGCATTGGTGTCTTGATGGTGGATACTTTTGTACTTGATGGTCACTACTTTGGATGTATCACCTTCAAGGAAGTTTAGTGGGAGGACCACCATGGTTTGAAAACTTAGAGATTAACCCTAATGGTTTTGGTAACTATCTCTAAGTCTCATTTTGTATACAACCTTTTAGATTATTGATTTAGCATGTCATATTTTAATGCTCATTATGTTATATGCCATAATAATTAGATTTATGACATACATGTATAGTAATTGGAATACACCTAAGTTCATATGGATCCATATTTTGTGTTCTCATTATAGTTTAGCTATTGTGTATATCATAACTCTAAAACATGTGCATCTATCTTAATGATCATGTTTGATTTTTACACTTCATGTTTTGATTACATGTTTAAGATGTAGTTTTCATTAAAACTTGTGTATATACTTGTACAACTAATGAGCCACATTTGATTTTTGCATGGTTGTGCGTAATTGCTCATTTGCACCCATTAGATGTACTAGTATAACCTAGTTTTGATTATTCGTGCATTTTGAGTTGTATTCCCTATTTTATGCATATATTCATAGATATGTGTTTAGCTTCATGTATATGTTAATTTTATTTAAAACTTTAAGATATACATGTATACCCTTGAGTCACTTACTTTTCATGCAAATTCTATTATGGACTCATTTCTGATATGTATGTATACTTTTAGTTTTAACTAAATATACATATACCTTAAAGTATATTTAGTTTGATGATTTTTATGATTTTGGTAAGGAATTTCATATGAGCTCCATTGTCTATTTTCATGATTATGCTTTTCACATAATTTTTGTACACTTACAGTACTTGATGTTTTCTCTTGACTTTATTTTCATGAGTCTTATATGTGCTTTATAGTCTTTGAGTGTTAATTGTTGAGTGATTTTCATGATTTCATGGATATATTATTATTCTATTCCTTACTTGAAGGACTTCATACTAGTTTTTAAGATTATTATAAAATAGTTGTGTATTTTTTCATTTTGGAAGAGTTTTCGATTATATTAAAATTATTTTCAAATCCTATTTTTAAAAACCCCTTCCTTCTAAGGGCGGTTGGTTGGACAACTATGCCTTATATGCTCTTATTGAAAATCTATTTAAAAATGTGCATGAATAGGGTGGTAGGTATGAGTTATACACTTGATTCTTATTATATTTTCAATTGGTATCACAATTGATATTTTAATATTTGTATACTCATATTTGTGTTTTCTATGTATGTATGCTTCAAACTTCAAAATAGTATAAATTTCGATTGGTATTTACATTTTTCATATATATATATATATATATATATGATTTGATTGTGCTTAAAATATCTTTATATCTTAAAGCACAAATTATTTTTATTCTAAGCTTGATTTAGTCCTTAATGACAATTATTTTCCAATTGGTATCTTATGAAAGCTTATGCGTCCTTTTTATTGATATTCATAAAGGGGGAGAAAAACTCTTGTTTTATCTTTCAATTGATTTTATTTTCATTTGGTATTTTACTCTCATTTCTTATGATGAAAAATACTTTATTTTACTATATGCTAACATTTCCAATATTGGTATCCATAACCTTAAATTGATATTATTCTAAATTTGATATCTTTATTACAAAATGAGTTGTGTTTACTCAAAAATATAGTTTTTACTTTCAATTGGCATCAAAATTTACTATATATATTCCAATTAGTATCAAAAACATACAATATTTCATTTTCTATTTGTATCAAAAATTACAAGATATTTTAAATTGGTATCTTTTGGTATCTTAAAAATTTTGCTTATTTTCAATTGGAATCATAAATTGGTATCATAAGATTTCGATATATATCTTTATCATAAATTAGTATATTTTTCAATTGATATTGTTTTGATATGTATTACTTATATGCAAGGGAAGCTTAACATCTTCTCTATATATAGATTCATTTTGAGTGTATCTCATATTGAGGAGCTTGACCTCGCCTCTCTATGTCTTACACGTGTGTAGGGGGAGCTTCATATCTCCTTTCATGCATTGTATATTATACTTTATGTGTTTAGGGTTTAGTC
Organism: Agave tequilana; assembly: GCA_038442645.1. Lineage (NCBI taxonomy): Eukaryota > Viridiplantae > Streptophyta > Magnoliopsida > Asparagales > Asparagaceae > Agave > Agave tequilana. The sequence continues at coordinate 71,602 of JAVJIF010031635.1, read as the reverse complement.
ATCTCTTTTCATATAAATGCATGTATGCAGGGGGAGTTAACTTTATGTCTCTCCTCTTCATGAATATATATCGCATATATATCTTTATTACTTGATTTGACAAAAAGGAGGAGAATTTTTTTTAGAGTTTATTTATGCCCCTTTGTTGATGATTTGACAAAATGGGGGAGAGAAATTTGGAGATTTATATATGCATGTTTATTTTATTTCCTTGTTTTATACAAAAAGGGAGAGAAGAATTTTGAGAGTTTTATATATGCATGTTTCTTTTCTTGTTTATTGCATATATGTGTTGTTTTGTTTATGAGCATTCATTGCATATCTTTATGTTTATTGCTATGCATGAATTAAGGGGAGCTTCTATGAAGCTTAACTTTAATCCATGCATATATAACTCCATGAGTTTTGTCATTATCAAAAAGGGGGAGATTGTTGGCCCAGAGGCCCTTCACTCTAGTTTTGATGATGATTAACTCATGTAGTTATAGTTTACTAATAATCTTGTGTTTAAATAGTTTCAGTAATTGATCAAGATATTAGTAGGTGTTTCGCTTCAACAAAGAAGTTTTAGGGCTATCACGTGTTGATTCAAGAACTCGCGCTTCAAGATTGCATCTAGCACTCGGTTGGAGTCAAGCTCGTTGGATCGCGTTTGGATTGACTCGACTTGAAGATAAGAAGACCTCAGTTTGTTTAGTTTAGATTGTGTTTAGATCTTGTGTAAAGATTAATAGTGTTGATATGCTCAAGTTCACACACACAAGTTTAAAGTTTATTGGTTTATTTTTTGGTTTAACCGGTTTTGAATTTCATATCAAAAACATAGATATATATCTTATATGAATATTGGATTCTATCCATATACAATTTGCTTCAAATTTGTGTAAATATCATGTTTTATATTTACGTAAGTTTTGGAGAAAATAGTTTTCCATTTCAAAAATTCAAGTTTTGGAAAATACCTATTTTGGTTTAAAGCCTAATTTCTATATCACAAAAATGGTTCAAATTGTTTATAATATGTGTTGAATTTTAGTCACACATATTTATATTTCAAAGATCTTAAAGAACTTATTTTTGTGAAATTTATGTGATTTTATAGGATTTTATGGAAGTTAAAAAGATAAGTTTTTAATCCCTATAAAAACCCAGCCAGACTGACTGGCGGTCGACCGGACCGGTCGACCGATGTGCACAAGACGTTCACAAAGGCCAGTCTATTCGGCCGGTCGACCGACTGAAAACACCCCACTCTCGGGTGGGGGTCGGTCGATCGTTGGCTTTGGCTCGGTCGACCGGGTATTGACCGGAGGCATAACGGTCATAAATATGATCGTTGCGTCGGTCGACCGGGCGGTCAACCGAAAGGGCATTTCTGATCTTTCCTGGCTACCAACGGGCAGATTTTTAAGAGGGTATAAATACCCATCTCTTGAGCTAGTTTCTTCATGATTTTTTAGAGCAAAATTTCCTATCTTTCCTAGTATTTTTTACAATAAGATTTTAAGAGTTTTTGGGCTACAAAGTTTTATTTTTATTTGTTTTAAAGGGTTAGAAAAATCAATGGAAAAGAGAAGTCTTTGGGAATTATTTTTGTTCTTCATTTCTATTTTATCCTAGTATTTTTTCAAGTATTTTCTTTTTGATTTTGATTTTCAAACTCTTTGTTTTCTCACACTTGAGCTATCTATTTATCCTATCTATTAGGATCTTGTTTGTGAGGAAAATTGGTTTGTGATTTGTTGAGACCACCAAGTGTTGTAATCCTCTTTACTTTGTGTTTGTGATATATATAGAGGTGATTGTGGTTGGTTTAGCTTAGTGCCTTATCCTTCTATGTGTAGAGGTGATCTTTATTTGGCTTAGTGCCTTATCCCTCTAGTGAGAGGTGATTATTGTTGTGCCTTGCCTCTTGTGTAAAGGTTGTGTTTGTTGGAAAGAGGAGTTATATACACCAAATTGTATTACCCAAATCCTCAAAGGAGCTTCCCTGTGTGGGAAGTCCTGTGCGGACGATATAGTGAAAATCTTTCTATGTGAAGGCGGGGACGTAGAGCAGTAGCTCGAATCTCAAAACATGTCTTTGTGTTTGCGATTGATCCTCTATCTCTAACTCTCTCTTTTATATCTTGCATTGATTCATATTGCTCATATCATATTTGCTTGGCATTGTGTGTGTGCCTCAATTGTGTTGAACCAAGAGAGTTTTACATAGCACCTCAACTCTTATTTAGAGAAATTTAGAGGAGATAGTCCAGAGCCTGTCACTGAGAATTCGGCTACACTCTTTGTTCATACTAAGTGTGTTACATTAGTTGTTAATTCCGCATCATTTATATTAGATTAGTAATACACCTATTCACCCCTCTAGGTATACTTATAATTGGTATCAAAGTCTATACTCTTCATATTAGATTTAACCACCTAGGAGTGAGATTTGGTTAGCTAATCTAATATTGCATTTGCACACATAATTTACATTCATGGATTACATGACCCCTTCTATGTTTGATGTTTCTAACATCGACGTATGGAAGCTTAAGATGAGTTTGTACCTAAAAATCCTAGGTCTGCATGTTTACCTCGCTACTACTAAGAAATCCTATCTTGATAATAACAAGCATATTGAGGCCAATGCACAAGCCCTAATGGCACTTAGAAACACATTAAGCAAAGAATATTTGTCTATGATTTCTCACTGTGATTTCATTTTTGCAGTGTGGAATACTTTGACCTCTCCCGCGCTACAAACGATAAAATATGTGGAGGAGGAATCTAGTGGAGGAGAATCCTAACAACCTTGCTACATTTCCAAGGGAATGAGTCCCTTGAGGTAAACTCAGATACTCAACTAGATGATAGTGCAATTTCTTCTAGTGATGACTTTATGGATGCCGATGTTTTAAATGAAGAACTATCTATTGTATATGAAAACTTACTTGAGAAATATAAAGTTTTGAAAAAAAAAGTCTTAAAATAAAAGAAAATAATAAGAATTTGTTTTCAAAACTTGATTTGATTTTGCAAGAGAAGGTTGAAATTTCAAATGAAAGGGACTCATTGAAATCCCAACTTGAACTTGCTCTTAATGAAAACAAAAATTTAAAGAAAAAAATAAGTGTGATGATATTTTGAAGAAAAATGAAGTTCTATCTTCAAAACTTGATTTTGTTTTAAAAGAAAATGATTCTTTGAAAAATAAAATTATTTCTATTTCAACAGAATTGGATTTGATTTCTAAGAAAAATATTTTCATGAAAAATAATTTAAATTCTCATATTTGCCATGTTGCTATAGCTTCACCATCTACTGTACCTTTTTCATTCTCCACCTCTTCTTCTATTATTGAAAATGATATATGTGCTTTAAAGAAGAGTGTTGATTGTTTGGGCTCCACTTTGAGCCATTGTGCCATGAACCACACACGATTGGAATCCATGTTTCATAAGAAATAAGTTTCACATATACATGCACACAAACCACGGCATACACATGCTTCTCATGCTCACACACATGACATGTATACTCATGGTACACATGTAAACATTGTGAACGTAAGGGCCACCTTATAAAGTTTTGTTATGATAGAGTACATAATGTAAATTTTGCAAATAAATTTGTTTGGGTTAGGAAAGGTACTAACCCCTAGGGACCCAATAAGGTATTGGTACCAAAATTCACTCCTATTGTATTTGATGTTGGTGTGGGTTCTCACTTGACTGAGGGTATTGGTGCCTTGATGGTGGATGCTTTTGTGATTGATGGTCACTAATTTGGATGCATCACCTTCAAAGAAGTTTGGTGGGAGGACCATCATTGTTTGGAGACTTAGATATTTACCCTAATGATTTTGGTAACTATCTCTAACTCCCATTTTGTTTACATCCTTTTAGATTATTGATTTTTAGCATGTCATGTTATAATGCTCATTATATTATATGCCATGATAATTAGATTTATGACATGCATGTATAGTAATTGAGATATACTCATGTTCATATGGATCCATTTTTTGTATTCTCACTATAGTTTAACTATTGTGTATATCATAACTCTAAAATATGTGCATCTATCTTAATGATCATGTTTGGTTTTTGTACTTCATGTTTTGATTACATGTTTAAGATTTAGTTTTCATTAAAACTTGTGTATATACTTATACAACTAATGAGCCACATTTGATTTTTGTATGTTTGTGCATAATTGCTCATTTGTACCCATTAGATGTACTTGTATAACCTAGTTTTAGTGATTCGTACATTTTGACTTATATTCCCTATTTTTGTGCATGTATTCATAGATAAGTGTTTAGCTTTATGTATATGTTAATTTTGTTTAAAATTTAAGATATACATGTATACCCTTGAGTCAGTTATTTTTCATGCAAATTCTATTATGAACTCATTTGTGTTTGGATATGTATGTATACTTTTAGTTTTAACTAAATATACATTTACCTTAAAGTATATTTAGTTTTGATGATTTTCATGATTTTGGTAAGGATTTTCATATGAGCTCCATTGCCTATTTTCATGATTATGCTTTTCACATAATTCTTATACACTCACATTACTTGATGTTTTCTCATGACTTTATTTTCACGAGTCTTATATGTGCTTTATAGTCTTTTAGTGTCAATTGTTGAGTGATTTTCATGATTTTATGGATATATTCTTATTCTATTTCTTACTTGAAGGACTTTGTACTAGTTTTCAAGATTATCATAAAACTAGTTGCGTATTTCTTCATTTTAGAAGTGTTTTCGATTATGTTAAAATTATTTTCAAATCCTATTTTGAAAACCCTCCTTTTAAGGGAGGTTGGATGGGCGAGCATGCCTTGTATGCTCTTATTGAAAATCTATTTAAAACATGTGCATGAATAGGGTGGTACGTATGAGTTATACACTTGATTCTCATTATATTTTCAATTAGTATTACAATTAATATTTTTATGTTTTATACTCATATTTGTGTTTTCTATATATGTATGCTTCAAACTTTAAAATAGTATCAATTTCGATGGTATTTATATTTTCATACATATATAGATTATTTGATCGTGCTTAAAATATCTTTACATCTTAAAGCACAAATTATTTTTATGCTAAGCTTGATTTAGTCCTTAATGACAATTATTTTTCAATTGGTATCTTATGAAAGCTTATGCATCGTTTTTATTGGTATTTCATAAAGGGGAAACTCTTGTTTTACCTTTCAATCGGTTTTATTTTCATTTGGTATCTTACTCCCATTCATTGTGATGAAAAATACTTTATTTTGGTATATGCTAACATTTCAATATTGGTATCAATAATCTTAAATTAGTATATTCTAAATTTGGTATCATTATTGCAAAATGAGTTGTGTTTACCCAAAAATTTAGTTTTTACTTTCAATTAGTATCAAAATTTACTATATATATATATATATATATATATATATATATATATATATATATATATATTTCAATTGGTATTAAAAACATAAAGTGTTTTATTTTCTATTTGTAACAAAAATTTACAAGATATTTTAAATTAGTATCTTTTGGTATATTAAAAATTTTGTTTAAAATTTTGTTTATTTTCAATTGGTATCATAGTTTCGATATATACCTTTATCATAAATTAGTATATTTTTTAATTGGTATTATTTTGATATATATTGCTTATATGTAAGGGAAGTTTAACATCTTCTCTATATATAGATTCATGTTGAGCGTATCTCATATTCAGGAGCTTGGTCTTACCTCTCTATGTCTTACACATGTGTAGGGGGAGATTCACATCTCCTTTTATGCATTGTATATTATACTTTATGTGGTTTGGGTTTAGTCATCTCTTTTCATATAAATGCATGTATTAAGGGGGAGTTAACTTTACGTCTCTCCTTTGCTTGAATATATATCGCATATATATCTTTATTGTTTGATTTGACTAAAAGGAGGAGAAATTTTTTTTTGAGAGTTTATTTATGCCCCTTTGTTGATGATTTGAAAAAAAGGGGAGAGAAATTTGGAGATTTATATATGCATATTTATTTTATTTCCTTGTTTTATATAAAAAGGGGGAGAAGAATTTTGAGAGTTTTATATATGCATGTTTCTTTACTTGTTTATTGCATATATGTGTTATTTTGTTTCTGAGTATTCATTGCATATCTTTATATTTATTGCTATGTATGAGTTAAGGGGGAGCTTCTATGAAGCTTAAATTTAATCCATACATATATAACTCTATGAGTTTTGTCATCATCAAAAAGATGGAGATTGTTGGCCCAAAGGCCCTTTACTCTAGTTTTGATGATGATTAACTCATATAGTTATAGTTTACTAACAATCTTGTGTTTAAATAGTTTCAGTGAATGACCAAGGTATTAGTAGGTGTTTAGCGTCAACAAAGGAGTTTTGGGGCTATCACGTGTTAATTCAAGAGCTCGCGCGTCAAGATTGCATCTAGCACTCGGTTAAAGTCAAGCTCGTTGGATCGCGTTTGGATCGAGTCGGCTTGGAGATAAGAAGACCACGGTTTGTTTAGTTTAGATTGTGTTTAGATCTTGTGTAAAGATTAGATAGTGCTGATATGCTCAAATTCACACACACACACAAGTTTAAAGTTTTTGGTTTTGGTTTTCGGTTTAACTGGTTTTGGATTTCATGTCAAAAACATATATATATATCTAATATGTATATTGGATTCTACCATAACAATATGCTTCAAATTTGTTTAAATTTCTTGTTTTTAAATTTACATAAGTTTTGGAGAAAATGGTTTTCTATTTCAAAAATTTAAGTTTTGAAAAATATCGATTTTGATTTAAAGCCTAATTTCTATATCATAAAAATGGCTCAAATTGTTTACAATATATGTTGAATTTTAGTCACACATATTTCTATTTCAAAGATCTAATAAAAAATAAGAACTTTTTTTGTGGAATTTATGTTATTTTATGGGATTTTATAGAAGTTAAAAAAACAAGTTTTTAATCCCTATAAAAACCCAGCCAGACTGACTGGCGATCGACCGGACCGGTCGACTAGACCAGTGGTCGGTCGACCGAAAGCGGTCGATCAATGTACACAAGAAGTGTACAAAGGCCAGCCTATTCGGCCCATCGACCGACTGAAGGCACCCCACTCTCAGGTGGGGGCCGGTCGACCGTTGGCTTTGGCCCGGTCGACCGGGCGGTCGATCGGAAGGGCATTTCTGCCCTTTCCTGGCTGCCAACAGGCAGATTTTTGAGAGGGTATAATACCCATCTCTTAAACTAGTTTCTTCATAGTTTTCGAGAGCAAAATTTTCTATCTTTCCTAGTGTTTTTACAACAAGATTTCAAAGAGTTTTTGGGCTACAAAGTTTTATTTTTATTTTTTTTAAAGTGTTGGAAAAATTAAAGGAAAAAAGAAGTCGTTGGGAATTATTTTTGTTCTTCGTTTCTATTTTATCTTAAAAGTTTTCCCAAGTATTTTCTTTGTGATTTTGATTTCCAAACTCTTTGTTTCTCACACTTGAGCTATCTATCTATCCTATCTATTAGGATCTTATTTTGTGAGAAAAATTGGTTTGTAGTTTATTGAGACCACCAAGTGTTGTAATCCTCTTTACTTTGTGTTTGTGATATCCTTCTTGTGTAAAGTATTGTGGTTGGTTTGGCTTAGTGCCTTATCCCTCTAAGTGTGGAGGTGATCTTTATTTAGCTTAGTGCCTTATCCCTCTAGTGAGAGGTGATTGCTGTTGTACCTTATCTCTTGTGTAGAGGTTGTGTTTGTTGAGAGAGGAGTAGTGTACTCAAAAGTTATATTATCCAAATTCTTAGTGGAGGTTCCCTGTGTGGGAAGTCCTGTGTGGACGATATAGTGGAAATCCTTCTGTGTGAAGACGGAGACATAGAGCAGTTGCTCGAACCTCAAAACATATCTTTGTGTTTGCGATTGATCCACTATCTCTTAACTCTCTCTTTTATATCTTGCATTGATTCATATTGCTCATATCATATTTGCTTGGTATTATTTGTGTGCCTCACTTGTGTTGAACCAAGAGAGCTTTACATAGCATCTCAACTCTTATTTAGAGAAATTTAGAGGAGATAGTCCAGAACCCGTCACTGAGAATTCGGCTACACTCTTCGGTTACACTAAGTGTGTTGCAATTAGTTCTTAATTTCGCATCATTCTTCATTAGATTAGTCATACACCTATTCACCCCTCTCGGTGTACTTATAGTTTTAACTCTAAAACAAGTAGAGATAAACACTTAGTAAGGTAGGAAAAACTAGCTTGAAATCTCTCAAAAATCTTATGGAAAACATCCCAAAACAGTCCGAATTTATAGGCCTCAAAAATATAGCCAATGGGGTCCAACTCAGCAGGAACCCTGCTGTTGGTCGTCCGCTCGGTCGACCGAGGCCTGGATACAGAGAGCAGAGCTCTCTGCCGATCGACCGCCAATCAACGGGGGCCAGATCAAGAGAGCAGAGCTCTCTGGCGGTCGATGGGTCAGTCGACCGGCCCACCAGCTAAAATGGCTGTGCATGTTTGTGCACATCGGTCGACCGGACTGATTGACCGACTTCTGTCTCGGTCGACCGGACGATCGACCGGCAGAAGGACTGGTTACATCTTTTTAGGGATTAAAACTTGGTATTTTTATCTTCAATAAAATCCCATAAATTCTCATAAATTTTACAAAAATAAGTTCATTGATATACTTTGATATACAAACATGTTTGATTAAAAATCAACATATTACAAACATTTTTAACTATTTTTGTGATATAGAAATTTTACCTTAAACAAAAATCTGTATTTTTCAAAATTGATTTTTCAAAACTTCTTTAACTACAAAATAAGATATTTTAAACACTTTTGAAGCTTGGAGTATATGGATATGATTCAATGCACATATGAGATGAAATATCCATGTTTTTGACAATAAGCTCTAAAATAAGTTTTGATAAAACACATGTACATTTGGAAGCTTAAAACCAAAATCGTATTTTCTAAAAACAAAAAACTCTTTTATGAAAACACATATAAATTTTTTGTGTGAGTGTATATGAACTTGAGCAATCCACTAACTAATCTATCATTTACATTTTATCTAAAAATAAAATCTTGACACTTACAAAACCCGACACAAGTCTTCTGAAAATTTTCTCTTAAAAATCTTCTTCTCTTTCTTGACTTGGTACCTTGATCTAATGAGCTAGACTCCTCTTGAGTACTTGATGCAATCTTAATGCACAAGCTCTTGAGTCAACACGTGCAAGCTCCAAAACTTGACTTTAATCCTTTGTTGAAACTAAATACCAACTAAGATCTTGATCAAATATCTGAGACTTATTAAACATAAGATCATTAGTAGTATAACTACATGAGTTAATCATCATCAAAACTGGAGCGATGGGCCTTTGGGCCAACAATCTCCCCCTTTTTGATGATGACAAAACTCATTGAGTTATATACGCATGGATTAAAGATAAGCTTCATAGAAGCTCCTGCTTAACTCATGCATAGCAATAATCAAATAATATTCAATGAATTGCATAAAACTAAACAAACATATATGCATAAACAAGGAGATAAACATGCATAAATTCACCAAATTCTTCTCTCCACTTTTTGCATAAACAAAACATTTATGCATAAAGAAGAAAATAAACATGCATATATATAAACTTTCAAAATTCTTCTCCCCCTTTTTGTATAAAACAAGGAAATGCATAAACATGCATATATAAACTCATCAAATACTTCAACCCCTTTTTGAATTCATCAACAAAGGGGCGAAAACAAATCAAACAATAAAGATATATGAGATATACATTCATGAAGAAGAGAGACGTGAAGTTAGCTCCTGAAATACACCTAGAGGGGGGGTGAATAGGTGTAATTGCTAATCTAATGATCTTTTTAAACTTAATAGAATGAGTGATGCAACGATCTCTCAAAACACGACTAAGAGCCGAATACCCCGTGAGAGGTTCTGAACTCCTTCCTCCCAATTCCCCTTAAAAATGGGTTAGAGGTGCGCAATGCAACCGTATTGTATGAGATGTGATCGAACAAGTAAAGAATGAAATGCTATGATGAAATACACACAATCAACAACACAAGTAAAACAAATAAGAGAAGATTGCACAAAGAAAAGGGTTAGTTCTCAAGCAAATAATTGAAGACAATATAAAGCAAGAGAAATGTAAAGCAAGATGACGCAAGGCAATCGCAAACACAAATGATTTGTTTCGAGGTTCGAGCCACCGCTCTAGTCCCCGCCTTCACCTCCGTGAAGGGTTTCCACTATCCACCGAGGATGCCTTACAAGTTTGGTCTACCGAAGACCCCAAGCCCTTAGCTTCACAACTTACAAAGAACTCCACCTAGGAGTTATCTCCACAAGAACAAGGATCACAAGAACAATAGTGATCTCCTCAAGATCACAAAACTCTTTCTCAAACTCTTTTACAACACTCTCACTCTTTTTACAACTTCTCTATAGTATGAGTAAAGGACTTTTGGCTCTATGAAGTGTGGTGAGAAAACTTCAGTTGTAGAGTGATATTAGCAATCAAACACAACTGAAAAACTAGCTCAAAAGATTGGAATTGAAAGCTTTAAACAATTTTTCTTTTTCTCTTTGAAAACAATGAAAACTTGAGGATTTTTCTAAGTAAATAACAAGGACCTATTGCCCTCTATTTATAAGGAGAGAATAGGTTAAAACTCTTTTCTTTACACCTAATTTGACCTGTAAAAGGCCTCCAACAACTCTCTAAAACTCTGATAAAGAAGAAAAAGAAAACAGATTTTCAGACTTGCCCAAAGAGGAAAGAGCCGTTAGGCTGCAGCAGGCTTGGCGGTCGACCGGTCCGGTCGACCGTCGCCTTGCTGGCAAAGAGCCGTTGGGCTCCGGTCGACTGTCCGGTCGACCGTCCTCTTTGAGGAAACACAGTTTCCTTCTACCGGTCGACCGGTCGGTCGACTCAAACAAACCGAGAGTGGATCTGCTTACAGTCGGTCGACCGACAGACGTGCACAAACGTGCACGTCCTGGCACTGGCGCCGGTCGACCGGGCAACCTGAAACAGGGAAAACTGGCAGGATTTGGAGTTGGAAAATTTTGTGAAAAAATATTTTGAGATACTTATAACTAAGTATTATGCAAAAATAGTCTATACACATGTTTTAAACAAGATATTCAATTTGTAACAAGTTTGGATACATGTATATATAAACTTAGGCATAAAACTTAGAAACAAACATTTTTAAAACATAGAATTTGTAAGGAAAAAAAGTGTGTGTGTATCCTAGAGCCAAATATCATATACTCAAACTTTAACATTCTATTCTTACAAAGTTCTAAGGACTTCAAGGCTTCAAGAGGGGCTTTCTCCACTTGATCTTCAGTTTTGCATCTTGAGCCCAATTTGAATTATCTTGAGTCCAAGTCACCTTCCTTTAGGGAAGAAAACACCTATGCAAGATAGAAAACCTGAAACACACTTAAATAACAAATAATATTAGTACAAATAATTAATATGTTTTGTAATCATCAAAACACACTAAAGACGGGTGATTGTAACCTTGGGCCAACAGCCCCCCCTACATACATGCATTACATGAAGAAGGGATGACAAAACCCTAACTCACATAAAGTATGATATGCAATGTATAAGCAAAGATGTTAAGCTACTTCTACACACGTGTATCAAATAAAGAAGAGATGTCAAACTCCTCAATACAAGATACACTCAACATGAATCTATATATAGAAGAGATTTTAAGCTCTCCTTGCATATAGGCAATACACATTAAAAAATTTTGAAATCACTTTAAAATAAATTTTGAAATCTCTTAAGTCAACATAACAAATTTTGAGATACCACTTGTAAATAAATAAAATTTTAAGATACTAAAAGTAGATTTTTGATACCAATTGATATTGAAACATAGTAAATTTTGATACCAATTAAAAGGTAAAATATGAGGTATATTTTGATAACAATTGAAATACCAACTGAAAATAATGCTTAATCTCATTAAGATACTAATTAACATTTAAAAATTAGTCAAGCTTAGCATAAACATAATTTGTGCTTTAAACAATCAAGCATAATCAAAAATAGATATATGTATAAAAAAATTGATATTATTTGAAATTTAAAACATACATATATAGAATACATATATGAGTATACAAAGATGAAATAACATGAAGCTTATGTGTATAACTCATAACTATCCACCCTATTCATGCATATGTTAAAAAGATTTTCAATTTAGAGCACCAAGTCGCCCATCCAACTGCCCTTCAAGAGTAGAAGTTTTCAAAAACAAGATTTGAAAATAGTTATATTTTGAAAACACTACCAAATGAAGAATAAATAGGTAATTTTTAAAAAACTAGTTAAACATTCTTCAAACATGAAAATAAAGCATATATCCCATAAAGCATGCCAAAAATATAAGAGTTGACACTCTAAATCTATAAAACTCAAAAATTCTCATGAAAATAATGTCATGAGTAAATAAATTAAATGTGAGTGCACAAGTATCATGTGAATAGCATTTTCATGAATATGGTCAATGAGGCTCAAAACAAACATGAAATTCTTTTGATCAAACAAATATGAAACTCATAAAAATTTATTTTTCATTAAAATCAAACTTCAAGGTATATATATGTTCTATCAAAACTAACAATTTACATACATATTCCAAACACAAATGAGTCCATAATGTAATTTGCATGAAGCCAAGTAACTCAAGGATATACATGTATATTTATTAGTTTTAGACAAGAATAACATATAGATGAAGCAAAACAGATACAAAAATAGGGAAAACAAGTGTAAATGAGAGAATTATCAAAACTAGGTTATACATGTACATGTAATGAGTACAAATGAGCATGAGACAAAAACATTAAGAATCAAATGTTGCTCACTACTTGTACAAGTATGGATACAGGTTTTAATGAAACTACATCAAAACAAGTATTCAGCATATAAAGTACAAAACCAAATATGCTAAAAATATTTATACAAAAGCATGTAAACTAAATGGGAGTTTAGAAATAGTTACCAAACTAAATACATTATTCTCTAATTCTCCAAAATATGGTGGTCCTCCCACCAAACTTCCTTGATAGTGGTGCATCAATTATATGTCCATCTAGCCTATGCATCTACTACCAAGACACCAATCCCCTCATATTATGTGAAAGCCCACACCTACATCAAATATAAGAGGTGAGGATTTTGGTACCCATTTTTTTTGGGCCCATGGGGGTTAGCATCATAAGGAACCCAAAAAAAATTTCGGCAAAATTTGTAGAATTTAATCTATCAAAACAAAACTTTGCTAAATAGCCCTTGCGGCCGCAATGTGTACATTTGTATAACATGAGAATGAGTGTGATCATGATATGCAAAGTGTGCATATGTGTGTCGTGGGGATGTGTATGAACATGTGAGGCTTATTTCTTTTGAAACAAGGTTTTCAATTTAGAGTGGTTAAATGCATAATTGCTCAAAGTTGAGCTTAAATATTTTATTCTATTTTTCAAAAATTGAATCTCATTTTTATCAATGATGGCATGAAGAGCATAGCAAGAATGAGAATCAACAATCTTTTTCTTTTTAGAAATATTTTCCTTTTCTTTTGAAATAATTTTTCTTTTCAAACAGTTGTTTTCTTCCAAAGCAATTTCTTTTTCCTTCTCCACAAAATTAATTTTATTCTTTAAAGAATTATTTTCTTCACAAATATCATTTAATTTAGAAAACAAGAAAATATTTTTTTGAAACATTTTCAAGTTTATTTTGAAAAGAATCCTTTTCTTTTGAAACGGACTCATATTTATTTTTAATTTCTTATTATCCTTTTTGAGCAAATCATATTTTTCAAGAAGTTGTTGACAAAATGTGGCAAGCTCATCATATGACATGTCAACATCCTCATCAAGCTCGGATTCAGAATTTACCTCAAGGGGGTTATCCCCTTGGACCATGTAGCATATGTTGGAAGCATCACTTTCATCATCCGAGTCGCTCCCTGCATAGTATTGCTTTTGTTCGCCAAGGGAGACTATAGTGTTCCATACTACAAAAGCAGAATCAAAATTAGCAACTCTAGATAAATATTCATCATTTAGGGTACTCTTTAATACATGGATGACCTTTACATTAGCCTCTAGATATTTGCCATTTAAACAATATGAATTTTTAATGGTGGCAAAATAAACATGAATACCTAGAGCTTTGAGGTATATTGACATCTTAACTTTTCAAGTTTGGATGTTAAGAATATCAAACATGGGAGGTGACATGAAATCCACGTGTGTGTAAACAATATTGTGATTAGCTAAAATAAAGATTTTTAACTCTAAGTTATTAGACCCAAATCAAGAGCACCAAGGTCTGATACCAATTCAAATCACCTAGAGGGGGGTGAATAGGTGACTAGCTAATCTAATGATTAATTAATGTGAAATTAAAACTATTTAAGTAAACTAAAAACTATTAAGCTAAACACACCAAGTATAACACAAGAATGTAGCCAAATTTCCGGTGAAGAGCTCTAAACTATCTCCTCAAGATTCCTCTAGATAAGAGTTGAGGTGCCGCTATGGCTATCTTGGTTGAGTACAAGTGTGAGCAAATAATCCGAAGCATATAACAATTAAGCACAAGATATATCAAGCATATAAAGTGAAAAGCAATGTTAGTATACAAGATATAAACACAAGAGAGAGATAAGGAGAAAGCAATCGCAAACATGGGAGATTTGTTTCGAGGTTCGAGCACATTTGCTCTACGACCCCACCTTCAACATTATGAAGGATTTCTATTAGAATCGATCCCACCGGATCATTCGATGCCGCAACACCTACAAACGAATTCACACTAGGACTCCTTGGACTCACTAGTCTCTCTCTTGTTCCCGCAAGAACAACACACGCAAGCATACTAGCTTGCCCAGGCCGCACCTCTACACCGAGCTCCCACAAGAACTCGAAACAATACAAACCCGCCAGTTCGCCTCCTCAAATATAAGCATGAACACTTGGTAATCTAAACAATTTGATCATCTAAAATCACTCTCACAATAACTCTCATATAGGATGGATATAGTAATGAAAAGCTCAAGTATGTGTGAGAAAAACTAGGATGAATTTGTGGTGAAAAACTCAAGAAATCACTTTTAAAAACACTCTTGATAAAATCTCCTTTTGATATGGAAGTTTTAGCTCTAAAATAAGTGGAGATAAACACTTAGTAAGGTAGGAAAAACTAGCTTGAAAACTCTTCAAAAATCTTATAGAAAACAGCCCAAAACCGCTCCAATTTATAGGCCTAAAAAAATAGCCGTTGGGTCCAACTCAGCAGGAAACCCTGCTGTCGGTCGACTGCCCGGTCGACCAGCCAACGGTCAGATTTTCGACCGTTGTGCCACAGGTCGACCGCCCGGTCGACCGAGGCCTAAAAACAGATAGCAGAGCTCTCTGCCAGTCGACCGCCCGGTCGACCAGGGCCAGATCCAAAGAGTAGAGCTCTATGGCGGTCGACCAGGTCACTCGACCGGCCCATCAGCCAAAGTGGCTGTGCATGTTTGTACACATCGGTCGATCGGACCGGTCGACTGACTTCTGTCTCGGTCGACCGTCCGGCCGACCGGCAGATGGCCTGGTCACATATTTTTAGGGATTAAAACTTGGTCTTTTTATCTTCAATAAAATCCCATAAATTCTTATAAATTCTCCAAAAATAAATTCATTGATATACTTTGATATACAAACATGTTTTATTAAAAATCAAAGCATATTACAAATATTTTGAACTATTTTTTTGATATAAAAATTTTTCCTTAAATAAAAATCTGTATTTTTCAAAATTGATTTTTTCAAAACTTCTCTAACTATAAAAACAAGATCTTTTAAACACTTTTCAAGCTTGGAGTATATGGATATGATCCAATACACATATGAGATGAAAATCTATGTTTTTTAACAATAAGCTCTAAATAAGTTGCTTAAAAATCAAAACAGTATTTTCTAAAAACAAAAAACTCTTTTATGAAAACACATATAAATCTTGTGTGTGAGTATATATGAACTTGGGTAATCCACAAACTAATCTATCCTTTATATTTTATCTAAAAATAAAATCTTAACCTTACAAAATCCTACACAAGTCTTCTGAAAATCTTCTCTTGAAAATCTCTTCTCCTTCTTGACTTGGTCCAAGCCTTGATCCAAAGAGTTTGAAACCTCTTGAGTACTTAATGCAATCTTGATGTGCGAGCTCTTGAATCAATACGTGCTAGCTCCAAAACTTGACTTTAAATCCTCTATTGAAGCTAAACACCAACTAAGATCTTGATCAAATATCTGAGACTTATTAAATACAAGATCATTAGTACTATAACTATATGAGTTAATCATCATCAAAACTGGAGTGATGGGCCTTTGGGCTAACAACTCGAACTCAAATAGATTCAGAAAAAGAAACTGTGAAATTCGACATTAATCAATCTTCACGACGTATTCACGTCATAATCCTAACAATCTCCCCCTTGTCTTGAATACGTCCAAGTCCGAGAATAGTACCATGTTCCACGTGCTCGCATTCACGCACAATTGAACAAACTTGGCTTCATATCCATCTAACTCCCTCTTGGCTATAACCTTCTGATGGGGTTCACATCTTGAATAGGTCAAATAAGTTTAGACCCAACCTGGACTTTATTACCCAATGATCTTCTTGATCTACACAAGATTTATAATAATGTTCTCCACTATAGGAGTGTCGATCTAGATTATCTTGTTGCGCGCCAAGTCCCAATCTATCTTCAGGGTACACTGGGACATTCGAGTTTGAACCCATCGTAGTCTTTGATTGTTTCACAACCATCGCTTTTGAAGCAGAGGATAACTGCAATCCACCATCTGTAACTTCTGAGCTTTGCAACACATACATATTGCCGACACGTTCGACCTAAAATTTTACATGGGCCTCTTTGAAAACTTTCATAAATCACCTTTCTAACTGAAACAAAATACTTCACTTTGGAGGACTCCAAGTGAGATAAAATTATACCTTGAGTCGGGAATATGACGCACGCCTTGAAATGTGGTGATGCATCCATCATGAGGGTGAAACTGAACTGTTCATTCGCCAATCAGCTTGCTTGAAGCAAAATTCCCATGAAAACTTCTCCCCTTTGAGTCTAAGTGTATGAAGAGAACATCTTTAAATAAGAACTGATATGCTGTGAATATCCAAAATTAATAATCTATCTATCTTTGTTACCATATGCTTTGTCTGTAACAGATAGAACATCGCACTATTCTTCATCTCCTTCAACCAGTTCAGTGATATTAGCATCTGATTATTTTCTTTTTCGAAACTAACACTCAGATCTAATGTGCCCCTTCTTGTGACAATAGTTGCACTTCAAACTCTTATATCTTAAGTTACTTGTAGTACTTCCCTCATTACCATTCTTCTCTCTTGAAATGTGAACTTGCCTGGAATCGACACTCTAAGACTCTCCCGTCAACTGGGTGTCAATTTTGTCCTTATTGAGCAAATGCTCCTTGACCTCATTGACTTTGACTGTTGACTTGCCTCCATAGATGATAGCTTCCCTAAAGCTCTTATATGAAGAAGGTAAAGAATACAGTAATAAAAGTGCTTGATCCTCATCTTCTATGTTAACCTCTATTTTATCAAGATCATTGATAATCGAGGAAAACTCTGCAATGTGAAAATTGATAGGTGTACCTTCATGCATGCGGAGAAGAAAGAGATGCTGCTTTAGAATCAGCTGATTTGTCAATGACTTCTTCAGATAATGCTCCTGAAGTCGCTCCAACAACGAGAACGCTGCTTTCTCTGAAGAAAACTCGTCCAACATGTTGTCCGCCAGACAAAACTGAATAGCTCTCAAGGCTTTCTCATCCATCTCCTCTCAAGTTTCTTTCTTCATGTCTTGAGGCTTTTTCTCCCTCCCGAGTAGTGCTTTCTTCAACCCGCTCTGGGTAAAAATGGCGTTCATCTTAATCTACTACCTGCTGAAATTGATAACGCCATCGAACTTCTAAATATCGAACTTGATCGCATGCATCTTCACATTGACCTTGCTCTGATACCAATTATTGGTAAACAATTTGTATGCTCTGATACCAATTGTTGTGGTTTCAAGGTAGGAGGAAGCCCCTACAACCGGATCGACTGGGGAGGCGCAGCGGATACGAACCGCAGGATCTACTAAGACATTTGCAGAAAAGAAGAAGAAGATATTCCAAAGTAAATAGAAAGCCAACACATAATATAACATGGGTCCACCGATCAAACAGATCGTGTGTACATCCATAGGAGAAGGGGGAGAAACTTTATTAAAATTTGGGGAGTACAATAAGAATTACTTACACCTCACGCTGAGAAGATTACAATCCTTCAATGGTCCCTAAGAACAGCGAACCCTTGTGGTTAAACTTCTCCATGAATTTCTCATCTAAATTAATTACACTTTTAAAAATTATAAATTTATTGGATTCTCTTATAATGCATTAAAGGCCACCCCTAAGGGGTTATTTATAGACCATAGAACTCTCTCAGTTCCAAACAAATTCCTTCAATCAGAATAAAGGAAACTTGAATCCAACTCAGACTCAAAACAGATCTAGAAAAGGAAACTACCAAATCCGACATTAATCAACCTTCACGACGTATTCACTTTATAATCCTAACATTCAATTATATTAATAATGTAACCCCAATATTATTTTAATATTATGTTAAAAATGCAACCCAACATATAAGATAAGGACGGTAATATAAATATCTATTTCTTGTACAAATTCTTGAAAATTTCAGGTTAAAGATTCATAAACATACACCTCGTTCTGAACTCATCACGCGACAACACTTAAGCCCAAAGCCTAACCCAATTAAAATTCAGGCTCAAAACATAAGCCTAAGCCTAATTACAAATTATAAGGGTTAGGCCAAAACCAAGTATAACCGAGTTAGATATAGTCAAACTGGGTCAGGCACAGTCTAATTCCAGCACTACATGACAACAGAAATGGTGTTTTACGTCCATTTTATGGCGGTTTGAGTTGCAACCGACGTGCATCAAAAGGCGATGGTAATTTTGAAATTTGAGGAAAAATACATAATTTTTTCTTTGGACATTTCACGGCGGTTATTTTAATAACCGCCGAAATATATTATTTACGGTGGTTCTTTGAAGAACCGCCGTAAAAGATCAAAAGGCGGTGGTATTTTTGAAATTTATTGAAAAAATATACAATTTTACCCTTCAACTTTTTATGGAAATTATTAGAATAACTGTCATTAAAAGTAACCGTTTAAGTCAGTTTTAAAAGGAACCATCATGGAAGGCATTTTGAATCGATTTTGATCATGCCGCATCAGAGATTCGTAGCTCAACACTGTTGGACTCTTTGTGTTATGCTTTCAGGTTATCTCTCTCCCCTCACCCCCGTCCATCAAGGCAAGTTCGATCTCTCTCTCTCCCCCCCCTCGTTCATCAAGGTGATCTCTCTTTCCCCCTCCCCCTGTTCATCAAGACGTGTTCGATCACTAACGAGTTCATCAAAGTTATCTCTCTCTGCTTCGCCCTCACTCCGGGATCTGCAAGAGGGTTTTCTCAAAGAAATTTTGGTCGAGACTCTGCCCCGGGAGGCAGGCTCCCCTTCCAACCCCCACAACGGTCGATCCGCGTAATGACTCTGCATGGGGTGACAAATCATTCAAGGCAAGTTCATCTCTCTATTCCTCGTTCATTAAGGTGAGTTCATAAATTGTTTGATGAATTCAAATTTTGAGGCTGATTATGATATTTGTTTGATCTGATTTTGATCTAGCTGCAACTAAGAGAACGAGATGACCTTCATGCAGGGATGGAAGAGGAGGACGAGGGGATCACGAGAAAGACAAGGGGATCACCAGCGGGAATAGACGAGGAGGATGAAGAGAGATCACATTAAAATTGTATTTTTTTTTTTAAATAAGGTGTTTTCACGGCGTTTAAAGCCATTGTTGTTACCTCTCAGCTTAATACATCGCCTAGATAGACAGCGATTTTTCAACTGCCATCATTGCTTTTTAACGGCGATTTTAAACCCCATTAAAGTCCATTTCTGTTGCATTGCTAGTGCTAATTCTAGCTCCCATCAAAAGTTATACCTTTGAAAAAAAAACTTTGTTTATTGTGGTCTTTGAGTGATTTCAAGTAATTCTTACTAGTTCAGGATGACTAGTGACTGCCTTAAGTTCTCCCCTCTCCAAAATTAGGGCTAGGGTTGTGGGTGAGAACCCTCCTCCTTGATCCACCGTCAATGGTCATTGTGCTTCCTCTCTTTGGCTTCCCTCCCTCCTCCTTACAACTCCATTCTAAATTTTAACATAATTCCAAACACCACCTTCCTTTTCCAATGAAGTAGTGTCTTCAACGAGCTTTTCCTACAAAAGTCATCATCGCTAAGGTCGTGGTCGAGAATGGAAGCAAGCCTTAGGCTTGTTCTTTGGTTAGCAAGTTTCTTAGTCGAGCGATTCCATCTGAAAAAGTCCATTAGGACCTCGCGCCTTCTGGTCACCACAAGGGGAGTGGGAAATTTTTCTATGAACCATGTCTTCTATGTATTCCACTTCACATTGCTAGTTGATCGTGATAATGTCCTACTTGAGGGACCATGAGTTTTGGATAACACCCTCTTGGCCATCGTACCATGGAGTCCTTCGTTCGGACCTTCCTCGGATTCCTTACCATCTACTATTGTTTGGCTTCGGTTACTTGGTCTGCCTTTGGCATTGTGGTCTCATGGTGCATTAGGTTGATCATTAAATGAGTTGGACGCTTAGTCAAACTAGACAAGCTACCAAGTCGCAAGCAAAGGGTCAGTTTACTTGAGTTGTCGTGGAGGTCAATTTGTCTCGCCCTTGGTCCTTGGCATTGACATAGATATTGAAGATGAGATCTCCAGTTTCTAGCAAACTTTCGAAATGAGTATATGCACTTGTTTTGTCAGTGTTATGATGAAGTTGGCCACCATACACTTTCCTCTCATCCCCTCTCCCATGCTACAAAAGCTCGTGCACTGAAAGCACCTCCTCCCAAACCTTCTTTTTTTTTTTTTTGAAAAGTAAAATTATATATCTTGATACGAAAACACAAGTACAAAAGCAAATCTCTCTGTATATTGTAGTTATACTAGACTACATTGAAACGAGGGAAAGGACCCTAACCATCACCTTCCAATTCAAATAGTTAACATAGCTAGGTAACTTTGAGATTTCAAGTGACAATTCACATGGATTCCTAAGTTACATAATGCTTGAAGAAATCCAGGTCTATTTCTAGCCTTCCACTTGCAGGTTTGAAGCAAGATAATGACATCTTCATATAAACTTCTAAAAACCATTATCTTGTGCCTGGCTTGCTGTTGAAAATTCTTGAATTTCTCTCTTTCCATGTATGACATATAGTTGCTCCTCACTAACCTAACGGTGCGGAAGTTGAGATGGACACCGTGGGTCCCACAATTGTGAGGCCAATGGTGATGTTGGTGTCATGTTGCCTTGGATTAACACTCACCGCCGCAACCATACCCTAGATCCATTACAGTGGTGTCAGATGAAAACCCTATCTTTGTCTTGCAACGTCGCAACCCACATACGCGCCATATTCTTCCCATCCCTATACCGCAACCTTCTTCTCGGAGGCAGCTATGGTCAACTCTAACTGTGATGTCCATATGAGTGACTCATCTTCCTTGTGCTCCTCTTCCTCCCTCCTCCAAGCACAAGGGTAAGGAGACTATTCACGATTTGCCTCCAGGTCTTCAAATCTATGCCTATTGCAAAGAGGCAATCCAAGACCATAAAACCTTAATCGAAGCCTGTACCAATTGGCCAAAATAGTTTGCTCGATGCCATACTTGATAGAAGTATCTCTCCTAATGAAAATTACGAGAAGATTCAGATCGTCGATGGACGGTGTGCGATCTTCTCTCAATTTCTTTTTTGAACTACTGATTTAGTTATTTTTTCTGTGACTATATAGAAAAAAAAGTAATTCCAATATAATCATTACAATTTCACTCCATTGTGTAATAATTGGGATTTTGGCCAAGAGCTACTACGAGGGCCAAAAGGTTTGGATAAATAGTATAAATTAACATCAAAGATGAACTCTAGCTTTATTACAACTAATTTGAATCCATCACGGTGACATGTAAATTTTGAATAGAACTTTTGGCAATAGGTGTATAAGTAAATTTTCAATAATGGGCGTGTTTGTTTTGAGGGAAAAAGAGGAACTGATGAAAGTGAAAACAACTTTTTTCTCACTTCTACTTAAAGTGTAAGTTGGATTTGCATCCCACTTGCATTTTCTGAAACTTATTTATATCCCCATTTTCCCACTTGCGGGGTGCTAAAGTTACGTTTTAAAATATTATTAAAAATTAATATCTAATATTGTGACTAATATTTTTAAAATTAATTTAATTTTAAATATTTTTATAAAATATTTTATTTATTAATATTTTAATATTTATGTTTTAAATAATATTATAGTATTTTAATTTTAATTAACTATAAATTTAAAAATATTATTTTTTAAAAATATTTTAATATTTAATTATTTTAGTTAGATTTTATCATTATTTAATAATTTAATCTTTTATTATTGTTTAATATTTTTAATATTATAATATTTTTATTATTAGTGTAATAATTTTATTACTATTTAATATTTAATTGATAAATTTATTATACATTTTATTTTAAGCAGATTTAATTTAATAATATTGGTATTATTTAAATTACCAAACAGTTAATTTTTTGTGGTCAACTTTTCCACTTACAATTCCATATCAAAACTAAATACTGTAAAACTTACTTACACAAATCCTAATTCCACACTTATATTTTCATATTTTCATCCCCATTTTTCACTAGCACTTTTTCCTCCTACTTGTATCAAACCAAACAGGTCTGTTTTCCATTGATTTGAAATTGATTTGAAAAGAAGAAAACTTTTAAAAAATTGTAGAAAATTACAAGTAATTAAAAAAATTAAAAGAATGTTCTACTGAGATTTTTGGTGAAGTGTGTCGGTAGAAGTATGATCAGCGTGTGACTATTTTGTTCCGTTGACGATGCGAGCGATTGGCTCTTAGGGATGTCCTTCTCGGCTAGTTCCGAAAATTTCTTGAGAGTGGAAGGTCGTAGGAAATTAGTACCCTGAGATTAGAGAACTAGATCTCTAAAATCTGAGAAATTTAGAGAATAATCTTTTGATTTGCCAAAGCAGCGGAGATTTTCCTTCTCAAAATCTGAAAAGTCTCTCTCTAAAATTCTACCTCAAAAGCTCAGCCTTTCTACCTTTTTCTTCTAGCCTCTTCCCTTGCCTTTTTGCTGCCTCTTTCCTACTTGAGTTCATCTAAAAATGAGCTATTTATAGCCTCTCAGGTGCGTAATTTTCCTAAAATTCAGTAAGACTGGTAACAGTCTATTAGCCTCGCGCTCAAAGTTATTATGAGTTTCATGCGAGGCTACAAAGGCTTGTGCGAAGCTAAATACAGGCTTAGCGCGAAGCTAGATAGGTTTGTATGAGCCTATTTATAGCCGCTTGATCCGTCTGTCTCCACTTAGTGTGAGACGAAGTGGGCGGGTGTAACCGCCCACTTAAAGTGGCATTAATCCCACTAAAGTAGTGGGTTAACCCATTAATAATTATGTCATATTGACCTAGCAACCCTCCAGCGGGGGTGAGTAAAGTTTCAAGCGAAGCTAGCAACGCTTCAGGTGAAGCAAGAATTAGCTTCAGATGAAGCTACAAGTTAGCTCTCTGTGGAGCTCTGAAGAACTTCCTGCGAAGCTCCTATGAAGCTTCGGGCAAAGCTTATCACAAAACTTCAGGCGAAGCTACCTTTAACAAGGTTGTAAAGCTTCAAGAGAAGCTATCCCCTTGGGCTCATGCGAGGCTGTGTTAAACTGACTTAGCCTCATCAGCCTGCTTAGGCCTCTTCAAAGGCAATACATGGCGTACTGTCTGCTTCACTTGATCATTAAGGTTCGAGTCATTACTTTGTCCCTCGAGAATGAACAGAAAATGGACGCCAGCTTGTCCGTGACTCATCTTTTGTAAATGTCGACAAGTTTAGACATCATTTGGACTGGTTGAAATGTTGTCTAGAAGATTTCTTTTCTCAATAAAACCCCCTTCAAAGTTTTCGTAAATCTGTAATGGGATGGATCAGATTTGAAAATACTTTGAATTGCTTTGATTGTTGAAGAAAATGCCACAAAATTGTGGATTTAGCTTTGCCTTCATGGCAAGACTATGGTAGGCGAAGCTAGTTGGATTCTAGTTTCGCCTCATGGCTGAATAGCCTCGCCACTAAAACTCTTCTGGGCTAACTTCGCTTGCAAAGTGATTAGTCTCTAAAATTGCATATTTCATACCACATCTTCATATTTATTTAATATTAAATTATGTTAGGAACACCTCTCTTGCATGTTCCTCGGTCCATGGTGTGGAATGAAGAAGAAGCGCAAAATCCTATTTATTTGGTGATTTAAAGCTTATAAATATAGCCATTGACTTTGAAAGCTAGTTCTGCCAAAATCGGTCACAGAAAAATAGAAACCAGTAGAGGGATAAACCAACAGTCTGCACCCACTGGCGCGACACGCATGAACCCAGAAGCGCCACAAAAACGCAGCAAAAATCGCATTTTCATAGCCTTCTAGTGGGGCCACGTGTCGAGTTTTGACTCGTGGCCCCATGATGCCTCCCTGGTGCCCCCTTTTGCCTATAAATCTCCTAGGTTGGCCAGATTTTCAGAGGGGACAATTTTTAGGGGTAATTTCTCCCATTTGTGTAGTTTAGTTTTCTTCTTTTTTTTTTGTTTTTCATTTCCTTTGTAGATCATGTAATAGGGAAGAGAGAGATGTATAGGATGAAGGTTAGGGTTCTTGTAATGGAAGGTGACATTCTGTAATACCCCGTTCCTGGAATACGTACTTAGTTGCGTATTCAATTTTTCGATCGTATTTTTCGATTTACTTCCTGTATTTGACCGATTTCAGTTTTAAAAATCATTTTCCAATATTATGTATTTTCTATGATTTTCTGGATTTTTCCTGAATTAAAATGAATTTCTTCAAAACCGTGTCGACCAGTGCCGCTGATCGATTCTCGGATTTTTAGTTCACAAACAGTTAGGAATTTCTAGAAGGTCCTTTAGACTTTATTTCCTAGAATCATATTTACTATCTAAATACTTTTTCTGAGAATTTTATGAATTTATGAAAATTCCAACGGAGTCGGTAGATAACTGATTCCGGGATTTTTAGTTTTAAAACTATAAGTTATTTCTTCAAACGAATTTCACCATGAGTCTTAAAATAATATTCTTGATTTTTAGTAAATTTTGCAAGTCGTTCCGAGATACTTGAATTTCGGACGATTTCGGTATTTTCCGAAACGTTTTCCGCATCCTCGACTTAAACCCGGGAATTTGTCTTTTCATTTTTAACCCAAGAGAAAATATTTTCATTTTTAATTTCCTTTCCTTTTCCTTTTTCTTAATTTCCTTCCTTCCTCCACAACCACAAGCTTTTCCATTTTCCAATTTTTCAATAATTCCACTTTTCTCCAAAATTCCACCAACTCCCACCTACTTCCTCATTTAATGCATCTCTCTCTCTCTCTCTCTCTCCCCCCCATGGCCGGCCGAGTGGCCAAGAAGAGGGACACTCATCCTCCCTCCTATTTGCAATAAACCCCCTCTCATTTGCATCATTTGCATCTCCTTTACAAAATCCCAATCCTATATAAACATTCCCTTTACACTTCTTTTCCTTTTTTACTTCCTTCCACCAAGAGATAGCCTTCACCCAAAATCCTCCTTCATCTCAACTCAAACCCTAACTCCAAAACACCAAGGTCTTCATCTTCTTCACCTCAAGCAACCACCACTTCCTTGGATTGGGATCGTCCGCAATATCACCAAGGATCAAGTTGGTGATATCGTCGACTACGAACTCTTCGGAACTCGTTAAAGCTTCAATTAAACCAATCCAAGTGAGTATCTTTACTCACCAAGACTTGATCAATCCTACTATACTTGTATCTTCATATCTTGTATACATATGTCATCAAAATCATGTTTTTAGACCATCAAACACAACCATCAGAAATTCTGTTTGTACTCTGTTTCCCCCAGGATTAGTCGACTTGACCTAGGTATTAGTCGACTAACCCATCTGTTCTGAAACGTAACCTTTTCTGGAAACACAGTTTTAGTCGACTTAGCCTAATTACCAGCCGACTAGAGACCCTTAGTCGACTACACCCTTGACCCTAGTCGACTAACATTCCCTGTAACAGAAATCCAACTTTCTGTATCTCAGTTTTAGTCGACTTGGAGTATCTGTCAGTCGACTTGAGACCCCCATTAGTCGACTACTCCCTTGACCCTAGTCGACTAACTTTCCCTGAACAGAACCTCAACTCTCTGGAACCCAGTTTTAGTCGACTAATTCAGACTGTTAGTCGACTAGACACCCCTACTAGTCGACTAACCCTTCCACCTAGTCGACTAATTCTGACTGTTTGTCTTAGTTGATTTCTTTTCTGAATTTGGATCTTATCATTGGTTCATGTGCTATGTATTATTGTTACTTGTGCTTCATGACTGATACCTCATGACATGTTACTTGATGGATCTTACTTCATATTACACCATGACTTGTTATTATATATTTCCACTTCATGACTTATTATTGTGTAGTCTCATTCCATAACTTGTTAACCAATGGATATCACCACTTATCATGCCATCACTTAAACCAAGCATGATACACTTGACTTTTGTATAAAATGGACCAACTTACATTGGGTCGGGGGAAAACATGCGGATATCGATATGTGTACGTGTTTACAGTGGTTTTAGGAAATGTTGTGCAACTCATGTTCTGGTCTGACCTGTGGGCCACCAGGGGACCGAGGGGAGTGCTTGCTCCCTCTTCCTGAATACTATCATGATAAAGGGCATACATAAAACCCTCCTGTTAGCCTAGCGGCTGGCTTCCGTCACCAAGCAACGGAACAATCCTGGACCGTTATCCCGGGCATGTACGGGATCCACTGTAACATAGTTCGTCGATACAACCGCTGGTTTCCAATAACAACCTTGCTTCACTAGGATATTGATCTATGTGCGCTGGGACGCTGGGTCACATAGCTAGATATCGTAGTAAGACAAGTAATAATAATAATAGACTTTAATTGTGGATCCATCGTATTTGGACTTTATTCTTTATGCTTTTATTTCTTGCTGATTCATATTCATTATACCGTTCCATATTTCCTATATCTGTCTCTTAGCCATTTGGCTGTAGCCTGATTATTGTTATGAGGTCTTGACCCCCCTTGGATTTGCATATTCAGGTTCTGAGGCTTGGATCGAAGTGGAGCCATCCACAGAGGATCAAGCTTTCTTTAGTGAGCAGGCAGATTAGTTCCTGTTCTTCGTGCCAGACCCTTCCGTTTTGACTCACGGGATCTTCATCCACCTCGTGAGCTCTTTTGTGTTTATATTGTAATCTTACTTTTGGACTTGGTTGTGATGTAATACACGTGTAATGTGTAATACTTTATCATATCCTGTGATAGCTTTGTAGTTGTACTTTTATGTTGGCATATGTATGGATATCACGCTTTGTCGTGTACTCTGATTTTTGTTGTACTTATTGCTTAGCGTATATGCGTGGGGGCATTTTCTGACCTACGTATATACGTCGCAGTGACGTCCCCGTATCAGTGGGATCGGGGCGTTACAGGTTGGTATCAGAGCCTAGGCTCTCACACCTATAGTACAATCAAGCAGCAAATTACTGTAATTTGCTATTGCCAACTACAATGTACAAAGTTATCTAGTCCTTCTTGATCCCTTCTTGATTCCTTCCCTTGTGTCCTAAACTCCTTCCATTTTTCCAATTCCAGTTATCCTTTCCCAATTCGGTATGGAGAGAAGGACGGGACGAAACCATTCCGGACAAGCATCGAATGGACCCACGGGAGAGAATGTGGACATTCTGAGAGTCATTCAGACGATGATGGAGAACCAGCAGCAACAGACCGAACTTCTTCGGCAGGAGTTGGCAGCCCCTAAGGAACAGAGGCCGGGGAATATTTCAGATTTCAGACGGCTGCAACCGGCCATATTCACGGGTGAAGAGAAACCCCTGGATGCCGAGCAATGGCTGACGGATACATCAGATCTGCTGAATGCAGCCAGAGTACCAAAGGAGAACCAAGTTGAGGTCGCCAAGATTCAGTTAAAAGATATAGCTAGGACTTGGTGGCTAGCTGAGGAGGCCAGACTGGAGAAGCCTGTCACCTGGGACACGTTCTCCAAGAGTTTCTACAGCAGATTCTTCCATGCTACTGCTCAGAAAGACATGGAGGAGCAGTTCATCAGATTGCAGCAATGGAACAAGTCAGTGGATGAGTATGCAGCAGAGTTTCTCAGCTTAGCCGCTTTGCTCCGTACATGGTAGCGGATGAGGAGAAGCGGCTAGTAGGTTTCAGCAGGGCTTGCAGATGGACATCCAAGTTTTCTTAATGCCCCAGCAGCTGAGACTTATTCAGAAGTTCTCACCATAGCTCGGGAGGTAGAGCGTGGGCTAGAGAAGAAGCAAGAGAACCAGATGAAGAACTAGGCCATGAAGAGGCCATTTGCACCTATGGGAAGAGGAGGCCCTTACAGAGCAGCAAAGGTTCAGACTGTGAGGCAACCATTCAGACCAGCTCCTTACCAGACGGCCAACCTTTTTCCTTCTGCAGCTATTGTCAGAAACCAGGCCATGTTCGTCAGAATTGCCGTAGGGCAAATGGGTTATGTTTGGTGTGTGGTTCCCGAGACCATTCCATAGAAACCTGTCCACACAGGAGAATGGGATAGCCGGCCAAGCTTTGCCAGCACTGCAGGGACCGAATGGACAGAGAGCACTTCCAGGGCCACCGGGGCAGAAGAATCAAGGGCCGATGATCAGGGGAGTTCCTCCCCCTCCTCCACAGCGAGCTATTCGCCCAGTCCAGAGAGGAGCTAGGACTGCAGCAGGGCGTGGAAGGGGCCAAGCCTTCAATTTGACAGAAGTAGAGGCTGAGACTTCTGAGGAGGTGATAACAGGTAATATCAGGGTGCATTCTAACCTGTTTTAGCCCTCTTCGATTCAGGTGCTTCACATTGTTTTATCTCAGATCATTTTGTGGCATTGCATTCCATACCTGTTAGATCTTTAGACCACAAATGGGAGATTAGTACAGGGAATGGAGTAGTCATATCTTCTAGAGTTTGTGCTGACTGTCCAGTAGAACTTTGTGATAAGACCTTGGCCATAGATATGCTCGTACTAGACACCAAGGGGTACGACGTAATCTTAGGCATGACCTGGCTCAGTCAGTATTATGCAGTTATTGACTGTAGGGAGAAGAAGATTATTTTCAGGATCCCTCGTCAACCGGAGTTCCAATTCAGTGGGGAAGTGAAGTCTACCAAGAGAAAGACTCGTTGACTACTTCGGAGGTTCAGAAGGGAGTACCGGTGTGGGATGAATTTCCAGGAGTGTTTGCTGAGATCTCAGGACTGCCACCTGAAAGGATGATTGAGTTCTCTATTGATACTGTGCCTGGAACAGCTCCTATATCCAAGGCTCCGTACAGGATGGCACCTACGGAGTTAGAGATTCTAAAGAAGCAGCTGCAAGAATATTCAGACAGGGGATTGATTAGGCCAAGTACTTCACCATGGGGAGCTCCAGTACTGTTGGCGAACAAGAAGGATGGTGGTAAGAGACTTTGTATTGATTATAGGGAATTGAACAAAGTTACCATCAAGAACAAGTATCCCTTACCAAGGATTGATGATTTGTTTGATCAGCTTCATGGAGCCCGAGTATTCTCTAAACTAGATTTACAGTCGGGTTACCATCAGCTAAGGGTGAGGAAGGAGTATTTCCGAAGACGGCATTCAGGACCCGTATGGCCACTATGAGTTTCTAGTTATGCCTTTTGGAGTCACCAATGCCCCTTCAGTTTTCATGGATTTGATGAACAGAGTGTTTTCGCCCTATTTGGATCAGTTTGTAGTGGTTTTTATAGATGACATCTTGATCTATTCAAAGAACAACAGGGAGCATGCAGAACACTTGAGGATTGTATTGCAGACTCTACAGCAGGAGCAGCTTCATGCTAAGAGGAGCAAGTGTGACTTTTGGTTGGACAGTATAGCCTTCCTTGGACACATAGTTTCAGCAGAAGGAATTTCAGTTGACCCTAGCAAAGTCCAGGCGGTGAGAGATTGGCCAATTCCGAGGACGGTGACTGAGATTAAGAGTTTTCTGGGACTAGCCGGATATTACCGACGCTTTGTCCAAGATTTCTCTAGGATTGCAGCTCCGTTAACCCAGCTCACTCGGAAAGGAGAAAGGTACACATGGACAGAGGAATGTACTGCAGCTTTTGAGCAATTGAAGCAGAGGCTCATTTCAGCTCCAATCTTGAAGACTCCCTCAGGAAGAGGAGGGATGGTCATATTCAGTGATGCATCAGGAAAGGCCTGGGGTGTGTACTTATGCAACATGATCATGTCATAGCTTATGCATCCAGGCAACTGAAGACTCATGAGCGGAATTACCCAACTCATGACTTGGAGCTAGCAGCTGTTATATTTGCCTTGAAGATCTGGAGGCATTATCTTCTGGGGGATAAGGTGTTGATATACACGGATCACAAGAGCCTCAAGTATATTTTCTCACAGAAGGAGTTGAACATGAGGCAGAGGCGGTGGCTGGAGTTGATGGCGGACTATGATATTGACTTGCAATATCATCCGGGCAAGGTCAATACCGTACCTGATGCACTGAGCAGGATGCCAGAGAATAGAGTACTTGTCCAACTTACTCAGCAGGAGTTGATTCAAGACTTCATCAGATTGGACTTGATGTTGGTACAAGGAGTTGATAAGGCAGGACAGTTCATGACCTTGCAGATTCAGTCAACATTGATAGATGAGATTAAGGAAGCTCAAAAGGAAGATCCCAGATTGCAATCATTTCGAGCCCAGGTAGAGGCTGGATTGAGGACTGATATCTGTATTCATCCAGATGGTGCATTATATTTTGGCAGCAGGATTTGTGTTCCCAAGGAGAAGTTCGACAGAAGATCCTAGCAGAAGCTCACAGTTCAGCATATTCCATACACCCAGGGGGAAACAAGATGTATCAGGACATAAAGAAGCAGTTTTGGTGGAATGCTATGAAGAGGGAGATAGCCCAGTATGTTGCCAAGTGCTTGGTTTGTCAGCAGATAAAGATAGAGCATCAGAGGTCAGCTGGACTTCTACAACCTTTACCGATACCTGAGTGGAAGTGGGAACACATCACCATGGATTTTGTCACGGCATTGCCTCGCAGTCCCAAAGGTAATAATGCTGTGTGGGTAATCATTGATCGCCTCACCAAGTCAGCTCATTTCATACCATTCAGGGTAGGTCAGACAACAGAGGTTCTGGCAGACAAGTACATGAAGGAGATAGTTCGTCTACATGGAGTTCCAGTTAGTATTGTTTCAGACAGAGACACCAGATTCAGATCTCATTTCTGGGAAAGTCTCCAAGAGAGTCTGGGAACTCGTCTGAAGTTCAGTACTTCATATCATCCTCAGACAGACGGACAATCAGAGAGGACTATCCAGATTCTTGAAGACATGTTGCGGGCTTGCATGATTGAGTTCAAGGGATCGTGGGAAGACCATCTTCATTTGGCTGAATTTTCTTATAATAACAGCTACCAGGCAAGTATCAAGATGGCACCCTTTGAAGCATTGTATGGAAGAAAGTGTAGATCACCGATCTGTTGGGATGAAGTCGGTGAGAGGAGACTTTTGGGACCAGAGATCCTGATTCAGACAACTGATAAAGTCAGGATTATCAGAGATCACCTCAGGGCAGCACAGAGTCGGCAGAAGAGTTGGGCAGACACACTGAGAAGGCCATTGGAATTCCATACAGGGGATCATGTGTTTTTGAAGATATCACCTACAAAGGGAGTAATCCGGTTCGGTACTCGTGGAAAGCTTAGTCCGAGATATATCGGCCCATTCGAGATCTTGGACCGAGTGGGAGATGTGTCTTACAGGTTGGCGTTACCGCCATCTTTGGACGGAGTTCACAATGTATTCCACGTATCACAGCTGAGGAAGTATGTGAGGGATGATAGTCATATCCTGGATCACTCCGAACTAGAACTACAACCGATTTGTCATACCAAGAGCAACCGATGGCCATTTTGGACAGAAGTGTCAAGACATTGAAGAACAAGGCATACCATTAGTGTTGGTGTCTTGGAACAGACATGCACCAGGAGAGGCCACGTGGGAACGAGAGGATGTTATCCGTGAGCGTTATCCGCAACTCTTCACATCTTGATTGTAAAACTCTTTCTTCTCATCCTTCTTTATTGCTGCCTTTCACCTCCTGTTATCCTTCCTTACCGTCACCTTTCACTTTATGAAATTTGAGGACGAAATTTTTGTAAGGTGGATGGATTGTAATACCCCGTTCCTGGAATACGTACTTAGTTGCGTATTCAATTTTCGATCGTATTTTTCGATTTACTTCCTGTATTTGACCGATTTCAGTTTTAAAAATCATTTTCCAATATTATGTATTTTCTATGATTTTCTGATTTTTCCTGAATTAAAATGAATTTCTTCAAAACCGTGTCGACCAGTGCCGCTGATCGATCCTCGGATTTTTAGTTCACAAACAGTTAGGAATTTCTAGAAGGTCCTTTAGACTTTATTTCCTAGAATCATATTTACTATTTAAATACTTTTTCTGAGAATTTTATGAATTTATGAAAATTCCAATGGAGTCGGTAGATAACTGATTCCGGGATTTTTAGTTTTAAAACTATAAGTTATTTCTTCAAACGAATTTCACCATGAGTCTTAAAATAATATTCTTGATTTTTAGTAAATTTTGCAAGTCGTTCCGAGATACTTGAATTTCGGACGATTTCGGTATTTTCCGAAACGTTTTCCGCATCCTCGACTTAAACCCGGGAATTTGTCTTTTCATTTTTAACCCAAGAGAAAATATTTTCATTTTTAATTTCCTTTCCTTTTCCTTTTCTTAATTTCCTTCCTTCCTCCACAACCACAAGCTTTCCATTTTCCAATTTTTCAATAATTCCACTTTTCTCCAAAATTCCACCAACTCCCACCTACTTCCTCATTTAATGCATCTCTCTCTCTCTCTCCCATGGCCGGCCGAGTGGCCAAGAAGAGGGACACTCATCCTCCCTCCTATTTGCAATAAACCCCCTCTCATTTGCATCATTTGCATCTCCTTTACAAAATCCCAATCCTATATAAACATTCCCTTTACACTTCTTTTCCTTTTTTACTTCCTTCCACCAAGAGATAGCCTTCACCCAAAATCCTCCTTCATCTCAACTCAAACCCTAACTCCAAAACACCAAGGTCTTCATCTTCTTCACCTCAAGCAACCACCACTTCCTTGGATTGGATCGTCCGCAATATCACCAAGGATCAAGTTGGTGATATCGTCGACTACGAACTCTTCGGAACTCGTTAAAGCTTCAATTAAACCAATCCAAGTGAGTATCTTTACTCACCAAGACTTGATCAATCCCTACTATACTTGTATCTTCATATCTTGTATACATATGTCATCAAAATCATGTTTTTAGACCATCAAACACAACCATCAGAAATTCTGTTTGTACTCTGTTTCCCCCAGGATTAGTCGACTTGACCTAGGTATTAGTCGACTAACCCATCTGTTCTGAAACGTAACCTTTTCTGGAAACACAGTTTTAGTCGACTTAGCCTAATTACCAGCCGACTAGAGACCCTTAGTCGACTACACCCTTGACCCTAGTCGACTAACATTCCCTGTAACAGAAATCCAACTTTCTGTATCTCAGTTTTAGTCGACTTGGAGTATCTGTCAGTCGACTTGAGACCCCCATTAGTCGACTACTCCCTTGACCCTAGTCGACTAACTTTCCCTGAAACAGAACCTCAACTCTCTGGAACCCAGTTTTAGTCGACTAATTCAGACTGTTAGTCGACTAGACACCCCTACTAGTCGACTAACCCTTCCACCTAGTCGACTAATTCTGACTGTTTGTCTTAGTTGATTTCTTTTCTGAATTTGGATCTTATCATTAGTTCATGTGCTATGTATTATTGTTACTTGTGCTTCATGACTGATACCTCATGACATGTTACTTGATGGATCTTACTTCATATTACACCATGACTTGTTATTATATATTTCCACTTCATGACTTATTATTGTGTAGTCTCATTCCATAACTTGTTAACCAATGGATATCACCACTTATCATGCCATCACTAAACCAAGCATGATACACTTGACTTTTGTATAAAATGGACCAACTTATATTGGGTCGGGGGAAAACATGCGGATATCGATATGTGTACGTGTTTACAGTGGTTTTAGGAAATGTTGTGCAACTCATGTTCCGGTCTGACCTGTGGGCCACCAGGGGACCGAGGGAGTGCTTGCTCCTCTTCCTGAATACTATCATGATAAAGGGCATACATAAGACCCTCCTGTTAGCCTAGCTGCTGGCTTCCGTCACCAAGCAACGGAACAATCCTGGACCGTTATCCCGGGCATGTACGGGATCCACTGTAAACATAGTTCGTCGATACAACGCTGGTTTCCAATAACAACCTTGCTTCACTAGGATATGGATCTATGTGCGCTGGGACGCTGGGTCACATAGCTAGATATCGTAGTAAGACAAGTAATAATAATAATAGACTTTAATTGTGGATCCATCGTATTTGGACTTTATTCTTTATGCTTTTATTTCTTGCTGATTCTTATTCATTATACCGTTCCATATTTCCTATATCTGTCTCTTAGCCATTTGGCTGTAGCCTGATTATTGTTATGAGGTCTTGACCCCCCTTGGATTTGCATATTCAGGTTCTGAGGCTTGGATCGAAGTGGAGCCATCCACAGAGGATCAAGTTTTCTTTAGTGAGCAGGCAGATTAGTTCCTGTTCTTCGTGCCAGACCCTTCCGTTTGACTCACGGGATCTTCATCCACCTCGTGAGCTCTTTTGTGTTTATATTGTAATCTTACTTTTGGACTTGGTTGTGATGTAATACACGTGTAATGTGTAATACTTTATCATATCCTGTGATAGCTTTGTAGTTGTACTTTTATGTTGGCATATGTATGGATATCACGCTTTGTCGTGTACTCTGATTTTTGTTGTACTTATTGCTTAGCGTATATGCGTGGGGGCATTTTCTGACCTACGTATATACGTCGCAGTGACGTCCCCGTATCAGTGGGATCGGGGCGTTACACATTCTATGAAAAGTTCTCTCCTTATCTCTATTGGTTACTTCTCTCTAACTCTTTACATGATTAGCTTTTTCTCTCATGGCAACTAACCTCTAACCACTAACTTGCTAACTCCTTACTTGATAATCCACATGAATCTAATAGCCTCTACTTGGCATCGCTCTTGCAAGAGCTACTGATGGCTTATGATGATAGATTCTAACACTCTAACATTTAACTCTATAATAAGCTAACATTACTTTATTTCATACTTGTCAAGTGTTCAAGTTAGTTTTGATAGTGTTGGCCCAAAGGCCTATCACTCTAGTTTTGATGATGATCAACTCATGTAGTTATATTTGCTAATGATCTTGTTTAATTAGTGACAGATTCTTTATCAAGATCTTAGTAGGTGCAAAGCTCAACAAAGGATTAAATGTCAAGATTTGGAGCTAGCACGGGGTGATCCAAGGAGCTTTGGATCAAGCTTGGACCAAGTCAAGAAGATGAGAAGCCTTCAAGGGAAGACTTCAAGAAGTTGAAGACTTGTGTCTAGGTATAAGATTTTTATTTGTTTTAGATAAAAATGTAAAGGATAGAATAGATTGGTGGATTGCTCAAGTATATCTTACGCACACACTCTTGATAGAATTGCTTTCATAAAAAGATTTTCATGTTTAGAAAAGAATTTTTATTTGAGAAAAAGATTTTTCATTGGATAAAATACATGTCTTGGTTTTTGATGTTACCTATATACATATCTTTCAAAACCAAGTTTAGTGCTTTATGTCAAAAAAACTAGATATTACATCTTGATTGTGTAGTGGATCATATCCATACACACTATGCCTTAAAGTATATCTTGTTTTGTATTTGATGAAAATTTAGAAAAACAGTTTTTATTATGAGCCAATATTTTCAAGTTACAAAAAATAGTCAAATCTTTAATAACATGCCTTGATTTTGTGCAAGCATGTTTCTATATCATAAAACTATTTTTTTGTAGAATTTCTAAGTATTTATGGGATTTTTTATTAAGCCAAAAAGACCAATCTTTAATCCCAAATTTTCAGGTTCTGGCAGTTCTGATTTTTCAGAACTGACAGTGGCCGGTCGACCGGGTCGGTCGACCGGACGTGCACAGACGTGCACGCCTGTGTGCACTGGAGAACGGTCGACCGTGCCGGTCGACCGCTTCAGAGAGTCTGCTCTCTGGAAATTCCGGTCGACCGCACCGGTCGACCGACAGAGAAGTAATTCTCTGCTCCAGGTGCGCGGTAGACCGGGCAGGTCGACCGAGGCTCCAACGGTCGGATTCTTGACCGTTGGCGGTCGACCGGACCGGTCGACCGGCAGCTCTGACAGAGCCCAACGGTCAGATTTTCTGGCCTCTATAAAAGGGGGTTTTGTCATTGTTTTGAGCCAAGATTTTAGGAGAGCTTTTGTCCAGTTATTTCCATTCTTTTAGCAGAGTTTTCTCCACAAAATAGAGTGCCAATATTTCCTATCAAAAGGGATTTTATCAAGAGAGTGTTTATTGTGATTTCTTGAGTTTTCCATCAAAGTTATTTCCTTGATTTCTCACACTACACTTGAGCATCCATAGTTATATCTATCCTATAGGAGTGTTCTAGTGAGAGTTTTGTTAGGTGATCAAGTGTTTAGATCACCAAGATCTTTCTTTGTATTTGAGGAAGCGGGCAAGTGTGCTCGCGGTGTTTTTAAGTTCGGGTGCGGACTTGTTGTACGAGGTGCGGCCTCGACGAGCCGGTGGGCTTGTGGTGTGTAAGGGACTTTGGGAGTCCGAGGGCTTGTAGGTGTTGCGGCACCAAGGAGAGATCCGGTTGGATCGTGCATAGTGGAAATCCTTCGTGTGTCGAAGGCGGGGATGTAGAGCAAGTGTGCTCGAACCTCGAAACAAACCCTTTGTGTTTGCGATTGCTCACTCTTGCTCTCTTACTCTTTTTGTCTCACTTATATCTTGCATTACTTTATAGTCTTTATCTCTTATATGCATGATATACCTTTGTGCTCATAATTGCTATACTTGCTTGGGATTGTTATTAACACTAGTATTCAACCAAGAGAGCCAACGCGGCACCTCAACCCATTCAAGGGGAATCTAGAGGAGTTTGTCCAGAGCCTCGCAAGGGGAATTCGGCAACACTCTTGTGTTATACATAAGTGTTCAATTAAAAGAAGTTTAATTTGGTCAACTTAGTTTTAATTCCGCATTATTTGTT
The DNA here is from genome assembly GCA_038442645.1 of Agave tequilana. NCBI lineage: Eukaryota > Viridiplantae > Streptophyta > Magnoliopsida > Asparagales > Asparagaceae > Agave > Agave tequilana. Next base: position 33,897 of record JAVJIF010031635.1, on the reverse strand, counting down.
CACAAGTGACCATTAGATTAGCCATCACCTATTCACCCCCCCTCTAGGTGATCTTACAATTGGTATCAGAGCCAAGTGCTCTTGATATTAGGTCTAACAACCTAGAGTTAAAGATCCTCATTTTTAGGCTAATCACAATATTTTGTACACTCACAATGGACTTCATGTCACCACCCACCTTTGACACTCTTAACATCCAAATTTGGAAGGTTAAGATGTCATTGTACCTCAAAGCCTTAGGATTTCATGTCTATCTTGCCACTACTAATAATGCTTATTCTTTAGATGGTAAGAACATTGAGGCTAATGCAAAAGCCCTTCATGCTATCAAGTCAACCCTAAATGATGATTATTTATCTAGGGTTTCTAATGTTGAATCGGCTTTTGTAGTATGGAACATCATCACCTCCCTCGGCGAAAAAGATCTATACTATGCGGGGAGTGACTCGGACGTTGGAAGAGACACCTCCAACGCATGCTTTATGGTCCAAGGGGATGACCCCCTTGAGGTAAATTCCGAATCCGATGATGAGGACATGTCATATGATGAGCTATCTACTTTTTGTCATCTATTGCTTAAAGAAAATGACTCTTTTAAATTTAAGATTGCATGCTTAGAAAAGGAAAATAAAGATTTGAAAAATGAGAATGTTTCCTTGATTGCTAAATTGAATGATTTATGTGAAGGGAACACTATTTTGAAAAATAAGATTGATTTGGTGGAAAAACAAAAGGAAGATGTTTTTCAAGAAAATATCACTTTGAAAAGAAAATTTGTTGAAAAAGAAAAAAATTTTGTTTCACAAAAGAAAAAGAAAAATGATCATATATCTCATCATGCTTTACATGCCACCACAAATGAGATAAATTTTTGAAAAATAAAATGGATAATTTGAGTTCAACTTTGAACTCTTGTGCATTTAATCATACTAAGTTGGAGTCAATGTTTTCAAAGAAACAAACTCCTCATGTTCATGCACATCACTCTCATCATCATGCTTATGTTGCACAACATGATCACACTCCTACACATAAGCATACTAAGGTGTACGTATGTACACATTGTGGCCGCAAAGGCCATTTAGCAAAATTTTGTTTTGATAAGAAATCTCATTTATATTTTGCTAAGTATAAAAGATTTTGGGATCCTTACAATAAAGCTAACCCAAAGGACCCAAGAAAGTATGGGTACCAAAAACCCCACCCTTTGATTTTGATGTAGGTGAGGGCTCTCACAAAACGTGAGAGGATTGGTGCCTTGATAGCGGATGCAATGGACATGATGGACAAACTTTTGGATGCATTGCTATCAAGGAAATTTTGGTGGGTCAACCACCATGCTAGGAGCTTTGGAGTTGGTAACGATTTCTAAACTCCTATTTCATTTATGCACATGCTTTTAATTTCATGTAGCATGATCATATTTTTTGGGTGCTTCATGTGGCATTTACATGCTTAAATGTAGAATGTGTCAAAAACTTGCATTTATACATATATGAATAGTGAACTACAATTGACTCATATATATTTGAACTTCATGCTCATTTGTATCCACTATATGCATGTGTATAGGCTAGTTTTGATGATTCGGTCATTTATACTTGTTATACCTATCTTTGATCTTACTTCATGTAGATGTGTGTTTAATTCAAATCTAATAAATATACATGTATACCCCTTGAGTCATTTGCCTTCATGCAATATATATTGGACTCTTTTCATATTTGGGATATGTATGCATATTGTTAGAATTGGATAAATCATACATATACCATGAAGATTAGTATTTTAAATAAATAATAATAAAAAATGATTTTTTTTGTTTTTGATTTATACAACAAAATGTGATTTATGATCTTTTTGAGCTTGAATGACTATTTTCATAAAAATGCTATTTACATGATCTTTTAAACACTTATCTTTATGATACAAAATATTTTGAGCTTTATAGACCATGAGTGATTAAATCTTTATGTACTTAGCAATGCTTTATGAAAAATATATGATTTGTTTTAAGATGAAAAATAAGATTTTCATGAGATTCATGCTTCACTTTCTATTTTCATGAAAATATCATTTACATAACCTTTGAACCTCACCTTTTATGATAAAAGATAATTTTTGAGCTTTATGGACTATGAGTGCTTGAACTTTTATGTATTTAGTATTATTCATGGAAAATATTTGACTTTGTATTTTTGAAGGATCTTTAACTAGTTTGTCAAAAATCCATTTAAACTAGTTATCTATTCTTCAAATTGATTCACATGATCCTATTTGTAATCATATGGATAAATTCTTTTGTATTTTCAAAATTTATTTGATGCTTCATGATTTGAATATTAGTTTAAATGTTAGCATTTGTCAATACTTGGATTTATACTTATACACATTATGGATCACAAATAAATCTATATATGATTGGGTTTGAATGCTTATTTGTGCCCATTAGGTGTGTTAGTATAGCCTAAGTTTTGATGATTATTACATTTTAAACTTGTATTCCCATTTTGGATTTATGCTATGATCATGTGCTTTCATTTCATGTATATGTTTGTCTTACCAAAATATTAAGATATATATGGATACCTCTTGAGTCATTTGCCTTTCATGCAAATCTATATATAGACTCAAATGTGTTTTAAGGATATGTATGTATACTTAATGTCTTGTCAAAACATACATATATCTTGAAATATAAATTTCTGTTTTTAATAAAAATTTTGTAATTTTTCAATAAATTTTGTGATGGATTTCATGATTTCAAAATTTTAAGGAATATTGAGTTTTATTGCTATTTTTCATGATACCATGTTCCACATAACACTAGCACACTCACTTCTTTTTGATATGGACTTTATGTATAGAGTGCTTTTTAGTGCCTTGTGTTTCATTGATATTTCATGAAAAAACTTTTGACTTATTCCTTGATTGAAGGATTCCATACTAGTTGTTAAACACCTTCATTTAACTAGTTCGAATTCTTCATGTGGTAGATTTTATGATATATACACTTAAGCTTAATTTTCAATTGGTATCATTGGATATTTTCAATTGGTATCAATATGACCTCTTATTGTGTATACTCATATGTTGTTCTTTCATATATGTATGTATCTACTTAAATTGGTATACTCTTTTCATACATATATATGATTGTTGTGTGCTTGTATTAAAATGGATTTATATTTTAAAGCACAATAGTTGTTAATGCTAAGCTTACTTCAAATCTTATTTATTTTAAAGCTTATGCATTGTATTTCAAAATTGGTATCAAAATTCAAAATTTGATTGTTCTACATTTGGTACCTTAAAAGAAAGTTGTGTATTTTAAGATATTTCAAAATTTTGTTTTCATAAGAAAAGTTCAAAATTTTGTCTTGTTAAAGAAATATTCAAAATTTTTGATTTGTATTTCCTATATGCAAGGAGAGCTTAACATCTCTCTTACATATGGATTCATGTTGAGTATATTATAAATGAGGAGCTTGACAACTCTTCTTTATATGATATACGTGTGTAGGGGGAGCTTCACATCTCCTCTTATGTATTACATAATATGTGTTATGTGAGTTAGGGCTTGTCATCCCTTCTTCATGTAATGCATATGTGTAGGGAAGTTAACTTAGCGTCTTCCTCTTCATGAATGTATATCGCATATAAATCTTATTGATTGATTTGATTTTACCCTCCTTGATTTCCTTATTTTTGACAAAAAGGGGGAGAAATGTGTTTGATGATTTGAACTTTGAACCCTTTGTTGATGATTGACAAAAGGGGGAGAAGTATTTGAGTTATATGCATGATTTCCTTAAGGGGGAGAAGTATTTGTTCCTTACTTAAGGGGGAGATAGATTTTGAGATTTTGAGTTTTTATACTTGTGCTTTTACTCATGCATATCAATAATATAATAAGATAAAAGCTTGAGAAAAAAATTTGTGCATTCATTTGCATACATATTTATGTGCTTTAATGTCATATCTATTTATTTCTAGTGATGCATGAGTTAAGGGGGAGCTTCTTTGAAGCTTTACTTTAATCCATGCATATATAACTTCATGAGTTTTGTCATCATCAAAAAGGGGGAGATTGTTGGCCCAAAGGCCTATCACTCTAGTTTTGATGATGATCAACTCATGTAGTTATATTTGCTAATGATCTTGTTTAATTAGTGACAGATTCTTTATCAAGATCTTAGTAGGTGCAAAGCTCAACAAAGGATTAAATGTCAAGATTTGGAGCTAGCACGGGGTGATCCAAGGAGCTTTGGATCAAGCTTGGACCAAGTCAAGAAGATGAGAAGCCTTCAAGGGAAGACTTCAAGAAGTTGAAGACTTGTGTCTAGGTATAAGATTTTTTATTTGTTTTAGATAAAAATGTAAAGGATAGAATAGATTGGTGGATTGCTCAAGTATATCTTACGCACACACTCTTGATAGAATTGCTTTTATAAAAAGATTTTCATGTTTAGAAAAGAATTTTTATTTGAGAAAAAGATTTTTCATTGGACAAAATACATGTCTTGGTTTTTGATGTTACCTATATACATATCTTTCAAAACCAAGTTTAGTACTTTATGTCAAAAAACTAGATATTACATCTTGATTGTGTAGTGGATCATATACATACACACTATGCCTTAAAGTATATCTTGTTTTGTATTTGATGAAAATTTAGAAAAACAGTTTTTATTATGAGCCAATATTTTCAAGTTACAAAAAATAGTCAAATCTTTAATAACATGTCTTGATTTTGTGCAAGCATGTTTCTATATCATAAAACTATTTTTTTTGTAGAATTTCTAAGTATTTATGGGATTTTTTATTAAGCCAAAAAGACCAATCTTTAATCCCAAAATTTTCAGGTTCTGGCAGTTCTGATTTTTCAGAACTGACAGTGGCCGGTCGACCGGGTCGGTCGACCGGACGTGCACAGACGTGCACGCCTGTGTGCACTGGAGAACGGTCGACCTTGCCGGTCGACCGCTTCAGAGAGTCTGCTCTCTGGAAATTCCGGTCGACCGCACCGGTCGACCGACAGAGAAGTAATTCTCTGCTCCAGGTGCGCGGTTGACCGGGCCGGTCGACCGGAGGCTCCAACGGTCGGATTCTTGACCGTTGGCGATCGACCGGACCGGTCGACCGGCAGCTCTGACAGAGCCCAACGGTCAGATTTTTCTGGCCTCTATAAAAGGGGGTTTTGTCATTGTTTTGAGCCAAGATTTTAGGAGAGCTTTTGTCCAGTTATTTCCATTCTTTTAGCAGAGTTTTCTCCACAAAATAGAGTGCCAATATTTCCTATCAAAAGGGATTTTATCAAGAGAGTATTTATTGTGATTTCTTGAGTTTTCCATCAAAGTTCTTTCCTTGATTTCTCACACTACACTTGAGCATCCATAATTATATCTATCCTATAGGAGTGTTGTAGTGAGAGTTTTGTTAGGTGATCAAGTGGTTAGATCACCAAGATCTTTCTTTGTATTTGAGGAAGCGGGCAAGTGTGCTCGCGGTGTTTTGAGTTCGGGTGCGGACTTGTTGTACGAGGTGCGGCCTCGACGAGCCGGTGGGCTTGTGGTGTGTAAGGGACTTTGGGAGTCCGAGGGCTTGTAGGTGTTGCGGCACCAAGGAGAGATCCGGTTGGATCGTGCATAGTGGAAATCCTTCGTGTGTCGAAGGCGGGGATGTAGAGCAAGTGTGCTCGAACCTCGAAACAAACCCTTTGTGTTTGCGATTGCTCACTCTTGCTCTCTTACTCTTTTTGTCTCACTTATATCTTGCATTACTTTATAGTCTTTATCTCTTATATGCATGATATACCTTTGTGCTCATAATTGCTATACTTGCTTGGGATTGTTATTAACACTAGTATTCAACCAAGAGAGCCAACGCGGCACCTCAACCCATTCAAGGGGAATCTAGAGGAGTTTGTCCAGAGCCTCGCAAGGGGAATTCGGCAACACTCTTGTGTTATACATAAGTGTTCAATTAAAGAAGTTTAATTTGGTCAACTTAGTTTTAATTCCGCATTATTTGTTCACAAGTGACCATTAGATTAGCCATCACCTATTCACCCCCCCTCTAGGTGATCTTACAGATAGTTTAAGTGTAACTTGCACTTATTAAGTTGGATGTGAAAGTGATCTTATGGCTCATACTTTGAAACGCTCTTGAACTAAGGACTAGTGATGGCCAAGGACACATGTGAGGCAACTATCACTAAGAGGTTAGCATGATTAGTGGAATCATTAGTAGTTAGTAGTCATGAGTTTTCTTTCTTTTTCACTTTTTTTAAATATTTCTAAAAAATCACAAATATATTCTTTTCAATGTTTCTAGCTTTGTTTTCACCGTACATTTCTCTTTTCATTATTTATTTTCTTTTCTTTTGATTCTTTGAAACATAAAAGAACTGTTAACACATACATGAACATATTGTGAAGGCTTCTATTGCCTCCCGTCCTTGTGGATTTGACTCATTTAGCCTCTATACTATAACAGAAGTATCAAGGAAGCCAAAGCACACACACTTTAATTAGTAATTTCAAAATGACTTTTCATGTGAGATTTCCCCCGATCAAATTTTGGTGCCGTTGCCGGGAATGGGAACGGTTTGATTTCATATTTTTGTTAACCTTTTTCTTTATTTTTTCTATGCAGTATAAATTTTTATCATTGCAGAAGTTCACACTTGTTTGCATCTCTCTGCTCAAGAAAGCAGGGAGCAAGTGCTTCAAAAATTTTGTGTGTTTGGGTAAAACTTTATATATTGCTATCTTCTGCTGCTATTTTTCTATTTATATTACCTGTACACTGTAACAATTTTAAGAACTAAAATATGATAATTAGATGTTTTAAAACAGTTTAGACATTTGCATCTAGGTAAATGTCAATTTTCATTCCAATATTGTATTTTGTTCTTCTGTTGTTATGATCTAGACCGAGGTGTACATATTGCATTGCATATAGTTAGGACAAACACGTGAGTGATTTGCTCACTTTGTATGTTCATTCTTATCTATATTGCACACTTACACGAATCAGAAATTAAGTGCAAAACTCAATATAAGATAAGGTGGGGAAGTCATTGCCCTCCCTTAGCCCAAAAATCACCTTCCCACTGACACATCCCAAGCCTAAATAAAACTGTCTAGACGTTGGCCCCTAGAGACATCTCAGACTCATTTAAGAGATTGACCTAAGGGGGAAGTTATTAGAAGTAAACTCTGTCAAATCGGTGTCGAAGGTTGGGGATTGAGAGACGAAACCTCGAAAAATAGTGATTTGACATAATTAAGCCCGTTGCTCCGGCTCGGATACCTCCCACTGATCTTACCCCTACTTGGCTGATTAACTTGTGATCAGATTCTTACAACGTATCCCCGTGGACAGTTTAATCAGTTAGGAGCGTCTAGGTCTAAGTTAATCCTAGCATAGGCTCGTTTTCTTTTTCTTTTTCTTTTTCTTTATCTGTTTATTTTTTTGTCTTTCTTTTTGTAAATTGTGATATGGATTTCAATAATAACAATTTTTTCAATCTTAATATGAATCCATATTTCACCCCGACCTGATTTGACTCAGATAACTCCAACCCAGCTATGTACAACATGAACCAACCATATAGGCCGGATTGGGATTATTCGACTTAATATGACCTATACCCTCAACCTTATGACAATAATTTTCAAACTAATTATCACTCTTCACAGAATCAATGGGGACTCACCTCCCTGAGTCAAATATTCAATCACCTTTTCCACAATTTTTACAATATCATTCCCTGATTTTGATTCATATACTCCTTTTCCTGTTTCAACAATCGAAGAAAAATCTGATTTGAAAAAGATCATAGAAGCCATGCTTGAGTCCCAACAACAAATTCAAAACTTGCTCAATTCACAATCCTTCCCACATCAAACTTTATATACTCCTTTTCTAGAATCACCAATTGAAGAGAAATCTGAGTTAGAAAAGAGTTTGGAAGTCTTTATGAAACAACGCAATAATTTCAAAACATGTTGGACTCATCAGTTCAGGCAAGTTTTCAAGAGTCTTACTCATCTTTTCCAGTCTCATCGATTCAAATGAACAATCATCAATACTAGAATTGAGTATGGAACCCTTGCGTGAGTCTGAGCAACAATCACAAAATCTGATGGACTCAGTACCAACTTTTATACTTATCGTTTTAAGAAGAACCAATTGCAAAGAGTATGAAAGACAAGATTCAGACTCAAAATTCTATTACCTGACTTATCAGTAGGTTAGACTCAATAATGAACGAATTGATCAATGAGAGCGAGAAAAGTCTTTCTTGTCAACCTTTGACCAATCTTTATATCCCTAGCTATATCGATTGGTCCCAAAAATCATGTTATTTTAGAAACCAAGATTCAATTTCATCACATCTATTTGAACTTGAACAAACTCTAAGTTTTGAAAATTCATTGACATTTTGACAAGTTATCCCTTTCCTGAAATTGAACTTGAACATGAAAGTAATCCTGAACCTCGTGTTGGCAATTCTATTTCACTTTTTGATTCAATAATGATTCTGGTATCTTTACAAGATATTTCTCTATTCCAAAGTCAACATTGAATCCTATACTTGTACACCGTGAAATTGAATCACAAATATCTTATGATCACACCCCATTAATGCGGACAGTGTGTGAACATCATTTTTTTAAACCAATTATGACTCTCACTTTTGAATCTCGACTTGACCTAAGTCACATTCCCGAGTAATATTCGTTCATGTTTCATTTGAGCCCAAATCAATCATCTTTCATAGTCACACTTCATTGTTGGACAAGGATGTTAAACAAATAACTCAGTAATTATTTTTGAAAATTAAAAATTGAATGGAGATAATTTTTTAAATAAAATATACACTTCATCATTCTTTTAACGGGTCATATTAGAGAGGTCACTGGTGGGTCCTTCAAGATCCATAATATTTAGATTGGGCCGCATTTCGTAGACCAATCAGACCACCACCAGAACCACCGCCATGAGATAATTTTTTTCATCTCCATTTGTTTCCTGCATATACACATTCACGATGTATTAAGGATAATGAATGAGATAAGTTTTGAGGAAGATTTACTAACATAGGTTGTTCTAAACTTTCTTTCTTTTACACTTTTTTTTAGAAAATTTTAGATTTTTCTTTATATATAAACCCATTTCTTTTCTTTTTACAAAACTTTTGAAATAAGAGAAATAGTTTTAATTTATTTTTGAAAAAGTTAAGAGCATCTTAGGAATTAAGAAGACCTAAAATTGTGAATTCTTTAACCGAGTCAAAATAATAGATCTTGTTTAAATTTTAAAATAAGAAAGTAAGATTGGTAAGATAATTTGATCTCAAATTTTTTGCCTTAGATATATGCACTTCACACTTATACAATTTTTTTGGGGGACTGAAACAAAGACTAAAAATGTCATAAATAATATATATAAAATGGATGATAAAGTTCACTTATTAAAGCTGGAAGTTATGCCTAAAGAAGCATGATTAGTCACACCTAAAACAGTAGACAAAAATAAAATAATTCCCTTTAGTTTTTTGACCTTGTTTACTTGAGTCCTTAAGCCCGAGAGATATTTTCTCATCTGGTTCCCTAAAACATCTGGTTTGAGAGTAACCGGCTAAAGGCTCACTACCAGGGTAAGTTAGAAAGCCTAAGAAAATTAAAGAAAAAAGAAAAAATTGATATAAATAAATAGCATGAAAGTTAGAGTTGATATCCCAAAAATTTTCACAGTTCACAAAGTGCATATTTTATAAGAGCTTTTATGAAAGATCAAAGAATTGATTCAATTTTAAATTCTTCCATTTAATTTATAACAAGATTTTGCATTTAGACTTAGTTTAAGGTAGAATAATTTCTGGTTAACTTATTATCCAAGATCACTTAAATTTTCACAAAAATATTTCAACATTTTTCTTTATTTTCAAAATGTGTTTTCAAAATACTAACATTTGATTTCTTTCTTTATGGATTTTATGGGTGTAATCCATTGAAAATCTTCAGGAGATAAAACTCCTCCTCTAGAGAAAATCTAGAGATTTAAAGGCTTATTGCACACGCTCAGTGCAACCGCGTCACCTGTGAAAGTGGTGTACTGCTTTCCTTAGCTAGTTTTGCTGTTTTGCTCGAGACAAGCAAAACATAAATGTGGTGGTGTGATTAGTCTCCAAAATTGCATATTTCATATCAAATCTTCATATTTATTCAATATTAAATTCTGTTAATAACACCTCTGTTGTATGTTCCTACGTCCATAGTGTGGAATGAAGATGAAGCCTAAAAATCCTATTTATTTGGTAATTTAAAGCCTACAAATATAGTCATTGACTTTGAAAGTTAGATCTGCCAAAATACGTTGCATAAAATCAGAAACCAGTAGTAAAAACCAGCATAGGGACAAGCCAACAGTCTGCACCCACTGGCGCAGTGCGCGGTCCCAGAAGGGCCACGAAAATGCGGCAAAAACTATGTTTTCGCGGCCTTCTGGTAGGGCCACATGTCGATTTTTGACTCGTGGCCCGTGATGCCACCCTGGTGCCCTTCTTTGCTTATAAATACCCAGAATAGCTAGATTTTGTCAAAAAGGAGAGTTTTTAGGGGTTTTTTCTCCCATTTGTATAGTTTAGTTTAGTTTTTTTTTCTTTCTTTTGGTTTTCATTTCCTTTGTAGATCATATAATAGGGAAGAGAGAGATGCATAGGATGAAGGTTAGGGTTTTTGTAATGGAAGGTGACATTCTATGAAAGATTCTCTTCTTATCTCTATTAGTTTTCTCTCTCTAATCTTTACATACTTAGCTTTTTCTCTCATGGTAATTAACCTCTAACCACTAACTTACTAACTCCTTACTTGATAATTCACATGAATCTAATAGCCTCTACTTGTCCATGCTCTTGTAAGAGCCACTGCTGGTTCATGATGATGGATTCTAATATTCTAACATTTAACTCTCTAAAAGCTAACATTACTTTATTTCATGCTGGCTTTAGTTAGTTTTGATAGTTTAAGTGTAGCTTGCACTTGTTGTTGAGTTGGATGTGAAAATGATCTTATGAGTCATGCTTTGAAACGCTCTTAAATCAAGGAATAGTGATGGCCAAGGATACATGCAAGGCAATTGTCATAAAGAGATTAGTATGGTTAGTGGAGCCATTAGTTGTTAGTAGTCATGAGTTTTCTTTCTTTTTCACTTCATTTTAGATATATCTCAAAAATCACAAATATATTCTTTTCATTGTTTCTATCATTGTTTCCATCGTACACTTCTCTTTTCATTCTTTGTTGTCTTTTCTTTTAATTCTTTGAAACATAGAAGAACCGTTAACTCACACGTAAACATATCGTAAAAGCTTCTATTACCTCCTGTCCTTGTGGATTCGACCCGTTTAGCATCTATGCTATAACCGAAGTATCAAGGAAGCCAAAGTACACACACTTTAATTAGTGAATTCAAAACGACACTTTTCGTATTTTCCTCCAATCACAAAGGAAGCTAAACTATTAGCTTCACCATTAAGCACTTAGTGTTTAGCTTCACCTGCGCTTGAAGCGAGGGTTGCCCCTTTTTCGAGGCAAAGCATTTGAGTGCTTTTAGCTTCGCATGTGCTTCAGAATTCGAAGCGGTAGCTGTGACACTAGACGTGGGGCCTATAAATAGGAATTTTATAGTCTTTTTAGAGAAATCACTTTCTTTTTTCATCTTTAAGCAAAGTTTAGGTAGACTCTTTTCCCTTCTCGTTGTGTTTGAATAGACACCTAGGGTTTTCACCCTTCATATCTCTCCAACTGAGATCTCATGGTCCCACCAACGTCCAGGCAGAGAAGTTTATACTTCTGAGGCGGTAAAGGCCGCTCCTCTGGCCATCGAATGACCTATAGCCGTTGAGTGTTGACCCTTTTTTTAAAAAATTGGTAAGACTCACCCAAAATTGGGATCTTAGGGAGTCTATCTCTCTCGATTTTGGCTTGAGATGCTTTTTTTAGGGATTGAATTTCCCTTTTATTTCGCATGGCGAAATTGGAAGCCAAAGGTTTCCTCTTCAAGCTTCCAGACGAAGTTATTTTGTCAGGCTTCCTAGCGAAGCTATGACTCGTTAGTCAGGTGAAGTCAACTTTTAGGCGAAGCGATGCCTTAGTCTTTTGGTGCAAGGCCAGCTCCGCCTGCCTTAGCCTTTTGAGGCGAGGCTAGCTTGCCTTACAAGTGAAGCTATGCCTTAGCCTTTTGGGGCGAGGCTAGCTCTGTTAGGCATAGCTAAAGGCTCTTGCATGTTTATTTTCTTCGAATACTAACATGCTTGCTTTTACTTCCTTACAGTACACTGCGCATAGAGGGCCAACAAATAGTTTGTTCAGGTTCGTAAGAGGAACAAATGGGAGTACATGCTTTCAGCTCGAGGTCAGGCTTCACTCTTCAGTGATAGGAGCTCGCCAGAAGGAGACGCTCTAATTCTTGCAGTTGATGAGTGTGTTACTAGGAGTATCTTGACCACCACCCCAATAAAAGATCATAATCGGATAGTGTACAGAAAACCAGATTTCATATTCGAGGATGTAGCACCTGATACTAACCAATAACTCCTCGCCGGGAAGGTCAGTGGATTTTTAGTATCGAGGGCGAGAAGTATTAACTTGGTCTGCACCTTGGGAGAACAGGTAAAGACATCCCTATTAAGGAAAACCTAGTGATGGCTCAGATTTTTCGCAACCAGTTTATCAATGTTTAAGGCAACTACCCATCAAGAGATTTTAAGGCTTCAGGATGGGTACATGCTACTCAAAAGCCGTGGTGAAGGAATTTGACGTTATATGTCTTGAAGTACTTTGATGCGGATCTGAGGAAGCTCAGACTCCATGAGGCAGTTAGGGCAACTTGTCATGGGATCGAGATAAGTGTGCCCAACTTTTTTACCATCTTTGAGCTGTTCGGCGTTCTTCTGCACTCAGATCGGTGAATTAGCATTGGCACTGCATGAGATGTAGGAAGTGTCCAATCTCCTGATGGGTTCGATGCCGTGTGAGTAGTATTTCCTTGTACAATGGAATTGGGGCAAATGAAGAAGGGATAACCCGGAGATGTTTAGGACGTATCGGGAGTTGGTATGCCATTTTTATATTTGTATGGACGTTCACAATGCTTGAGTGAATGAGAATGGGATGAAGGTTTGGGCGGATTACCTATTCCCTGTTCTAGATATTGTCCTAGAGGAAGTTCAATTCCCAATATCGGATGATGATATCATCCGGGGGATGGTATCCAGTGGACATACAGATGTCATCCTGGATGAAGATGATGTCATCTATGAAAAAGGCGATAAGTTCAAGAGCTTCCACTACCAGGCGAGCCAACCCATGTCCAGAAAAGCCCTTCTTGTCAGCTTCTTATCAGTTTGGCTGAAGAAATGTATAGTTTTGTCTCCTCTGCATGACGAAATCCTATCGTGGGTGCTCTTCCTTGTCATTCAACTTGCTCACAGCAAACCTCTTGGACTGCTTCCTGCATGGTCTGCTGTATCCAGTGAGGTCTTCGGGCATTAACGGAAGCTTTTTGCAGGCCGTCAGCTACCAAGAGAGGCAAGGGGTAAGTTTTACCCCCATGATGGATCTTGTCCAAGGGTGGACATACCCTATACATACTTGATGGCGTGGTTCATGTTGCATTGTGCTGCCATCATTCAACCGAGAGAAGAGCCGCCAGAAGACGTACCTTTTGCGCATCTTCACCGGTTCGAGAAAACGCAATGGGAACAGACTTATATAGCCGTGACACGAAAGCTGATATGTCTCTATGACGCGCACAGTCTCATTCGATGTTTTCCTTTCATTTCAGGCGCTGGACACAGTGAAGAGTTTCACGATATCAGGGATGGGAGATCTTCACTTGGAAAAGGTATATTCAAGTGGTTGGTCAGTATTAGACAATCCCACTTAGTATATCGATGTGGGGATACATGTTATCTAAAGCCATATGCACCCAGCCGATTTGCTTTCCAGTTTGGGTATGACCAGCTCTACGTCGGCAATCCCAACTCCCGCATGGCATTCATTGGTAGCTTGATCGACGGAGCAAGAGCCTGGTGATATTTTATCGTCAGCTGCACTGAGGCCCAATTCTATATGCCACTTAGAACTCCTAACCTTCTGATGTCATTAGGGTTCTGCCAATGATATAAAGCTTCAAAATCCAACCCTTCAGGGTTCAATATCAATTCATCCGGGACTAAGCTTATTTTTAAGCGACTGAAGCAGATAGCGAAAAAGCTTGACCAAGGGAAGCGAGTTCGGGTCCCGGCCTCCAAAAATTCTTGGTTGAAGTTGGTAGTGAAGTTTTCAATGCCGAGAGTCCTCACTTTGAGGATATTGTTAGTGGTGGAGCTACTGAAGATCTCTTAGTAGAGCAGGCAAAGCTCCGCTTGAAGAAGGAGAAGAGAAAGAAGACCTGGACACGCAGTTCAAGCAGAAGCTGAAGGAACTGGAGCCAAAAAAGCTTACTCGTAAGGAGTCTACTCAGAAAGAGCCTCGCAAGAAGCAAGTGGTAAAGAAGGCTCACCGAGACACTCTGCTTAACGAGTTGTTTAGTCGAAAAAATTGAAGCGTGTAACAAAATTTCTTTGATATGAAAAGAAAGTTACAACGAATCCAAAACTCTGATTACAAAAGAGGGGAGGATATCTAGATCTCTCATTTATTTAGGGTTGGCTTCTTGATATGGTGATGGAGAGTGATTCTTATTTTCAGTTGACCGATGAACAACAAGCTTCTCTTCGAGGTCTGCTTCGGGGTGCTCTCCAAAAAGTAATCAGAAAAGAATTTTATTTTTAACACACTAAGTATTTAGAGTCCACTGGTTCCTCCTTTTCCCTCTCTCTAAACCTTTGAGATTAAAAAAAAGAAACTTTTAGCTTGAGAATTCCCGGCTCAATGTCTTAGAAAAAAGCCTCTTTTTTTGTTTATAGCTCTTGAGGCTATTTATAGGGGGTCTCAGGGGTATAATTGTCCCCTAAAATTCCTCCATAATGGGAATTAACTCTCATATTATATAGGGAGTTAATTGACTAGTAATAGGGGTCACTTACAATAGAAACTCAGGTCTCGCGCTAGACATGGATCTCGCGATGTCGTGTAGATGCGGCGCTCACAGCTTTCTTATGGCCGCGTTAAAGTCAAAACATGGAGCTTATAGAGACGCGTTGAAACTGAGACGCGGAGTTACTCAGACTCGCGTCTGAATAGAGACACGGAGTTGCTCAGACCCACATTTGAAGTGAAATGTAAAGTTACTCATATCTGCGTTTGAAATGAAACGCGGAATTGCTCAGACCAACGTTTGAAGTACGCGGAGTTGCTCAGACCCACCAACGTTTGAAGTGAGATGCAAAATTGCTCAGACCCGCCTTGGACGTGAGATGCGGAGTTACTTAGACCCGCGTTTGATGTGAGACACAGAGTTACTCAGACCCACGTTTGAGGTAAAATGCTGAGTTGCTCAGACCCGTATTTGAGGTGAAATGTGGAGTTGCTCAGGCCCACGCTTGAAGTCTGTGTTTTCCTATGGATGCGAGATTCGTGATTTAGTTGAAACGCGACCTTCGTGTTGAAGTGAGGACCGCATCTGAGGACTTATCTCTAATGATTTTTAGACAACCTACAGAACCCCTCCAATGTTTTTAAAACTCTGCGGTTGACTGGGACAAATTTGGAGTACTTTGGATTTCACTTTGATATTCGGACTCCACATGATTGGAATGGCAATTTTTGAGATGCCATGAGCTTGATCTTGTCTGGATTCTGGTCTTCATGAGTGTATATTGAACTATTTGAAGCTTCCAAGAAAGATCATCACAAGTGTCTTAGAAAGTTAGTCTAGCACTTGTATGAGCTCTGGTCTGTTTATCGGTGTAATATTAAACCGGTAGAGTTATCGATTTCTTTTTTCAGTATATTATTGAACTGGTTGTAGAAGCAGGGACATATTCTTTATATGGGAGAAAGAATGTGGTCCTCATTTGATATAGATGCGACTGTCATGCTAGTCAAGTTCAGACGCGAACTTCAATGAAGGGGAGACCCTTGTTAAAACACAACCCTCAAATGATGTTGAGACACGACTCTAAATCATTGTTGGAAAGCGACCCTCAGTTATACTTGAAACATGAAGATCGTGTTGGATGTTTCCAGCTGCGGACATCACTTTAATGGGAGCGCTGCGTTGGACGCTTGTCTTGCTTAGATTGAACTTGAAATACGCACCTCGTATCTTGGCCATTGAAATGTCTATAAAAGACCTGGGTCTTTCAACAGTCAATTCGCTTGACTGTTCATCTCTTCCAATCTGACCCGCGTCTGAGAGTAAAGCTCTTGAGCTTTTCTGAACCTATAAAGCTTCAAGTTTTTTCAATTTTTTTTTCAAAGATTCAACAGTGCACATGAGCGAAGGCTATTGCTTCCTCCTCCAGCGTTGCCAGTGTTGAGACCCGAATGGGTGGTGCTCCTCCTCAAGAAGCCCCCATTTCAGGTAAAAAGTCTTCAAATGGCTTTCACCGTTATTATCAACAAGAAGAGGCTCTGTCCTCTTAACTTCTTCTTGAAGTTTTGAAACTTATGTTGAAGTTGAACAGTCGATGCGGATCTCACAGGTCCGCGTTTGATTTGTGGATACGGTTCTCTCATTGATGAGCAGAATGCAGATCTGGTGACCCTGGCATTTTTTTGTCTTGTCAACGCGACCCTCGCGCCTGCGAATTGAACTTGAGTCCGGTGGGCTCCACATCTTGAGACTTCTGAATGCGGGTCTCGTTTATGAAACTCGCGTTTAAGTCTCAAGACTTAGAAAATTTTTCTAAGTGTAAAGTTCAGACGCGGTCTTCATGTGAGCTTCACATTTTAGTCATTGAATGCGGGTCTCATGTATTGAGCCCGCATTTAAACTTCAAGACTTAGTATAATCTTACTGTCTTCAAAATACTAACTTTGTATTCTTCTTTTTGCAGAGAGATATACTTCTGACCCTCTATC
This sequence comes from Agave tequilana, assembly GCA_038442645.1. Taxonomy (NCBI): domain Eukaryota; kingdom Viridiplantae; phylum Streptophyta; class Magnoliopsida; order Asparagales; family Asparagaceae; genus Agave; species Agave tequilana. Next base: position 16,852 of record JAVJIF010031635.1, on the reverse strand, counting down.
CAAGAAGTGCTACTTTGGGCAATAGGCGGTGCAAACCTGAACATAGCTTTCAGCCTCCAGAGGACTACTCTGGTGTTTACTGGGAAGAGTCAGGAGCGACAAACTAAACTGAGCAGGGCCAGAATGTTGACTTTTTGGGAACTTCTCTCAGACGGGCGGTTTGAGTTAGACTCCCGTACTCTGCTAAGAAAGCCAGACTTCTTCTTTGATGACTCAATCGATGAAGAGGAGTAAGTTATGTATGATGGCAATTACAAATGGCTTCATCAGATTGGAAACTGGAGTTTCTTTCTCCCCAACATGGAGTGAATGTTTCCCTGTCGTATTTGCATTACATGTTTGTACGCGGACTGATGGATTGGAATTGACCAAGTCTTTGTTGAGTGTTTCTCTGGGGAAGATTGGTGCTAACACCGCTTACCCAACTGGCCATGGTAGAGAAGTAATCAGGTTACAACCCAGGTTGGTCAGGGCCGAGTATCCAACAAGAGAGACCCCTCAGCGAGCGGCTACTTTAACCAATCAGTTTATGGCTACGAAGGGTAATTTCTCTCCTGGTGAATTTCATGCAATAGAATGGATTCACTCTATAAAGAAGCAATAGTGGTCAAGTATGGTGAGCTTCACCCTTGCACAGTTTGAAGACATGTGGCAAGCGGGTTAATATGGGGCCGTCAAGGCCGTTATGCATGGTATCCCGCAAAGCAATCTTCATTTCTATGTCGTCTTGGAGCATTATAATCTAGAAATGTGTACATTCTTCACTCCTATCAGAGAGATGGGGTTCGCCTTTATGAGATGTACGAAATCACAGGGCTGGTGATGGGGACGCTCCTTATGAAGAATATGTCCCATCTACAAAGGAGCTGCATCTACTGAAGAAGGATGATTCTTTGGTCTATGAGATCTACTAGGAAGTACTGTGTTACTTTCATATTTATGCACAGACAACTAGCTGGAGGTCCGGGAGAATTAAGCAAATGGCATGGGTGAGCTACCCTTTTAATAGTTTGAATGACATGACCGGCCAGTAGCTCATTGATTAAGTTGGAACCTGCACACAGAAAATATAGAATTTAAAACTTTATAATAAAAATGTTCAAGTTCTCAATACTAGCGTGATAGCAAGTGGCTATTCATGTCGTGATCCACAAGGATAGACTAGCGATGGAAGCGTTTCATAAAAACTCTTTTAAGTTACTTAAATGGTTAAAGTTCTTTTATTATTCTTTAAAGAAAAGCAAAATAAGTTATGTTAAATTGTAAAAGTGATAGGTTGGAGTAGATAGAGAAAATAAAAAATATTTTTATATAAAGAAAGTAAAAAGTGAATAGAGTTGAGAGTTGATGGTGATCTAAACTAGAAATCAAAAGAAAGAAAGAAAAGCTAAAAATTCTTACTTACCTCTTCAGTGCTCATATACCTTGTATTCATTGCTATGATTTACCTAGTCTTTCAAGGCATTAAGCGTGGCATGTAGGATCTTCCCTAGTCTCGATTTACACTATGAATAAAAGGGCAAGCTAAACTAACAAAGAAATGGTTGTTCATCACCATTGGCCATCAAGGGCACTAGCAATGATGAAGCAGTTTCGAGACTATCGGATTCACTTGGATTGCAAACACATCAGAGGAAGACAAACAAAAACAAGAGAAAAGAAGGAAAAAATTTGACTCAATTCAAATAACAATGAAAGAAAAGACTTACTTAAACCGGTGTCACCCTTAGTACAAGCTTCCTCTCATTCCTCCATGGAACTCTCCTCTCCTCTTAGTTACATAAAGAAAAAGAAAAATTATATTAAAAAAGAAAGAAAAATCTAGGTTAAACCTATATAAGAATCTATTCTACTCTCTGCTTTATCGTCCTGGTATACAGAAAAATCCCAGTATTTATAGGCAAAAATCAAACAGGGGAGAGCGTACGAAGATATGGGGAGCAAACACTCCCCTAACCGCTTCAACCAAGCCCCGGATCCGCGGCCAAGATCTGGCCAGATCCAGGTGCCCTGATCCGTTGATGCTTCGATGCTTCCTTTTATCCAACTAGATTTTCAATATGTTCTCTAGATTTTGCGATATCTCTGTTTATCCTCAAGCTAACTGAATAAATCCAATTAAATCCATTTTTAACCGGTTTTATTTGGTAATATCTGCTCCAATTTGCTCTGATCACCTTAAATCTTCTGTCTCAATCCTTGATTTTGAATTAAGATTATTTAAATCTGCATTTAAGTGGGCTTTTGGCTCATTTTCTCTCCTTTTCCCTTGGTAAAGACTTGTATATAATTTAGACAATAAATAGGATTAAAATAGAGTTTATTAAATAATAAATATGAGAATGTGACAATGAATATGCAGTATCAGCGGTCGATCACACTCTCATTCCTAACTTTTGCTCATCCTCGAGCAAAACAACAAACTAGACAAAGATTATTAGACCACTTTCGCAGGTCATGTCATTACACTTAACATGTGCGACAAGTCGTAAACCTCTAGGTTTCCCTAGAGGACGAGTTTTTTCTCGTGAGGGTTTTCATGGATTACACCTGTACGCCCCGATCCCAAGGATACGGAGACGTTATGGCGACGTACATACGCAAGGTGAAAACAACCTCACGCGTACGTTAAGCCTCAGTACAGTACAATACCTGCATATAGATCTGAGGTCCAGCATTATTTTGGAAACTGAAATCAGGTCAATCGGAATACTACAGAGGTCAAATCAAATTTGTACGTCGTATCGCGTACAGATACGGTGATACGTACCTGGGGATCAGGGTGTTACAACACCCATAAAATCCATAAAGAAAGAGAAACAAAGTGTTAGTATTTTGAAATCACATTTTGAAAGAGAAAAATATTTGAAGTATTATTGTAAAATTAAGTAATCTATAAGTTATAGAAAAATCAAACTTTTCATTCTTAAATTTAGTCTTTATTCAAAAACTTGTTATCAATTAAGGGAAGGAGTCAAAATGTATTTCTCATCTAGTTTATTATTTTACCCTAAGTTATATGCACCTTTGTGACCTTGAAATTTTGACTCGAGATTCTTTAACTGTAACTCTTATGCCTTTTTTCTTTTTTATTTTTAGTGATATTGTTCCTTAGTTCTATTAAGGTTCTAATCTTCCATATAACAAGCCTTTAATCGGTGACTCTCAGACCAAATGGTCTTAGAGCACCGGGTGAGAAAGCACCCAAAGGACTTAAGGACTCGACCAAATAAGGCCACAAAACTAAGGATTTTATTATATGAACCGCTTTTAGGTATGAATACTTATTCTTTATGAGACACAAATACCCAGCTTAATTAGAGGATTTTTGATATATATATATATTCTTCTTCTTTTTTCTTTTTTCCTTTTTTTATAAGGCATAAGAACCTTTGTTTTTGAACCCTAAGTGTGTTAGTGTATAAAGGATGCATCTTATTTTGACAAGTATAAGAAATCCTAATTATGATTCTCCTATTCCTTAAAATTAACTTAAATTCTTACAAAAAAAATATGTCTGCTCTCTTTTCAAAAAGTTTTTTTAAGAAAGAAAAATATTATTTTTTTATGCCTATGTTATTTAGAACCCTCCCCCACACCTATCTCATGCATTGTCCTCAAGGTATGAATGAATGCATGATGCATGAAAAAGAAGAAACGAAAAGAAAATATTACCTTAAGGCGGTGGTTCCAGTAGTGATCAGATTGGGTCAAGCGTTACTACCTAATCAAAATAATATGGTAATTCACAGAACCTACTTTTAGTGGCCTCTTTTTATTTACATATTTACAGTCCCCATATGAATAGGATCATGAAAGATCTTATCATGAAACTTATTCCCTTTACATGACCAGTCTTGAAAAATCATCATGGAGTCATCATTGTCAATACCTATGTCCGACAAAAGAATGTGACTTGGTGGAATGGTTGACTTGGGCTTAAGAATGATAGGTTTAGGAATCTATACTAACTCGAAAAAATTAACTTTTGGTTCGAGAGTCAGTTTTGGTTCAAGAGTTGAGTTCAAATCCAAGAATTAAAATCACATTCTTTTCCCATCAATGAAATGTGACTATCCAAAATTGGTGATTCAATTTCTAGATCTATAGATACGGGAATAAATGTTGGCTCAAAAAATTGGTCCAAATTGGATAAGAATACCAGAGTCAACATAGATTCGAAGATGGGAACTGAATCACAAAGTTGGGGATCGCGTTCACATTCATAATCAACTTCAATCTCATTAAAATAAAAACTTGCCAATTCGTCAATGGGCTGATATTGGTCAAGTTCAAGGTTTTATGGTGAAATTGAATCCTGATCAAAGTCTTCAAAATACCATGATTTTTTGTTTTCATCAATATGGCTAGAAGGTCAGGAATAGTCAAAGATTGGGTAGGGAGAGTTTCATTATTCCTACGCATGTTTTTCAATCGACTAAATCTTGCTTCTATCATATTGAATGGATCACTTTGGAATTGAATCATGGATTCTATACTCTTTTCTAAGTCGGTATGTTCTTCTTTTGCAGGACTTGAAAAATGGAGTAAGAACCTTGGATTTGAAAATTTTTATGGGATTTCGAGTCTTCTAGATCTTGTCAAAATTCGTCGCTCGAGCTCTTCTAAGATTTCCATTCTCTTTTCCCAGTAATTGATTCTTCTAATGGTTGTTCAGGAGAAGGAGTATATGAAGTTGGATGTTGGTATGGTGGTTGACTATATGACTCGGGGGAGTTATATCCCTACTGACTCTGTGAAGAGTGGTGATACTTGTTCCAGTCTTGTTCATAATATTAGGACTGGGGCATATATTGATTTAGATAAGACTAATCTGGCACATTAGGTTGGTTAAAGTTATAATATGCCGATTGGTAATATCTGAAAAACAGGTCGGGGTGTAATATGAATTACCATTAAAATTGAAAAAATTATTGTTATAAGCCATATTACATAAGAAATGTCAAAAATAAACAAAGAAAAACAAACAAAAATTAAACAAATAAAAAAACTAACCTAAGTTAGGGTAGACTTTAGACCTAGACAACTCCTAACTGGTTAGACTGTCCATAGGGAGTATATTGCTGAATCTGACTACAAGTTAATCAGTTAGGTAGGGGAAAGATTGGTGTGAGGTATCCATGCTTAAAAGCAACGAGCCTAATTAAACCAAATTACCAGTCTTCGGGGTTTTACCCCTCAATCCCCAACCTTTGACACCGATTTGATAAGAGTCAAATTCTAATTAATTTCCCCTTAGGTCAGTCTCCTATTGAGTCCGAGATATCCCTAGGGTCAACGTCTACTCAATTTTAGTTAGGCTTGGGTTAGTGAGTGAGGAGATTGTTTGTGCGCTAAGGGAGGGTAATGACTTCCCCACCTTATTTTGTTTGGACAAGCCCTTAATTTAATTTAGTGCAGTGTACAAGTATATAGAAAAAGTAACACTCAAGCAATATTTCATACAAGAATGAACCTTATACTAAACGCTATACACACATATCTTGGCTCCAGCACTCTTCAACAGCAAATGAAAAATGTAACAAAATAGACACGTGCCTAAATGCAAAGTCTAAACCATTTTTAACATTTACAATCAAACTTTTACTGTTGAATTAGAAATGTATATACAGTGAGTCAAAAAAGAAAAATTTAGCTATAGATAATTAAACTTTGCAATTCAGCCAACCTACAAAAATACATATTAGTAGTTCACTCAAATTGCCACTGGAATGCGCAAATCTGAGGGCTTATGGGCTCTGCTTTCTTGATCAGAGTCCAGGGTCACTTATATGTCTACTGCAACAAATATTTTCTTGTTGTTAAACATGTGCACCAAGAACAGAGCAGAAAGTTAATCAATAAAGTAAATAAAAAAGAATTACTTACTATCCCTTCCCGGCAACGGCGCCAAAATTTGATTAAGTTGGAACCTGCAGACAGAAAATACAGAATTTCAGAACTTTATAATAGAAATGTGCAAGTTCTCAATACTACTGTGATAGTAAGTGGCTATGCGGGTCATGATCTACAAAGAAGGACTAGCGATGGAAGCGTTTTATAAGTACTCTTTTAAATTACTTAAAATGGTTAAAATTCTTCTATTATTCTTTAAAAGAAAAGAAAAATAAGTTATGTTAAATTGTGAAAGTGATAGGTTGGAGTAGATGGAGAAAATAAAAAATAAATTTATACAAAGAATGTAAAAAAGTGAATAGAGTTGAGAGTTGATAGTGATCTAAACTAAAAATCAAAAGAAAAGAAGAAAACTTAAAAATTCTTACTTACCTCTTTAGTACTCATATACCTTGGAGCCATTGCTACAATTTACCTAGTCTTTGAAAGCGATCAAGCATGGCATGTAGAATCTTCCCCAGTCCCGATCTGTACTATAAATAAAAGGGCAAGCTAAACTAATAAAAGAATGGTTGTTCATCACCATAGGCCATCAAGGGCACTAGCAATGCCGAAGCAGTCTCGAGACTATCAGATTTACTTTGATTACAAACACATCAGAGAAAAGCAAACAAAAATAAGAGGAAAGAAATAAAAAAACCTCGATTCGATTCAATTAACAATAAAAGAAAAGACTTATTTAAACTGGTGTCACCCTCAGTACAAGTTTGCTCTCATTCCTCCATGAAACTCTCATCTCCTCTTAGTTACATAAAGAAAAAAATTACATTAAAAGAGAAAGAAAAATTTAGGTTAAACCTATACAAGAATCTATTTTACTCTCTGCTTCATTGTCCTGATATACTGAGAAATCCCAGTATTTATAGGCAAAAACCAAACGGGGAGAGCGTATGAAGATAGGGGGAGCAAACGCTCCCCCAACTGCTTCAACCAAACCGCGGATCCGCGACTTTTGCCGCGGATCCATAGCTAAGATCTGGCCAAATGGCCAGATCCAAGTGTCGTGGTCCATTGATGCTTCGATGCTTCCTTTTATCTAACTGGATTTTCAATATATTCTCTGGATTTGCCGATATCTCTGTTTACCTCATTCTAACTGAATAAATCCAATTTTAACCGATTTCTATTTGGTATTATCTACTCTGATTTGCTCTAATCACCTTAAATCTTCTGTCCCAATCCTTGATTTTAAATTAAGCTCATTTAAATCTGAATTTAAGTGGACTTTGGGCTCATTTTCTCTCTTTTTCAATTGGTAAAGCCTGCAAATAATTTAGACAATAAATAGGATCAAAAATAGAGTTTATTAAATAATAATTATGAGAATGTGATAATAAATATGCAGTATCAGTGACCGATCACTCATTTGACACCTAGCACAGATGAAGTGATCGAAGAGAGCATTATTGTGTCCACCAGCTCGTACACCACGGAGTCAAACGAGAACACTTTCAAACTCGATGTCATTTTTGAAAGTTTTCATCATCAAGCCAAGGTCCTACTTTCTGACAGAGTTTTGTTGGCGGGATTTCTGATGATATGGCTAAAGCGATGTATGGTGCCAACACTTCCTCATGAAGTAATTGTTGTCGACGTGGTGTACTCAGCAGTTTTGTTGGTGCATGTTCAGTCTATTGTCCTTCTTCCAGCAATGGTGGTCTGCATTCAAAGTGGGCTGCAAGTGCTGACGAGAACCTTCTGTCAGGTGGAGGCTCTTATAGATGAAGAGGGCAACCAACTCATTGACCAAAATGGCAACCTCAACTTAAAATGCCCAACCCCAGAGTCAAACTGCCATACACATACCTGATAGCCTGGTATATTATGCATTGTCCCCCATTGATGACAGCGGTATCAGCATCAGAAAATTTCGTGCCCTTCATGCAGGATTGGAGAACTCAAGCTGGATCCACTATTATATATTTTTTATCTGGCGAACTATTCTAAGCAGGTCAAACTACCAGCTTGCCAGGTGCTTTCCTGACATCCCCGATGCGTCTTATGGAGATAAGTTCTTGGGCTTTGTAAGTCCAGATGGATTCACCACTTTGTCTTCTGGGGTCTTCTGGAGGTTAATTAACATCAGGCCGGGGTATCTGGTCTTCCGATAAGGTAATGCATGCATATTCGAACCCTATATGCCAATCGGCTTGCCAGGTAATTTGGATACGATCAATTGTATATCAGAAATCTAAATGTGAGTCTTCGCTTTAGCGAAAATCTATTTGAAGGGACCTAAGCATGGTTCCACAGTTCAGCAGGAGGGACCGGGGCAATCTTCAGTCTCCCTCAAAAGACTCCCAACTCCTACATGAGTCTCAACTTCTGTACATGGTACATCATTGCCAATACAGTGTCTGGCTTCGACAAACACCTCGTGCATCAAGGCCATCAAATCCGCATAAAATGCCCGGAGAGGTCCCAATGCTTTTCGGATACGGGAGATGAACGAATATTTAAAGGCCGAGAAAGAGGCAGGTAGATATGAAGAGGCCCAAGAGTTGAGCATGGTATAGAGGCCGCTGAGGAATGCTCAGCCAAAAAATCCCGCCAAGCCGTGGCAAAGAGTACCCAACCCTCTTTTTTTGAAGGTGGTTCAAGTCGGAAGAAGGCACGAAAGGGTCTGAAGCTGAAGTTCCATTGTAGGGAGCTTCTCAGTTAGGGTTGGGTCTTGAAGAGTCCGCGGAAGAGGAAGAGGTGTCCCCTCCACTTATTCGAAGTCAGCATAGTAGAGGCACTGTCGTTTCAATAGTGATAGAAGTTGTGGAGGAGCCTCAATTAGAAGTTACATCAGCTTCTTTGATGACCTCAGAAAATGGAGTGAAAATGTGAGCGGGCTCTCCAAGCGTTATGATGTCGGCCCTGAAGATCCCTGAATGTAGACCGACTACTAGATCAATTGGTGGCAAAGCTTCAATTACTGAGGCTCCCTCGGTTCAAATATTGTCTTCGTCGTTCAAAGGAGATGAATATGATATTGATTATGAGCCTACTCCCACATTCTCTCATATGACAGAAGAGGGGATGCAAGTAGCTGCCCTAGAGACGGAACTACCATCTAAGAAAATGGTTACCACTGAAGGTATTCTTTTTTTTCATCTATGGTTTTTCTTGTCAAACATATAGATGTTTTTTTAACACCTCCTTGGATGACACTTTGCAGAGGTTATCGCTACTAATGAAGGCGAAACCTACTCAAATATTACTAAAATGATTGAGAAACTGACCCAGATGGAAGGTACAGAAGTTCTCAAGATTAGCACGAGGCAGCCCTGTAAGCACAACATCGTGACCGAGGAATCTTCTCAGCCAGGAAAGCTGCCAGAGGATTTGTCATTTCTGTCTTCTCAATCTGGTAAGATATCAGAATTTGATATTCATACTCTTAGCATTGTCATTACATCATTGTAATGACTGCAGGTGATGTTGCACCGGCTCAAGCAGAAGAGTTTATCACAAATATCAGTGCAAAAGATATTCTTGTTGAGGCTTCAACAAAGAAGGCCCTTACTGTGGGGCCTGTACTTGAGGTTGCTACACAAGAAGCTATTATAGTCCCAATTCTGAAGCTCCTGTGGTGACCTTGGACATGAACCAACTTCTAACTCAACTTGTTCTTGTACTTTTGGGAGGGACAAGTGCACCACTCTTGACTTTTGAGAGTACTTCGGTCATGGTCTTAGAGACTGAATTAGAAAGTGCTCTTCCGATACTGACACTGGTGTTTTCCATTATGTTTGCAAAGGGGAAAAACTTACAAAAAAGAGTTTGAGGAGCTAATTACAAGTATTCTTAAAAAGATTACAAGTAGATCTCCTCAGAGATTCTGGAGAAGTGTGCCGATAGGAGTCTGGTCAGCGCGCGACCACTTTGTCCCTTTGACGATGCGAGCGATGAGATTCCCTTCTCGCCTGGTTCGGGGAATCAGAGAATAGAAGGTTGGTAGAACCCTCTTGCTGCTTCTCAAAATCGCCTTCAATAAGGAATTCCTTCTCACCTGGTTCCGGAGATTCCTTGAGAAGAAGGACGATGTTAGGGTATCAACACCCTGAATAGAGAAGCAATTCTCTAAAAGGTCTCTGAATTCGAGAGCGCACGGTGCGTTGTGAAGAAGCCTCTGCTTGTGGAGTCCTCTTTTTGTCTTCGATCGATCGAATCTATATCTCGTGCGTCCGTATGCGTCTCTGCGTGTGTCTCTCTCCTTGTACCCTTGATGGGCTATTTATAGGGAGAGCAAGGGTATAATCGTCCCTTGAAGATATAGAAACAGATTGAATCAAATTTGTTTAAATCTGGAAAGTAGCCTTACTGCGATGCTAGGATCAGCTTTGCGAAGCTAGAATTGGCAGGTCGGTGGACCTTCTCGATCTGTTTTGATCCTTTCCATATCGTTGGAGGATTTCCCCTGATCTTCTTACTCGTTTTAGAAGAGTCAAGAGATTGTGGCAATCAACTGCCAAATTTGATCTCTGATTTGATCTTAATTGGATTTGATCTGATTAGATCTGATCTCATCCGGAGATTTGATTGGTCAAAGGTTGACCATAGCAGAACAATAGCGGAGCTGTCTGTATTGAGCTCGTAGCGGAGCTAGAGCCGGTTTCTGGCAAAGTCCGAAAGAAACCCTTTGGCGGAGCTGGAAGTCCTCTGTGGCGAAGTTTGCGCGTTAGCTTCTTGGCGAGGCTTCGAATGGCTTCAAGGCGAAGTTGGGTGATATTAGCCTCTCAAGCGAGGCTATCCCTTTGGGCTCATGCGATGCTAAGTGTTAGCACCTTAGACCTGCTGAGGTCTGTTTAGAAACAATCTGGGTTCACTGTCTGCTTGCTGGATCAGTGGAGTCCAAGTTGCTTCCTTGTCCCTCGGAGATCGGTGAAAATTGGTCTTCAGCTCGTCTGTCACTTGTCTTTTGTAAATGTCAACAAGTTTAGACATTGTTCGGACCAATGAGAATCTTGTCTTTTTTAAGTGTCAACAAGACCCCCTTCAAAGTTTTCAGAAGTCTGCAATGGCTCAGACTTTGAAATACTTTGAACTGCTTTGATTGATGGTGAATGAACGTCGCCATGATGGTTGAGTTCAGCTTCGCTTTGAATCCTGCTTTGGGATGTTTGCCGAAGAATTGCACAGGTTCGTGCCTTTGAATAGCTTCGCGTGCGGTAGCCCCGCGTCTGGGCTTCCGAAGATATGTTCGCTTGGGAGCGCATGTCACTTTCCCGAGGCCAACTGCCGTGGGCCAGTTACGAGGAGGATTACTCCTTTATTCGCGCTGATCGAGGGAGATATTCTCCGATTTGCACGTTTCCAAGGGAGGATATTCCCTTTCTTCGAGGCGCCATAAGTGCCTTTATGAGGGAGACGTTTCTCCCTTTGCACGGTTCCAAGGGAAGCCGTCCCTGTTCTCAAGGCGCAGTAAATGCCTTAAATGCGCTCGTGCTTCCACGCTTGCGGCGCAGCGCTCAGGCCATGGGGGCCTATAAATAGGACACTTGAGGTCCTCTGAAGAGAAGCGATCTGCTCTTCTTCTTCTCTTCTCTTGGTTGAGAGAGATACTCAGATCTCTGAATTAGTGGGAATGCCCACTCTGGTTATTATCCAGCCAAGGACTGGTAAGTCTTGATCATTCAACGACTTCACCGATTTTAGGGAATTCATCTCCCTTAATTCAGCTTTAGCGGCTGCTTCAGGGATTAGTTTCCCTTGTTCTCCATTTAACTGATCTGCGGAGAAGGATTTTGACATAGCTTCCCAGTGAAGCTATCATCTTGACTTGATCACAGAAAGATCATTGCATGTTAAGTCCGCTGCACAGGCAGAACTTGGGACCTGGTATCTTCAAGGTTGAGCCAGTCTTGCCATATAGGTAAAGCTAAGACTGTGTCCCATAGGATCAGTCTGGCTTAGCCATATAGGTGAGGCTAGGACTTGGCGTTTGCTGAGCCAGCTCATCAGTGCCGTGTAAGCGAGGCTTATCCTCTGCTTTTTTGGATCGCTTCGACCCAAAAGATTTGGCTTAGTTCTTTTGTAGCCTCTCCTATGCTTAGTTGCTAATCTGTTCTGATTTGCCTTGCAGTGGGCTATGTTCGCCAATCTTGTGACTTGATGGAAGGAACCATAAAATTGCCTTATGCTTCCCTGGTTGAAGCTTTACTTTTAAGCAGGAGGAACAACTTGGGGCAGCGGGTGCGTGTCCCAGAGGCTATTGGCAGCCTCTTATACGAGATGATTCGTTCTGAGGTGAGGCTGGTAGCCGCTTATCCGGAGATGATCCGCTTCGGGGTAGTGGGCGTCACCTGTGAGATCACTGGCATCATTGCCAACTTTCAACTTTGGTGGCCTTTGTCGGGGACGATCCACTTCGGAGAGCAGGCATCACACCTGTCGGACCACTGACATCACTGCCAATTCCCATTATAGGTGGTCTGACGTGTTGGCGGCGATAAGTTTTATTGCCAGGCTTCAACAAAGATGACCTCGCTTTCTAGTGGCAAAATCTGCCATTTTTGTGGAGAATTATGGCCGTGTCTCCGTGACACAACTGGTTACAGCCTTGTGTAGGAGAAAGGCCTTTCGTGTCCAGCCGGTCTGACTTAGAAGCAGATAAAACCGCTTGTATGCCTTTTGCGCAAATGACCCTGTCGAGCCACTGAATGTGTTGTATGAAACACAACTTTGATGTAATATCAATGTACCCTTCCTTTTAAATCAATGAAAGTTCATCTTCTGATCCTCTGATTTTTGCTTACTTTCATTGAAAGTTTGGCCATAGCGGGGCTAAACTGTATGCGGAGTTAAGGGCATAGTCCCTTCTTTGAATGAACTTCGCGAAACTGGTATGTCCGCGAACAGCGCCTTTTTAAGGGGCTAAGATAAGCCTTTCGGCGAAGTCCCTGAAGGATTGCGCGAAGTCCGCATTTTAAGCCAGGGCGAAGTTAACCCTTAGTGGGATCAAAGCAGCGCTTCTCGGGAAGGCGCTTCGGGTGGCGTTTTGAATTAATTCGAAACGGCGGCGTACGCCCTTTTCGAGGCTCGTTTCAGGCGCTGATTGGCCTATAAAAGCCGCCCGATCGGGCTGAACAGGAAAAGATCTCCTTTTTTTCAGAGAAATTTCTTGACTTTCCCTCTTCCTCTTCCTTCTTCATTCAGAGAACTTTGAGAACTCTTGCAGCTCTTCAATGGCGCCCAAAAGACGAGTTGGAAAGAAGAGGCAACTTCTGCAACGGAGGGTCCTCCTCCTTCGGTCATCGAGCGACCAATCGCCGGTAAGAGACTTTCTCTCCTAATTAGAGACTGCGGTCTCTTTCTTTTAAAGCCGGTATTTGGCTTATCAGGACGATCGAATATGATCTGTCCTCGTTAGGGAACTCGTCTCCCTGAATTTCCCTATCTTCTTTGTACAGGGAATTAAGAACTGAACAGTTCTTCTTTGGGCTTCCGTATGAAGCCATTACTTGGGCTGTCTTCGTCTTGTTTGAGAAACAGGACTCGGGTCTATCTCTTCAGTCATGACCACGATGAAGGATGACTCTTGACCATAATGCCCTCTTATGACGTCAGCCCTTAAGGCTGTACCACTTCCTGCTTAAGCGAAGTTGGTATTTAGACATTTTCTGCAAAATGCAGATTTGTTTGCGGGATCAAGCTTTGTCGAGGCTGTCGCTTTACTGGCCTTGCTCACAAGGTGAGGCTATGCCTTAGCAATCTTATATCTTCATGTCCGCTTGACTGTTGACTAATCATAGTTCTTTTCCTTTTTCTTTCTTTGCAGTGCCCTACACCCCTGGTCCCTTGAATAGTCTGTTTGGGATGACCAGCCGAGCGGATGGCAGCATCAGCCTTCAATTCTATGGCCAGGCTTCTCTTTTTAGTGAGCGGAGCTCCATCGTCGGGACACGCTTATCCATGGTGGTGACCCCTCACCATGAGGAGTATTCTAACCACCGCTCCTCTCGAAGACATCGACCGTCGGACTTATAAAAAGCCCAATTTCATGTTCGGAGATGCCGCGTCCGATCCTGATCGCCAATTGCAGGAAGGCGAGGGACAGTGGATCTTCGAGTTGGATGGCGAGAATTTTATCTTCCGTCTAACAAGCGGCACTTTCCTTTGTCTTCTTTTGAGTGTGTAACTCAGGCTCGGAAGATGGCATGGGGCGTGAGCCGAAGTGTCGAGTCCGTCCACGTCGGGAGATTGAAATCTCAGTCTCCTGGTTTTTCAAGGGCAGGCCCTCCTCACAACATAATAGGCCTATATCCTGGAAACGTGTCGCGGGAGCTTCGGTAGGAGAGAATCTGGCTGTGGCGCAGACCTTTGGCACCCAATTCTGCGCAGTTGACGGGATTATCCCGCCACTGACTTCAGGACTCCTGGTTGGGTTGGATAATGAGACTTGGCTATCTGTCAGTTCAAAGGTCGCGATGACATAACTGGTTGAGACGTCACCAAGCTTCAAAAATTAGTGATACTCGTTTTTTGTAAATGTCAACGAGTATCGAGACCTGCCTTTTGTAAATGTCAACAGGGCTCGGAATTGAGACTCGGCTGTCTGCTGGTTCAGAGGTCGCAATGACATGACCGGATGAGACGCCACCAAGCTTCAAAAATTGGTGATACTCGTCTTTTGTAAATGTCAACGAGTATCGAGACCTGTCTTTTGTAAATGTCAACAGGGCTCGGAGTTGAAACTTAGCTGTCTGCTGGTTCAGAGGTCGCAATGACATAACCGATTGAGACGCCACCAAGCTCCAGAAATTGGTGATACTCGTCTTTTGTAAATGTCAACGAGTATCGAGACCTGTCTTTTGTAAATGTCAACAGGGCTCGGAGTTGAAACTTAGCTGTCTGCTGGTTCAGAGGTCGCAATGACATAACCGATTGAGACGCCACCAAGCTTCAAAAATTGGTGATACTCGTCTTTTGTAAATGTTAACGAGTATCGAGACCTGTCTTTTGTAAATGTCAACAGGGCTCAGAATTGAGACTCGGCTGTCTGCTGGTTCAGAGGTCGCAATGACATAACCGGATGAGACGCCACCAAGCTTCAAAAATTGGTGATACTCGTCTTTTATAAATGTCAACGAGTATCGAGACCTGTCTTTTGTAAATGTCAACAGGCTCGGGGTTGAGACTTAGCTGTCTGCTAGTTCAGAGGTCGCAATGACATAACCGGATGAGACGCCACCAAGCTCAAGGTTGGTGATACTTATCTTTTGTAACTGTCAATAAGTATCGAGTTTGTAGTGGAATTTGGGAGAAGTCTCGTTTTCACGGGGAGAAACGAGGGAATCACTGTCATAGGTTTAATGTTAACGTAACAGCGAAATGTATTTGTTGTCTTACCATTCTATGGATGAGAATTGGTAAGTGATTTTAGAAGTCTCATCCTCGCGGGGAGAAACGAGGGAATTGCTGTCATAGGTTTAGTGTTAACGTAACAGCGAAATGTGTATGTGGTCTTACCATTCTATGGATGAGAATTGGTAAGTAATTTTGGAGGTCTCGTCCTCGCGGGGAGAAACGAGGGAATTGAACGGGAACAGGTCCCTTAGGATTTTTAGCAAACCCCAGCTGTCAACGGGTTTGATATGCCTTTACCAACTACCGTTTGAGTCGGCTTAGCCATGCTATTCCCCTCAGCATGATGAGTTGTCAAGGACTTATGTTGGGCTTAAAAGCCAACATTTTCCTCTATCCTTAATCGTTAAAGGATATTGGATTATCGGGTTAATGTCTGCATAACCCTGATTCCCCTCTAGGATAACCGGTGCACGGCCAGGTTCCTGTTGGTTTATGGCTGTATGATTTCACTTGGGGGAAGAGAAAGGCTCTCTTTGTGTGTACTTTGCACACGAAGGTCTTGATCAGAGGTGTAGTGTTAACTTCATCAAGAGAAGGATCCTTGATTAAGGATAATATTTCTTTAAGAACTTGCATTGATCGGCATCATGAGTAGGTCGCCCTCTGCAGTCGTGAGGCGGTATGCTCCGTTTGAATAGACTGTTTCTATACAAACGGTCCTTCCCATTTAGGCTGAAATTTGCCTTTGGTCTTGTGCGTCATAACCATCGGTCGTCTGACGGCTAAGACCAGGTCTCCTTTCTGAAAGATTCTCTGTTTGACCTTCTTATTGAAGGCTTTTGAGATTCGAGCTAGATATAGCTCGATATGCTGCTGAGCTTGTAGTCGCTTCTCGTCCAAAGCTTCGAGCTCTTGAAGGCGTAGGCGATCATTGTCCTCTGATGTAGTTTTAGTAATCAGAGCTACTCGCAACGATGGCATCTGGATTTCCAATGGGAGGACTGCTTCGCCCCATATACCAGGGAAAAAGGCGTATTTCCTGTCGGTGTCCGCACCGTGGTTCGGTAGGTCCAAAAGACATTCACCAAGCTTTTCGTCCCAATCTCGCTTGTTCGAGGAGACGAATTTCTTGAGTAGCTTGATGATCGTTTTGTTGAATGCTTCCGCCAAGCCGTTAGCGGCGGGATTATAGGCAGTTGAAGCCACATTCTGAATTCGGTATTTATCGCAGAATCGATAGAATATCTGACTTATGAATTGGGGACCATTGTCATGGATGATCCGCCTAGGGACACCAAATCGATGAATGACATGGTGCTTGATGAAGTTAACCACATTAGGGGTTTTGACTTCAAGCAGTGGTATAGCTTCTGCCCACTTTGAGAAGTAATCGGTTATTGCCAGGATGAACCGGTGACCTCTTGTCGAAGAGGGGCTGATTGGCCCTACGACGTCGATTCCCCATGCTTCAAATGGCCATGAAGCAACAGTTGGGTGGAGCAGCTCCGAAGGCTGGTGTATGAAGTCTGCATGAATTTGGCATGCTTTACACCCTTCGTGCGTATTGGATGGCATCGGCGATCATAGTTGGCCAATAGTATCCAAGTCTGTGCACCTGTCTTTGAGCTTTGGACCTGGCTGA